>OW679200.1:8344191-8498169 GCA_940337035.1 Agriotes lineatus
ATATACGCCACATAAAAGACAGTTATCTCCAGATGAAGCAATCGCCGAAAAAATAATTACTATGTGGAAAGTAGACAATAAGGGGAACATAATTTTAAATAAAAATCACGACTGGTTTTATCAAATTCAGGGGCAACTACATATCGCGAACAAGAAAACTTGTATTTTAGGCATGTGGACTGGATACGGCAATATCAAAATACAACGCATCGACCGAGACGGCGATTTTTGGAAGACAAAAATGGAAAATTATTTAAAATTATTTTATATCAAATGTTTGCTTCCAGAAATTGTCGATCCTAGACAAACAAGAAGCTTGCCTCTTAGAACTGTGATTTTGTAAATATGTATGTATATAAATGTAGTTATCTAAATATTTTCCGAATAGTTGTACCGTTTTTAAACAGGAAATAATCCTATTTCTGGAATTCTGTTACATATAGAATAGTATATTATGTTAGTACGAGCAAAAGTTATACTTTATGTGGCGTGGCTGGACGATTTATCTGCCGAGCTTGCGATTTAGCTAATTTTACTTTATCTGCCATGGCAATAAAGTGACACTTAAGCATTATCAATTCAGCAGTATAATGTCACATTGTACGGGCGTTTGAAGAAAAATAATTTTATTTGCTATTTAATTAAAATTAAGTTTGTATTTTTTGTATGCTGTACTCAAATAGTTTAAGCTAATAAAGTTCATTTATTATAGCTTTTGCAAATAAACTTACCCTAGGTATGACTGACAATGAAGTTTTGAAATAATTTTAATTGTAAACACATTTCAGTGTCCAATTAAAAATTCATATTCACCCAGCTAAAAAAACTTCTTTGGTAACAACAGTACATATTAAGTAATAATTGACCAATATAAAGTTTCGTAAAACTAAAAAAAGTTCGGTAAGAAGTTAAGAATTAAGAAATAAGCTTGGGTTCTATTTTTTGTAATTTATAAATAAATAAAATGTAATAACTGATCTAAATCTAACTCTTTATTTCCGTTTTACCGACACTATGATTTACGTCTGTGGTGTATATCTATAGATATATATTTTTCTAAATTTGTGCAGATGTAACAAGCCTCGCCGAAAAGGTTCGGGCAAGCAGGGCAATAAAACTGTCGTTACCTACGCTCTATCCCTCGCGTAGCTATACGCACGTTGTTAAGATAGCTTAGGACTTGTAGAAAAGTTAAGACGAAAATTGAAAAGTTGACCACATGTTCGGCTGAGGACGGCTCTTAAGTACGTTGGTGACCAGATGTGAAGTAAACGCTTTATCAGCACCTGCAGTTTTTGTTGGTTTGCAAGTCAAAGAAATGTTTTTGTGTCCTGTGCCATTAAATTAAAATGTTATTCCATAGGCGGGTATGCATTTTTAGAGTACAATTATTTTGAATTTTAATTCAGTTTTGAGAGCATTTTCGAAAAAATTATAAATAGAGAAGTGGTTCGGTTTAGCGAGTTCTATTACGAGTTAAATATTTGCACTCATTACCATAACACCCTGTATAAATTGATTACAATAATTTATAGTAGCTGGCCAGATTATATTTTCTGAATTTCAAGGTAAAATCAGCTAGTAGTGTTGACATCCTCTTGACATCAACGAAAATAGAATTGTACAGTTGAACAATATATTTCGACAATTAAATTGTCTTCTTCAGTTGTTTACATTGTAAAAAATTTTAACATCTGTAGTAAAATAAACATTTACAAGTATAACATGTTAAAATTGACAATTATAGGTTAAATGAACAAATTAACTATTCTCATTGTATTTTATTTACCTGTTAAGATGTGGTCGTAAAATTTTTAAAAGATGAGAAAATTTTGGAAAAAGTTTTCTATAAAATGTTTTCCTTCCGTAATATAAAATTGATTGAAAATATGATAGCATTATTTTGTACTGCAATCGTATTAGACATCTTTGGTTTACGTTAAAATCTGTAATATAAATTAGTATTTTAGATTTCTACTTTAAAATGCTAAAACTTAACAAATTAAACTTACTTTTAGAATTGATTGAAAAATAGCTTTAGTTTTAAATGCAAGTTCTTATTTGACATCTTGGGTTTACGTAAAGATCTGCAATATAAAGTATTTTAGATTCATCTTAAATTGCCAAAACTGAATAATTAAACTTACTTTTAGAAGTGAATGAAAAATTGATAGCTTTATTTTAAAAGTAATATCGTATTTGACATATTGGGTTTAAGTTAAAAAATCTGCAACATAAAATAGTATTTTTAGATTCACACTTTACAAAGCTAAATATGAATGATCAAACTTACTTTTATTAAGTCGTTTTTAAATAGATATTATTGTAATTGGTCCATTAAAGCTCTAATAAATCTTCGAAAATATAACCATCATACAAAGGCCCGCCATTGTTGACTCCATTTTTGAAAATTCTTTACTTGTATTATTGTTGGCTATTTTATAAGTAAAAGGTTTTTTGTCTTGTAATTTAGAGATTTTAAGTGTTGTGAATAAATTAAAATAAATTATATGTACCTTTTGTGGTTTGTATTTCTGCTATTGAAATTCTAATAGTCATTTCCAGCGTCTTACTAGATAAGCTTAATGAAGAGGTTCAGGCGTTAAGAAGCACCACGGATGTTCTGAAAAAAGAAAACCTGGATTTTTTTTTTTTTTAATAACTCCGTTTGTATACATACAATCTGCCCTTGCTGAGGGCAATAAGTAATATATATGGTTAAAGTTAACTTATGACAGCCTAAGCTGCCTTACAAGAGTCTTGTGGAAAAGGGTACCAGCATACCCTCTCCATACAGAAGTTTCTTAGGTAAAGAACAATTACTATAACGGTTTTAACATAATAAGTGTTATACAGGATTATTCAAATCGAGTCGGCAAATCTGAAGGTTTAAATCTTTTTAGCCTTCTTGTTTCGTCGTTTTCAAGCATTAAATTATGAATGAGCTCGTTTGGATGAGCACTAAGTCTGTCTTTGTACTTTTTTGCGTAGTTTTGTATTTCGTTTTTCACTGTCAGAACACTCAGATCACTCAGTATAACTCTATTAGGCACGTACCACGGCGCGTTAACAATCACACGAAGCACTTTATTTTGGAAGCGTTCCAAGATCTCCACGTTGGACTTGCTCGCTGTTCCCCATAGGGATATTCTGTATGTCCATATGGGCTTGAGGGCGACTTTATAAACTAGCAGTTTATTATTTAGTGACAGCTTAGAGCTTCTTCCAATTAGCCAGTAGAGTTTGCTAAGTTTGAGTCCCAGTTGTTTGCGCTTGGTAAAGATGTGCGTTCTCCAATTCAGTTTTCGATCCAGATGGAGGCCAAGGTATTTAACAGTTTCGGTGTGTTTCAGTTGCTGGCCATTGAGAGATACCGGTGGACAGTTACTCCTTTTCATGGTGAAAGTAATATGGTGAGATTTAGTTTCATTAACTTGTATTCTCCAGAGTTTGAGCCATTAACCTGGAATTAAAGCACAACATTGTCAAGTTAAATAATAACTTAGACAATCAAGAGCAATATAGTAGGCGCAATTGTCTCAGATGTTTGGAATTGCCGAAGAAAAACAGGAAAATACCGATGATCTTCTAATAAATTTGTTCCAAAATAAAATGAACGTGCAAATTACTAAAGACGACCTCGACCGCTCACACCGTGTTGGACCTGTGAGAAGTGATAACCCAAAGTATATCAGAAAAAGACCCATCATCGTAAAATTTCTGTCCCACAAGAAAAGGCAAATAGTATTCAACAATAAAAAGCTTTTGAAGTCAACGGGGATAGTAATCTGGGAAGATTTTACCAAAACAAGGGCTACAGTGATGAGTAACACTATTAAGAAGTTCACCCTGAAAAACGTCTGATCGGATTTTCATCAATTATAATAACCATATTAAAGTTATTACTACACAAATGGATCTGGACGAAATCAGAAACTAGTTTGCATAACAGTTAATTAACTAAGAGCACTTGTTGGCAGTTCGAATGAGATTTAGTTCGGTGATACTTTTCTAATTTGATTTACTATTATTTTATTTTTTCAATCTGTAGTTTCTTATTTCGTGCATATCTCTTACATTTTCAATCATAACCTTGAGTTAAAAATAATATATACCTTTAATACAACTACTTAATTTGCATAGTTTTATATTTTTAAATTGGATTAAAGTTATATATTATTTACCTGTTTATTATATTGAAGTAGTATACCTAACTCAATGATTACTAAAATAATGTATTATGTTTAAAGATATTCAACTGGCTCACCTGAATGTTCGTTCCCTGCTTCCGAATTTTAACTACTTTAAGACACATGTTCTGCTGGCCGACTATGACGTAATTGCCGTGACTGAAACTTGGATACACTCTGATATTCCTAATGAAATGGTTGCCATTGAAGGGTATAATTTTCTACGTAGAGATCGACCTACTCGAGGAGGCGATGTAGGTATTTATTATAAGTCTACTCTAAATGTTAAAGCAATTGCTAACCAAAATTACTTGGAGGAGTTGTTGATATCTGTCAAATGTCGTAATACTTCCATTAGCGTAGGAGTTATTTATAAACCTCCGCGGCTGAATTTGGTAGAATTTTTGGACAATTTAGAAAGTAGCATTTCCCTTGTTTTACCTATGGTAGACGAGTTGTTTTGTTTAGATTTCAATATTGATTTGTTAAACTGTGAGAGTCCTGCTGCTGTTCAGTTTATTAGTACTATGGATACTTTAGGTTTAAAACAAATACTTAATCAACCCACGCGTATAACAATGAATACGTTTTCACATATTGATTTAGTTTTAACAACAAACAAAGACTTCGTAAAGACGTCCGGTTGCATTAATATGTCTGAAGTTTCTGATCATGAACTCATTTATTGCTCCATCAGTTTCAGTTGGTTTGAACCTAGACCATGCATAAAAACATATAGAAATTTAAATTTTTTTAATTATTTTAAGTTTAATGATCATTTGCAGTCGATACCGTGGAATAATATTTATCATCTTGACAAAATTGATGTTATTAACTCTAATTTAACAATATTAATGGATATTCAAGCTCCGTTATAAACTTCCAGATTCACGAAACCTTATGTGCCTTGGTTAACTGATAATACTAAATTACTTATCTCTCTTAAAAATAAAGGGCATTGGCAGTATTACAAGCAGCTACGTAACCTTGTTACATCGACGATGAGAATGGAAAAAAGTCATATGTAAAACACAAAATTAGACACGGTAATGTTAATGCAATTTGGGACACCCTAAAACTACTAAATGTATGCAGTAAATTAAGCAAAAACGTTCAAATACCTACTCAAATAGCCAATCCTGATCTAATTAATAATGCTTGTAGCAAACCTATACCTTCGTTGTTACCTTCAGATAAAATTCAAGAAACAATCAATTTTTATGGTAATAATGTAAAATCTTCAGTTATTTCTAAATTTAAATTTCAAAATATTTCAGAAATGGATGTATTAAAAATTATTACTAATATTAAATCTAAAGCAACAGGTTCTGATGGCATTAACATTTTTGTTATTAGAGCTCGTCTGCCATTTTTGTTGTCAATTTTTGCGCACATAGTTAATTTTTGTCTTACTAATTCTGTATTTCCAAAATGCTGGAAAGAAGTTGTTATTATAAAATTACCAAAAGTTACTACTCGTAAATTCGTTTCCAAACTGCGTCCTATAAGTTTACTTCCCACTCTATCTAAAGTTTTGGAGAAGGCCATAAAAATTCAGGTACGTGAATTTCTTATTGCCAATAGTATATTACCTATCAAGTAATCCGGTTTTCGGCGTGGTCACAGCTGTACAACTGCCCTTTTAAATGTAACTGATGACATTATTAAGGCTACTGATCAGAATAAACTCACTTTGCTTGTACTATTGGACTTATCTAAAGCTTTTGATACAATAAATCATGACATTTTATTATCTATTTTACATTTTATTTGATTTCATCAAAGTGCGACCAAACTCTTCGAACATTATATTACTAGTAGAATACAAAAAGTAATTTTAAACGGGAAATCATTTTCATCAACTAATATTACTTCCGGAGTACCTCAGGGATCTATCTTAGGACCATTATTATTTACTATATACACATCTACTTTCCCTGAAGATTGCAATTCCCGTCTGTACGCCGATGACACTCAGTTATACTACTCTTTTTATCCTAGTAAGACGGTTGCTGCTTGTAATACTGTTAATCGGGATCTCCACGTTTTGCATCAAATCTCTTTAAAACATTGTTTACGTTTAAATCCGAGTAAATCATTGGTTATGCTATTTGACAAGAAAAATGATAGAATAAAAAATATTGATAACATCAATATACAAATCGATGGTAATAATTTGTCTTTGCAAAATAATTAAAAAAATGTGGGTCTGTAAGTGGATCATACACCACGTTTCAAAGGTCATATTAGTAAATATCTTCAGAGTGCATGTTGTAATCTTCGAACTATTTTTCACAACAGAGGTATTTTAAATGTAAGAATTAAATCGATTTTATGTGAATCTTTAGTGTTGTCTAAGTTAAGTTACTGTGACGTGGTGTATGGTCCATGTCTAGACTCTATAGATAAAAGGCGCATCCAGAAATTGCAAAATTCTTGTCTGCGCTTGATTTTTGGTATACGAAAGTTTGACAGAATATCTCACAAACTGAAAGAAGTCGGATGGCTTACCATGGAGAACAGACGATACCTACATGCAGCCCCTCTCTATTATTAAAATTTTATGAGCAAATGTCCTCCATATTTATTTAAAAAATTGACGTTTCGTATACAGATGTACATAATTTAAATTTTTCTACTCCTTTATTAGTAAATTGCTCATTAAGCACTGTTTACTTGATTAGTAAATTCGTTGTTACAAACAGTGTTACGTAATGATAATGACTAACACGTAATTTTTTTTATTACGTTACAGTTAGCTTCTGTTGTTTGTACGAAGCGGTGTCTGCAGCCGCCTAATTTTTAAGATGGTGTGACAGATAGTTTGACAGTTAATAAAATATTTCTTTTTCGTTTAACGAAATGAGTGTGATCGTAGAAAAAGTATAGTACGCAACTCGAGCTATAGAGCAATTACACGCTCGTGGAATTACACACGCGCCGCTACGCGGCTTGTGCGTAACTTTTCCAACTCGCGTGTAATATGCTTCCTACAGCTCTCGTTGTGTAATATACTATTACGGTATAGAGGCCTACTTACATTAACTTCACATAAAACTCGACTGTTCCAGAGATCATTTAGTTTCTGTATCGCAAAGTGTTTTAATAGTTTCTATGATATATTTGCATCTTCTACGACTATAAGTCATTTTAAACCACAATTAAAAATACATTTATTGCAGAGGGAGAACGTTCGGGAGTAGCTGAATGATACTTTATTATTAACTATGTTGTGTTGGATAATTATTGAGTTGTGGTTATTGATTCAGGGGATTTGTTTGAGATGTATGCACCGATTTTATGTAATTATTTTTTTTTTCAGTGCAGGTTAAGTGGAAGATTTTCTTTATTGTGAAAAGGGTAGTACGCACTTGTCTAAGAATACATGATTTCTCAGTAACAGAATTGCGTGTTCTATGGAAAGAACGTATGGTATCAAACATTTATGTTATTCGTTTAGTTAGTGAACATTTCAGTTGCCTTAGTGAATCTCGTAAAATTTAAAATGCCGAAAGTTGGAAGTTCTTAGAAAGTGGTTAAAATCCTACATACAAGTGCTTCAAGTACGATGGAAGTGAAGTGGTTTGATGTGTATGTGAAAAACAGGCACGTATCTAGTAGTTTAAATTGACGAATTTACATATAATCAACTGGTTTTACGTTTTACAATAACATTGGACTTCAAATAAGTTACAAACAACGGCACGTAGGTAATGATTCTGCCTTTTCCAATATATTTTTAAACTTTAATAATTCACGATTCGAATTATAGTTGGCTTTTCTATGCATTCATTTTTATATTTTAATAATTAATAATTACAATCACAAAACTGTTTCAATAAAGTTCGGTTAAATCTGTAGTAGACCGTCAGTTTGCAGTTTTCTCATCATAATTGAGAAACTTAAAACGCAAAACCTACTTTTAATATAATCTTTAGACCTAATTGACAACTATTGGAAACCGTAAATCAAAATGAGAGCAAAATATGTAAAACAATTTGTACGAAATTGAATTATTTATTTAAGAAAAATTCTGTGTTATTAATACTCAAATCCATTAAAAATGTTTTATAGGGAGAACCTTCTGATTAATAATAATAATAATAATAATAAAGTTTATTTGCAAAATTTTACAAACATAATATAATTTTTTATATTTTGTAAAATATTACAATACATTTTATCTATCTTCTTAATTGGCAAATAAACAAATTTAACCCATAAAGTTTAAATAACTGTCTATGGGTTTCTTTTTAAACATAATATTATTGTTGACGCAGAATTTAAACTAATTCATTTAACTTGATTTTCAAAAAAATTAAAAAAATGAGAAGTAATGAGAAGAGACAATAAAAAGCTGAAATCGATGGTCCAGTTAAAACACATTACAATAATAATATAAATATAACTATGTAAAGCATAGTTTTTTAAGGAAATATATTATAAAAAATATCTATATCAGTGGAGAATAAAAATGCTTTTACAGATTTCTTAAAGTGATGTAATGATCTAGAAGATTTAATAGCTTCCGGCAAGAAGTTATAAAATCTCGGTCCAAGATACACATGATTCCTCTGTCCAACAGATTTTGTTGAAAACGGAGTCTTGAATGCAAATGGTTTGAGACGAGTCTGGTACTGATGATCAATTGAGACCAAAGTGTTTTTATTCTTATACATAAATAACACCACTGTAAAAAAGTATAGTTGCCGTGGATGCAATATTTTTGCTTCACAATAAAGTAAATTTGATGGATAGGTGGCGTCCTTATTTAATACAATACGGATAAATTTTTTTTGAATAATTTATAATTTTTTTGTAAATATTAACAGCACTACCCCATCCAACAATTCCATAATATAATCGGGATTCGATCAGTGCGTAATACACTTTTTTTAGATCAAAGCTATTTAAAATAGATTTTAATTGTTTAAAGCGGAATAATATTGATCTTAGCGTTCGGACTAAATTATCTATATGATCGTTCCATCTCAAATGTCTGTCTATAATAACACCCAGATATTTTATGTTTTTTGTCTCATCCACTTTGATCTGCAGGTCTATTACTAATTGTTTGAATAGGGGCAATTTGTTTTGGTAGCAAGTGAATGATACGTATTTGGTTTTGTCGAAGTTGATTGTTAGTAATTTATAATCAAACCAATCTTTTACAATTTTTAGATCCCTCTCTGCTTTTGTTCTCAGACCTGACCAGGAGTCATCTTGATAAAAAATTGCTGTGTCGTCTGCAAAACTAGTTATTGTGCCCAAAGTATTTAATTGAAATAGATCATTAAGATATATAATGAAAAGTATTGGCCCTAACACAGTGCCTTGGGGCACTCCATATTCAACTGTGCATTCAAGGCTCTTTACTTTGTTTATTTGTACAAATTGTTTTCGACCAGTTAAATAGCTTTTCATTAATTTTAAAGCAATGCCTCTGAATCTTATGTTTTCTAGCGAATCTAATAAACGGAGATGACTAACAGTATCAAAGGCCTTAGCGAGATCTAAGAACACGCACAGAGAAGGCTTGCTGTTTTCTAAGGAATTATTAATAAGAGAACATAAGTAACTTACGGCATCTTGCGTAGATTTATTTTCCTGGAATCCGAATTGCTTTTCTGATATTATATGAAATTTATTTAAATAATCATTAATTCGTTTCTTTATAACCTTTTCAAATATTTTCGCCAGATTACTAATTACAGAAATTGGTCTGTAATTGGACACCTCAGTTTTGTCGCCTTTCTTATACAAGGGCTTTACAACAGCTATTTTAAATAATTCAGGGACAGAACCAGTCTCTATAATTTTGTTTATTAAGAAAACAATCGGTGAAACTATACTTTCTGAAATTACTTTCAGTACTTCAGTTGTGATATTATCAAATCCAGGTGTAACATTGGTTTTTAATTTGGATATTATATTTGCAATTTCATATTCATTAGTTGGCGTTAAATAAATGGAAGACGATAATGATTGTAATCTAGATGGAGCCTTAGCTACCGGTTTAATTTTAGAGGCAAGATTTTTACCAACACTAACAAAAAATTTATTAAATTCATTTGTTACTTCAGATACATCGGAAGTCAGTATTCCAGTTTTACTTTTAATTTCTTTAATATCACTAGTTTTTTTATGAGAATTTGTAATTTCATTAACAATATTCCAGAACGATTTACTGTCGTTATTTGCCAGATTCTCAATTTTTAATTTAAAATACCTAGCTTTCGTTTCTTTAATTAAGTTATTCAATTTATTTCTATACGTTTTAAATTCATTTTTTAATTTAATATCGAATGGATTCTTTTGTAATTCGCGCTATAGTATATCTCTTTTGTTTATTAACGTCACCAATCCAGCAGTTATCCAATTTTTTCTTTTTGTATCTTTGTGTTTAATTTTGTTTGTAACAGTACTAGAATTTAATGCGATTGTTATACTATCTGTGAGTAAAACAGCCAATTGATCCGTACTTTCTGTATTATAATATTGAACCCACTGCAAGCTATTCATGTTTAACCTCAATTGATCATAGTTTAAAAATTTACTTAACTTATTTTGTTTTACATTAGGACAAGTTTGATTTATTACTGAAAGTGATAAGCTTATGGGAAGATGGTCAGTTATATTTGTTTTAAAAATTGCTGACACTACATCGTTTATATCCTCTTTCGTCTTTAGAAATAAATGATCAATACAAGACTTGCTATTTTCTTGTACCCTTGTGTAACTGTTTATCATTGATATGAATCCAAAATTGCTCATAATATTTAAATATTCATTTGAAGCAGTATTTTCTACTAGAATATTTAAATTTATATCACCAACAATAATACTGTAGTCAGCATTTTCAGTACTAATAGAATTTAAGTAATTATCGAGTTCTATTAAAAATAAATCTAAACAACTAGAGGGTGATCTGTATATGGCTGTAATTAATATTACTTTATTACAAAATTTTAATGTAACTTGAATTGCTCGATTTTGTTTGATATTTATTATTTTGTATTGGAAATTTAATGATTTTTTAATTAACACTACAACACCATCATTTTGATTATAAACTCCCTCATTATAAATAACATCGTAATCAATTGGACAAAAAAATTCAGGATCTCGAATCTGCCAGGTCTCAGTTAATACTATACAATCATATTCAACACCAAGTTGATTTAAAAATATCTTTAGTTCATCAAAATTTTTATTAATACTGCGTATATTTATATGAAATACTTAGATTAAATTTCTTATTATTTTCATCATTTTGTAAGAAAATATTGGCAGTTACCGGATCATCGATTTCAACTGCATTTACAGGAACAAAATTATAATCTCTTATATACTGATTCATATAACAGCAAAGATCCAAAATGAAGGATCAAGAAAAAGAAAAAAAAAGTAAATGAAGTAAGATGACGCCCGCCAAGTGCCCCGCTCTCTAAAATTATATAACAAAATAAAAATATACTTAAGATAACTGAGTGCGCGCAAAGGAAAAATTGTAGTGCGTGTGAGAGTGCGTATGATTGCTTACCCAAATAAAATAAAATAAATTTAATATAAAACCTATCACACACATGTACATATAAATTTATCTGACTATTTACAAACTTAAACTGTATTCAGGTATAGTAATGATTTAAGTAAACATTATTTACGTTTATGGTTCAGAGGGAATCCAATTGAGCTGCAGTTGTAATCCTGTGCCTTCTCGCCCTATCTCTAATGTTAATCACACCGTCACTGGTCCAGCAATTCTTCCAATCAAATTTATCGGCTGCCAATTTCAGTAATTCATGTCTGTCTTTAGTTAAGTCTTCATAAACGCGTATACCGGTAAAATTCTTCTTATTTTTAATAAACAACATTTTCGTTTTAAAGCTGGTAAACTTCACAATCACAGCACGATGTTTGTTATCAATTTTTCGTCCGACTCGGTGACAACGGTCTATCTGTTCACTTTTTAAATTAAAATGTTCTGTTTTGCACATGTCCTTAAGTTTTTGCTCAACCTCTTCACTATCAGTTTCTGGAATTCCAAATACTCTGACATTATTACGTCTCGAATATTGTTCTAATTCTTGACATTTTTGTTTAAGATTATCGTAGCTGTTTTTCGAATTATTGATATTTTCGTTAATGCCTGTTAGTTTATCGTCGATCACTGTATTTATCTTGACTGATAATTTCTCAATAATTTTATGTAGGTTTTCATCCTTATTAAAGTAGGTTGTTAAACCGTTGGCTATTAAATTGGCAATTTCTGCCTTATCTTCACGTTTTAAAACCATAGTGCAGAAATACAAATGTAGCACAGATAACTATTATCCACGATTACTCTACTTTACTTATTTTAAAGACACACCACTACTTTTGAAGTAACAAATGTATTTCAATAACACACATTTATTGTAAAGGGAGCGGTCACATAAATGCGTCTACTCTGCGCCGTGGTTCATGTTACAATCATTTATGAAGATAATGAACAAAGTGTTGTTATACAAAAATCCGTGAATCGAAAAATAGTACCCGAAAAAGAGACCTCCCAAAAAATGCCCCAAGGAAAAAATGCCTCCGGAAGAAACGACCCCGGGAACTTCCTTTTACAGCGATCTTATAATTAGCCGAAAATTAGATTTTTAATTTTTAGCATTTGTCAAAATTTTTCAAAAATTACATATTCTACAGAAACCGTACAAAATAGAGAGTTAGTTGAAAAGACAAATTTTCTCTAAAATTTTAAGGGGAATTAAAAAATGTAATACTATACCCGGTGTTCTATTTAAAACAGGAGTTTTTGAGGTATGTTGCTCACACACACACAGACAGACAGACCAATGAACAAAAACATGTTTTTTTGGTTCAGGGGACTCTTAACACGTGAAGATTTGCTAATAACTCAATTTCGAATTTTTGGGATGAATTCAATACTTTCTTTATTGTAAACGGAAGTAAAAAAGGGCAAGTCCCGATAAGCTGTTTTAATTACGTTGCAAAAATTTAGATAGTTGAGTAGAGTCCGGGGCGGTAATTATTTGCTAATGACCGAACTAAAGTAGGTTCATCAGCTATTACCTGATTGGCGGAAAAACAACCCCCCTCATGTATCCAAAGAATGAAAAATTTTACACAATGAAGAGATATGATTTATGCCATTTAGTTAAAATCTGTAAACGACCTGAACATGAGTGCTCTAAAATTTGTGACAAGTGAAAGAGGAAAAGAACTTATAGTGTTGGATGGGTTTAGATATCGTTTCCACAAAGAATTATCAACTGGGGTTTAACGATGCGTATGTTCGATCGGCGCAAACAAGAAGTGTTCAGCATATTTGAAGACCGAGGGCAAATCTAATGTTTTGGTGGAAATCATTGATAAGCATGAACCACTACAAGAAAAATTATTGAACAGAAACGTATTAAGCAATTCCTTAAAAAAAAGCTGTCGAGGATGTAAGTGAAAGGCCCATGAAATTAGTTCATAAAGAACTAAGAAAAGGTGAGGTCGACACTTTGACAAATAGCGACATCCAGTGCATAAGAAGAAAAACAAACGTTGAATAAGTTCACCAAGCCCTAAACTCATATCTAGTTAAAACAAATCGGGAGGAAACCTTTTTACTAATTAACGACTCGGAAAATAACGTGATGATGTTTTCTTGTCAAACAAATTTGGAGTTTTTGTGCAATTTGGAAACTATATATGTGGATGGCGCATTTGACTGCTGTTCTAAGTGTTTCCTGCAAATGTTTACAATTCATGGGCTAAAAGGAGACCATTATATACCATTTGTTTTCTTTTGCTTCCTGACAAACGGAAGGCCACGTACAGATTGGCATTAAATTATGCTATCCAAGTAGCCCAAAAGTGTGGGAAACAATTAGCACCAAGGACAGTCGTGGTCGATTTTGAACAAGCTATACATCAAAGTGTGACAGAGACTTGGACCAACATCATCCTAATTGGATGTAGGTTTCATCTGGGTCAATCATGGTACGTTTTATTTTTAATTAATATGCATTTTAAATAACAATAACTTAACAATTCTAGGTGGAGGAAAATACAAAAACTCGGTCTGGCAAGCTTCTATAAAGACAAGGAATCGGAGGTGGGAAAATTCTGAAGGTACTGCTTCGGTTTGCCATTTCTCGATCCTAAAGATGTTCGGGATTGTTTTACCATTGACTTCAGTACAATTCAACCTGCGAATTCTAAATTAACAGAATTTACCTACTATTTGGTGGACAATTACATATCCGAATCTTCTACATTTCCACCATATATATGGGCTGAAAATTCAAGCAGCTTAAAAAAGACCACAAATGCTTGCGAGAGTTTTCATTCGCGTTTTAATTCAGCTTTTTACCTTTCGCATCCTCACATTTTAAGTTGATCACAGTTTTGTTGGATTTTCAAAGCAATACTTACATAAAAATAAGAAGTGTGCAGCAAAATGAAAAAAAAATATATATGCTTCGCAAACTTTAGACAATAAAAAGTTTTTGGATTGTCAAACATCTCGACTAGTGATGGGCATAACCGGACAATTTTCATAACCGAATTATTTGCATTCGAATGATATTAATAACCGAATGATTATTTGAATAATCATTCGAATAAATTTTGGCTCTCGATTCGTTTCGATTTCGCCGGTTTGCCGGTTACGCGGTTCAGCGTCATCTGCATCGGCATCGTAACTTGCAGATAGCAGAGGAACTCAGTTAATCGCTAATTGTTTTCGATTGCTGGCGATTTATAATAATATAATAATAATTAATAATATATTGTTGTATTTGTATGAGTTTTACGACTCGCTATTCTACATTAGCTCGATTACTCCTACATTCTTCCAATCTATAACCAAAGCAATATGTACATTATGTGTTATGTATTGAAAATTAAGAGGTATTTATTAAGAAGTGTAGAAAGAAAGAAATATGCGAGACTGCTTGCTAATCGCAATAAAAAACAGTGGTAAAACCTTTATGTTTATCGATCGACCGGGTTAAAGGCGGAAAAAAATTGATTAATGTTCATATCATATGACGACGGATCGACCGCGAGCCCCAGCCGGCAAGGAAGCGAGGGAGAAAACTGTAGAGCGAGACGCCCAAATGGTGTTTTCAGTACAATCTGCCTTGCTTATGGTTATGAGTTATGAATGACGTATTAACTACAGAATTTCGATCACTCGCAGGTCGCTGAGATACGGCACGTAGTACGTATCAGTATGAGGTTATTTTTCATTCGAATACTTGGAACGAAAACCGAGTTACACAGGTTATTTCAATAACCGGATAACCGGTTATTTTTCATTTGAATAAGCCCATCACTAATCTCGACTAAAAAGTGGCGATATAACTAATTTTGATTTTGTTAAATAGTTGGAAATCATTTTAAAATGTAATGTTTTAAAAGTGCCTAATGCTGTAAACTGTAAATAGCTGATTTTTTTAATATTTGTATGCATCTATGTACCTATTAAAGCAAATGGTTGTAAATGTTTTTGCATTTCATGAGTTTTTTTACAATAATTTACTAATAATTGGTTGTATATTTCTAATATTACTCTAAAATAAATTTTAAACTACTCAAGTGTTTATCTATTATTTAATCTAACATAATCTGCTAAGATACTTTTGGGACTCTATTCAACCATCAACGGGACTCTACTCGACTGTGATTAAGGGTGATTAGAAAGTTTGGGACTCTACTCCACTCCGCCGGTAAAAAATCAGTGTTGTAAAGGAATATTTACGAAAGCTATATTACTTACAGAAACTGCATACAGTAAGCGGTCACTAATGTTAACTAATAAAAGTAAAGCCTATTAATATTTTTCATTGTATTGGAGAGGCAGACGTTATAGCGAGTTGTTGGTATTGACAGATTTCAAAAAAAATAAATAATACTGTTATATATAACAACCGACACTCACAAAACGCATTGTCACCTTTTAGCACAGAAAACAAAAGGGCCACTTGCCTTAACAAATTTTCTATACCGTTTTGTTTACCATTGTATCAACAACTCTGCAGCCGTTGTTTCCGCCAATACATTCGACTCAAAAATGTGCCAATAGCGAAAAATGCCCGAAAACTGAGTAATGGTAACAAAAACAGCCTGAGCCCTAAATTCGTTGTCGACGTTGTCATACAAAAATGTTTTGTTTTACTTATCCAATTAAAAGGTTGCCTAACGAGAAGGCGCAAAACCATCCATGAATGAGATGTATGACGTTACAATATGTTAAGGCAGGCATTTACTTAAAATAAAATTCTGTTTGATGTATGTAAAGTTGCATAACTACTAAAACTAAGACTAATTGTTTGTGTATGACTCGAGGCTCCAGAAAGATTAAGAACTGGAAAGTTAAGCGGATTAAAATGTTTCTTGGTACTAAATACCAAATCGTTTGCGTTGGCATTTTGTTTCACATTTTAAATATTACATTGCCTTCCGACACGTATACAATTCATTTATGTATTTCCAATATGTAGTTACATATTTTCTTGGCTAAATGAATATTTAATTAGTTTTTAAATAGTCTAACGATCGGATATGGCTAAACCAGCAATAAATATTCGTATTATAAAATAGATACCGGTATGTATGTACAATAATTAGTAATTAAGGCATATCGTATTTACTACTAAAAACTAAAAATTTTGAAATTGTTAAAGTAAATATTTTTAATTCACCAATGAATCTATATTATCAAGACCAAACTAATATTTTAGATAAAATCACAATTTTTCGAATTCAATATTAGTATAATTATTATACGATTCAGCAAGATTCCATAGTTAGTTCTATACATTTTGGTCTCCAATGTTTGTTGTAAAAAATATAAGCAGTGGCGTAACTAGGCACCCGTAACCTCCGCTATGCGTGGGGGGGGCGAGTCCCAAGGAGCACCAAGGGGCACTAGGAAGCGTCCAAAAGAGGCGCCGCGCCTCTTGGGAAGTCCCCTTGGTGGATATTTCTTGTTTCAAAGTTTTTCTATTATAACCAGATGCCACAAAAACGAGGCTCACTCCCGTAGTTTTTTAGTTTTTGACATATCGAAATAAAACTCGGAGGTTATAAACTATACACAAAAGTCCATTTTCTGGCATATTAAATAATTTTTTAGGGCTTCCGGTTTCGCCGGAAATGACCTCAATTTTTGTTTTTTAAATGTGATACCCTGTATATTTTTAGATATTTGGGTTCAGGATGAAATGTTGAGTATCTTAGGTTACTTTCATATCCTAAAGTTTGGTTTTCCTAATTTAAGTGTTTCAAAAGTTAGCATGGGGGGGGCTTACTTTACGAATGCAGTGTTTATACACTGCGTTCGTAAAGTAACCCCACCACCCCCCGCTTAACTTTAGCAAAACTTGAATTAGGAAAACCAAACTTTAGGATATGAAATAAAACTACAAATACTACATTTTCGGTAAACAAAAAATTTGAATTCTGTTACGGTGGCGTCGTGACGCTCAACGACGCCAGAATTTTAAATGACAAGGGGTTCGAGTGATACCTCATTTGAAAGCTCTCGCCTTTCTGCGTATAATAAGCTATACTTTTTCAATTTTATCGATTCTAATAAACAAGTCAAAATAACAAAATTAAATTTTCGAAAACCGAAAAGGCCCGTAGAAAGATTCATCATCAAACCTTTGAGCTTCCTCATGGGTAAATATTTCGGTTTAAACCTGTTTTGGAACGTTTGCAGACGTTTTCTGTTAATTTAGTTCCGAATTCAGTGAATTAATCTGCCAAAATCTTAATATTCACCCTGCCGGTATTTTAATTCGAATCGATAAAATTAAAAAAAATAGCCCAGTATACGCAGAATGACGAGAGCTTTCAAATGAGGTATCACGGTCAAATTTTAGCCGCATTTGTAAATTGCGCAATACAACGTCTTGCGCAAATGTAATAAAAAGTTTATTATATCAACAGTTTACTGGGAGCGCTGCTACAAAATATGGGAAAGAAAATGAGCATCGGCCATAGAAGATTTTGAAGGGGTCGTGAATATGGAGGTTAATCCTTGCGGTTTATTCGTGGATGAAGCCCACCCATTTTTGGCAGCATCTCCAGACGGAGTGGTTGGTGAAAATGCGATTCTAGAAATCAAATGTCCGTATAGTGCAAGAATGTACACTCCGATGGAAGCCGTATTAAACAATAAAATCAAATTCTGTCGAGTAGAGGAAGGCGAATTAAAATTAAAACAAAATGACAGCTACATGTACCAAATCCAAGGGCAATTAAATATCGCGAAAAAAGACATTTGCTATTTTGTTATTTGGACTCCTAGTGATATTTCAGTGGAAGTGATAAAAACCGATCCTTTGTTTTGGGAGCAAAAAATGCTTCCGAAACTTGAATAATTTTATAACTCGGCATTGTTACCCGAAATTTTGGGGTCAAGACAATCACGACAGCTACCTATTCGAGAGACATTTTTAAATTGATGTACGTGAAAGAAACTATATCTTCTGCAATTAAATGTAAAATGCGTATAGGTATGTATACTGTAAAAAATTTTTACTTTTTTCCCCGTTTTTTAAATTAATTTATCTAGATTAGTATACAAAATACTATACAGGCTGATTTATTTATGAATATTTAGCATTAGTTAATCACTAGTTATATTTGTTTGTAAGATTGTTTATTTATGCACGGACAACAGTTATGTTATTGCTATATGTATTATTTTAGTAAAGTATTTACGCTAATGTATTTATTGTTTTAATTTTTTCTCGTTAGCACTATCAACACTATTAGCTAAGATGTCGTAAATATCTTGAGGAAATTTTCTTTTGATTCCATTATGTATGGAGTTGATTCCAATATCGTAATAAAATTGATTACTTTGAGAACCGTAAGTAGAAGTGGGGACACCACTAATTGGATTATGTCAAAGGTCAACGCGAATTAAATTGATTGACCTAATTAAATCCGCGAATTAAACCGCGAATCAGATGCTCTAATTAATTTCGCGGTTTGATCTAATTAATCACATATGAAGTTTGATATGTAATTTACATATGTGCTACTGATTAAATTACGCATTAGATTTTTTAATTTGCTTCCGGAATTACGCGTCGGACTTCGGCGGCCATCTTGGATTTCAGGCGGGAATATTTGAAATTTGAATTTTTTCCTATTTTTTTCTAAGTTCCATTATTTGAAATTTAAACTTCCCGGGTGTCAGCAGCCACCTTGGTTTTCTGCGCGCGCACCTCTCGCTGTAGTCGTTTTTAATTTTGAATTTTCGCGGAAATATTTGAAATTCAAACTGGTGGATCTATCTCGCTCTTCGAAGCTGCTGTCTCTCTCTTGCATTCACTCGCGGAAATATTTAAATTTAAAAAAAGCTATTTGCGTCGGACCCGAGTGGGAATCGAACCCTCTACGTTTGCATACACATTGGGCTCACATTGATCGATGCCGCTAGACCACGGAGCGCTACGGGATTTAAAGGGTTTGAGCGGTGTGCCATCCCGCTTGAGTACCGCTATGCTGTCATATTATAAAATTATTTATTTCCTGAAAATTATAATTAATAACAGATGAACTGCATTGTGCATAATTTAGAACCATAGTAATATTTTTAAAAGGCGAAATAATTATTTTAGTCCCTTATATAAATACACGCATTCTGACTATGCTAGCTTTCTCTTTCAAAGTTTTGACGTCATTGCATAGCGGGCTGTAAATTTTAACCGACAAAATGCATTGTTACCGGGGGATTGTATCTGCTGGAGTTTAGACTTTTTATAATAGAAATTAAATAAATGAACTGAATCACTCAAATGGGTTATAACGCTCAGGATCAAGCGGTCTCTATTTAATAAATGTGTTTTACAATCAACCATTGTTTTATTTGCAGACGGTATAGAAAATCTATTTTATTTTAAATAAACGTTGTACCACACAACCTATTTTTCAAAAATTTAGATTATAAGAATAGGGAATGTTTAGCTTATTGTGTTTAAAGGTTGGTACATTTTAAAAAAAATTAGATTTGCAACAGCTTTTGCTGTAATTAGTGCTTTTATTTTTATAATATGAGTGACGTGTATGCGTGGATTAACGATATTTCCATCGTTCTCTGCCTGCTATATAGATGGAAATTTCCTCTCGAGTTCTTGGTCAATCGAATATATTCCGGCGAAATGCTGTAACATATTTAAATTTATGTTGCTATGCGTGCTTACAAAAAGACGTTATGGAGCAATCAATTAATTGATCTAATTAAATTCGCGGTTGTCAAATAATATCAAATTTTAAACTTTGAACACAACAGTTTTAAAATATTGCTCGGCTAACATAAAGAAGATATACGTATTGCTTGAGTAAGAAAGAGATAAACATAGTAGCAAATATTGGAGAAGGCTTGCCTAATTTTAATTATGACATTTGTCAACTAAACATGCCTAGTACTAATAGAAATAATTACTTTATTTTTATAATCTGCTCTTTTATAATATCGCTGCGGAACTTACGAGACGTTCTTTATGTTTACTTTAGAAACCCTTAACCCTTTTCATTTAAATCGCGAAATCCGCATAAATATATTACTATAAAAAATCGCGAAAAGTGTTGAGTAAATAAATGCAACGCATTGTAAAGCCGTAAAACTTTTAGTTATTGTACGTTTACAAGATGGGTCTTTTGACAAAGTGGAAGAACCAAACTATGCTATTGTAAATGTACAGATTTTTCACTGTCAATTTGTATATAACAACTTAATGTAAATTGGTATTTGGAACATTTTAACGAAAACAGCGACTTCTTTCGGCATAAACTGTTTCTTCTCACTACGGAACCCTATTTTATAAGTAAACGTCTGAAATTGTGTCATTATATCGATAAAAACTGCATTTTAGTTTAAAAAATTCCAATATAAATGCAAACGGACGAAAATAAAAACGCAATTAACCACAAAGTAACATAATTTTGAATAAAAAAAACACAATTTCGTTGGAAAAATGTTCTGTTTCACTTAAAATTTTACAAAAACTGACATCATGTCACTTGAAATTATACAAAAAACGACATTTTTATCCAATAAGCGATAAAAAAATACGCCGTCTCACATAAATTTTAGAAAATCGACAGCATCTCCCATGAAAATTTATAAAAATCGGCATCTTGTCACATTAAATTCTGTAAAAACGACAAAAACAATATTTTTTTCACAACTTTCATTGAAAAATAGTAAAATTTTACGAAAATACGTCTGTGCTGACGACAAATGAAAATAAATTTGAATAGAAACACGCAAAAATTACGAAAAGACGTATGTGTTGACCCCAAAGTAACAAAAATTTGAATAAAATCACACAATCATACAGCATCTCACATAAATTTTCGCAAATATCGACATCATGTCACATAAATTATACAAAAACTGTCATCACGTCACTTGAAATTATACAAAAAACGATATTTTATTCAACACACGATGAAAATTGAACAAAAATCACGCAATTACAAGCCATCTCACATAAATTTTCACAAAAATCGACATGTTACATAAACTATGCATAATTTTGCAAATGTTTTACACTTTTTATAAAATGCATCGCTCAAAATTAAAAGAAATAGCAATTTCGTTGAAAAAATCTACCACAATCATTTCGATAAACAAAATTCAAAAAATCTTATACTTTTGACGGAAATATATGTATGTTGACCACAAATTAACATAATTTTTAAATAAAAACGCGCAATTCGTTGAAAAAAATATTCTGACACCACCAAAACACGCAATTTCATTGAAAAATATATATATGTTGTCCGCAAATT
The DNA here is from genome assembly GCA_940337035.1 of Agriotes lineatus. Taxonomy (NCBI): domain Eukaryota; kingdom Metazoa; phylum Arthropoda; class Insecta; order Coleoptera; family Elateridae; genus Agriotes; species Agriotes lineatus. The sequence goes on from OW679200.1 coordinate 8,366,205, forward strand.
AACATAAAGTTGAATAAAAACACGTAATTTTGTTGAAAAAATGTTCTGGCCCCTTCATTTCACTTAAAATTTTACAAAACTGCCATCATAACACTTGAAATTATACAAAATATATGTATGTTGATCACAAATTAACATAAACCTGAATAAAACACACAATTTCGTTGAAAAATTTGCAAATGTTTTACACTTTTTTATAAAATGTATCGCACAAAATTAAAAGAAATCACAATTTTCTAAATTATATCACGCTATTATGAAATCGTAGATTGATTTTTTTGAAATTTTACACTTTGTAACCGTAAAATAACTACAAATACTAATATTTTAGCTTTAGACTTTGTAATTATTGCAGATTCGAGAAAAAAAACAAAGCAGAGTGGAAATAAAAAACACAAACACTTTGTAATAAACAAATATATTGTTCTTATTTCGTATAATACTTAATAATATAAATATAAATGTACAGCAGAATGTCTTATTTCTAAAAATTCGCTAGCAATTTACAAAACTGTAGTTTGAGGTGCACGACATTTCAAATTAAAAAGACTGCAAGTAATAAAATCAGAAATTCATTGTGTAATTTTAAAGTTTAAGATGCACCCAATCTAGAATTCCCTTCGTTTTTGGTGTTGATGACATCTGCCTTAGAGGCGTTTTTCTAACGGCCCTTTTTTGGAGGCGTTTCCTTATCGGCGTTCTTCTGACTGAACCTTTTTGATGTGGACTTGGATGAGTAGCTGGTGTTTTTAATTTATATTCTAAATCGGACTCGCAGTTATCAGTTTCCATTTCGGTTTTTCCTGTAGTATCAGTCGGGGTTGGCTTCTTTTGCTGTTTAGGTTTAGCTAGCAGCACATTAGCAACGTTAAGGTCTTTGATGTACTCAGCAAACCGTAGGCGTCCGGGTGGATTAATAGTTTTTCGAGGCCGCAGAGTGTCATGAATTAAATCGACTATGTTAGACGCCGGTAAAATTTCACCCTTTATAGTAACGGTGCCCTTGTGATCCCAGCTCACATCGTTTGAGGTACTCAAAATGCGTAGGAAAACTTCAGCTTTTTTCTTAAAAGTTTTGGGAAGTGTAGATAAAATAACGGCATTTGATAGGCTGTCACTGGTTGTTTCAATAGGTATTTTGATTGGCTGCCGCGCCTGGTTTGTGAAATGAAGGAATCGTTGTAAAACCTGATTGTACTGGATCCATTTATCGTGATCAGTTAATTTGGACTTTAAAACTTTTTGCATTTCGTCATCAAGCTGTGATAATATATTTTTCTCCGCATCATCGCCAGACTTAAGACGTTGGACAAATTCCGGCGATACAATCAACATCTTCCGCTCTTTGTCCATTTTAGTCGAAAAGGAGCTTAGTCGTTTGTTCTAGTAGAGCCGTCGTGAATAAACTAGCTTAAAATCAAGACTTTCATAATAAATATATAAAAAAAAAATGACAGGTACGGGAATCGAACCCGTATTCTCTCTCGAGATCAGAGCTTAAATCTGACGCCTTAACCATTCGGCCAACCTGCCTCCCTATATAAACGAGCACTCTCTGCATAATTAAGAAAACATATAGTTTAAAAAGCCTTCTGCATGCAATTTCAAACAATATTTCATATAAATTAAGCCATGTACAAATTTCTAAATCGGTTTTGATATATATTTTATCGAAAGATTGGACCCACAGCTACCGTTTTATTACTATTTGTCGTGATGCGTCATCGATGAATTTTACAAGTGCCATCCTGTCTGCTGTGTGACGTAGGTAATGTCTCCATACCTTTTTATTTTAAAATTCTATAAAATCAGAGGTCCAAACTGCTGCCGCATCAGGTAACAGAGTACAATGGTTTAAAACGTGTTAGTGCGGCAGCAGTTTGGGCCTCTGTTTTTATAGAATTTTAAAATAAAAAGGGGTGGACACATTACCTACGTCACATCGCAGACAGGCTGGCTCTTGTAAAATTCATCGATGACGCATCACGACAAATAGTAATAAAACGGTAGCTGAGGGTCCAATCTTTCGATAAAATATATATCAAAACCGATTTAAAAATTTGTACATGGCTTAATTTATATGAAATATTGTTTGAAATTGCATGCAGAAGGCTTTTTAAACTATATATTTTCTTAATTATGCAGAGAGTGCTCGTTTATATAGGGAGGCAGGTTGGCCGAATGGTTAAGGCGTCAGATTCAAGTTCTGATCTCGAGAGAGAATACGGGTTCGATTCCCGTACCTGTCATATTTTTTTTATATATTTATTATGAAAGTCTTGATTTTAAACTAGTTTATTCACGACGGCTCTACTAGAACAAACGACTGAGCTCCTTTTCGACTAAAATGGACAAAGAGCGGAAGATGTTGATTGTATCGCCGGAATTTGTCCAACGTCTTAAGTCTGGCGATGATGCGGAGAAAAATATATTATCACAGCTTGATGACGAAATGCAAAAAGTTTTAAAGTCCAAATTAACTGATCACGATAAATGGATCCAGTACAATCAGGTTTTACAACGATTCCTTCATTTCACAAACCAGGCGCGGCAGCCAATCAAAATACCTATTGAAACAACCAGTGACAGCCTATCAAATGCCGTTATTTTATCTACACTTCCCAAAACTTTTAAGAAAAAAGCTGAAGTTTTCCTACGCATTTTGAGTACCTCAAACGATGTGAGCTGGGATCACAAGGGCACCGTTACTATAAAGGGTGAAATTTTACCGGCGTCTAACATAGTCGATTTAATTCATGACACTCTGCGGCCTCGAAAAACTATTAATCCACCCGGACGCCTACAGTTTGCTGAGTACATCAAAGACCTTAACGTTGCTAATGTGCTGCTAGCTAAACCTAAACAGCAAAAGAAGCCAACCCCGACTGATACTACAGGAAAAACCGAAATGGAAACTGATAACTGCGAGTCCGATTTAGAATATAAATTAAAAACACCAGCTACTCATCCAAGTCCACATCAAAAAGGTTCAGTCAGAAGAACGCCGATAAGGAAACGCCTCCAAAAAAGGGCCGTTAGAAAAACGCCTCTAAGGCAGATGTCATCAACACCAAAAACGAAGGGAATTCTAGATTGGGTGCATCTTAAACTTTAAAATTACACAATGAATTTCTGATTTTATTACTTGCAGTCTTTTTAATTTGAAATGTCGTGCACCTCAAACTACAGTTTTGTAAATTGCTAGCGAATTTTTAGAAATAAGACATTCTGCTGTACATTTATATTTATATTATTAAGTATTATACGAAATAAGAACAATATATTTGTTTATTACAAAGTGTTTGTGTTTTTTATTTCCACTCTGCTTTGTTTTTTTCTCGAATCTGCAATAATTACAAAGTCTAAAGCTAAAATATTAGTATTTGTAGTTATTTTACGGTTACAAAGTGTAAAATTTCAAAAAAATCAATCTACGATTTCATAATAGCGTGATATAATTTAGAAAATTGTGATTTCTTTTAATTTTGTGCGATACATTTTATAAAAAAGTGTAAAACATTCGCAAATTTTTCAACGAAATTGTGTGTTTTATTCAGGTTTATGTTAATTTGTGATCAACATACATATATTTTGTATAATTTCAAGTGTTATGATGGCAGTTTTGTCAAATTTTAAGTGAAATGAAGGGGCCAGAACATTTTTTCAACAAAATTACGTGTTTTTATTCAACTTTATGTTAATTTGCGGACAACATATATATATTTTTCAATGAAATTGCGTGTTTTGGTGGTGTCAGAATATTTTTTTCAACGAATTGCGCGTTTTTATTTAAAAATTATGTTAATTTGTGGTCAACATACATATATTTCCGTCAAAAGTATAAGATTTTTTGAATTTTGTTTATCGAAATGATTGTGGTAGTAGATTTTTTCAACGAAATTGCTATTTCTTTTAATTTTGAGCGATGCATTTTATAAAAAGTGTTAAACATTTGCAAAATTATGCATAGTTTATGTAACATGATGTCGATTTTTGTGAAAATTTATGTGAGATGGCTTGTAATTGCGTGATTTTTGTTCAATTTTCATCGTGTGTTGAATAAAATATCGTTTTTTGTATAATTTCAAGTGACGTGATGACAGTTTTTGTATAATTTATGTGACATGATGTCGATATTTGCGAAAATTTATGTGAGATGCTGTATGATTGTGTGATTTTATTCAAATTTTTGTTACTTTGGGGTCAACACATACGTCTTTTCGTAATTTTTGCGTGTTTCTATTCAAATTTATTTTCATTTGTCGTCAGCACAGACGTATTTTCGTAAAATTTTACTATTTTTCAATGAAAGTTGTGAAAAAAATATTGTTTTTGTCGTTTTTACAGAATTTAATGTGACAAGATGCCGATTTTTATAAATTTTCATGGGAGATGCTGTCGATTTTCTAAAATTTATGTGAGACGGCGTATTTTTTTATCGCTTATTGGATAAAAATGTCGTTTTTTGTATAATTTCAAGTGACATGATGTCAGTTTTTGTAAAATTTTAAGTGAAACAGAACATTTTTCCAACGAAATTGTGTTTTTTTATTCAAAATTATGTTACTTTGTGGTTAATTGCGTTTTTATTTTCGTCCGTTTGCATTTATATTGGAATTTTTTAAACTAAAATGCAGTTTTTATCGATATAATGACACAATTTCAGACGTTTACTTATAAAATAGGGTTCCGTAGTGAGAAGAAACAGTTTATGCCGAAAGAAGTCGCTGTTTTCGTTAAAATGTTCCAAATACCAATTTACATTAAGTTGTTATATACAAATTGACAGTGAAAAATCTGTACATTTACAATAGCATAGTTTGGTTCTTCCACTTTGTCAAAAGACCCATCTTGTAAACGTACAATAACTAAAAGTTTTACGGCTTTACAATGCGTTGCATTTACTTACTCAACACTTTTCGCGATTTTTTATAGTAATATATTTATGCGGATTTCGCGATTTAAATGAAAAGGGTTAAGGGTTTCTAAAGTAAACATAAAGAACGTCTCGTAAGTTCCGCAGCGATATTATAAAAGAGCAGATTATAAAAATAAAGTAATTATTTCTATTAGTACTAGGCATGTTTAGTTGACAAATGTCATAATTAAAATTAGGCAAGCCTTCTCCAATATTTGCTACTATGTTTATCTCTTTCTTACTCAAGCAATACGTATATCTTCTTTATGTTAGCCGAGCAATATTTTAAAACTGTTGTGTTCAAAGTTTAAAATTTGATATTATTTGACAACCGCGAATTTAATTAGATCAATTAATTGATTGCTCCATAACGTCTTTTTGTAAGCACGCATAGCAACATAAATTTAAATATGTTACAGCATTTCGCCGGAATATATTCGATTGACCAAGAACTCGAGAGGAAATTTCCATCTATATAGCAGGCAGAGAACGATGGAAATATCGTTAATCCACGCATACACGTCACTCATATTATAAAAATAAAAGCACTAATTACAGCAAAAGCTGTTGCAAATCTAATTTTTTTTAAAATGTACCAACCTTTAAACACAATAAGCTAAACATTCCCTATTCTTATAATCTAAATTTTTGAAAAATAGGTTGTGTGGTACAACGTTTATTTAAAATAAAATAGATTTTCTATACCGTCTGCAAATAAAACAATGGTTGATTGTAAAACACATTTATTAAATAGAGACCGCTTGATCCTGAGCGTTATAACCCATTTGAGTGATTCAGTTCATTTATTTAATTTCTATTATAAAAAGTCTAAACTCCAGCAGATACAATCCCCCGGTAACAATGCATTTTGTCGGTTAAAATTTACAGCCCGCTATGCAATGACGTCAAAACTTTGAAAGAGAAAGCTAGCATAGTCAGAATGCGTGTATTTATATAAGGGACTAAAATAATTATTTCGCCTTTTAAAAATATTACTATGGTTCTAAATTATGCACAATGCAGTTCATCTGTTATTAATTATAATTTTCAGGAAATAAATAATTTTATAATATGACAGCATAGCGGTACTCAAGCGGGATGGCACACCGCTCAAACCCTTTAAATCCCGTAGCGCTCCGTGGTCTAGCGGCATCGATCAATGTGAGCCCAATGTGTATGCATACGTAGAGGGTTCGATTCCCACTCGGGTCCGACGCAAATAGCTTTTTTTAAATTTAAATATTTCCGCGAGTGAATGCAAGAGAGAGACAGCAGCTTCGAAGAGCGAGATAGATCCACCAGTTTGAATTTCAAATATTTCCGCGAAAATTCAAAATTAAAAACGACTACAGCGAGAGGTGCGCGCGCAGAAAACCAAGGTGGCTGCTGACACCCGGGAAGTTTAAATTTCAAATAATGGAACTTAGAAAAAAATAGGAAAAAATTCAAATTTCAAATATTCCCGCCAGAAATCCAAGATGGCCGCCGAAGTCCGACGCGTAATTCCGGAAGCAAATTAAAAAATCTAATGCGTAATTTAATCAGTAGCACATATGTAAATTACATATCAAACTTCATATGTGATTAATTAGATCAAACCGCGAAATTAATTAGAGCATCTGATTCGCGGTTTAATTCGCGGATTTAATTAGGTCAATCAATTTAATTCGCGTTGACCTTTGACATAATCCAATTAGTGGTGTCCCCACTTCTACTACCGTACTTGCTGTATTATTAGTTTGATTTGGATAAACAAATGCGTTACCAAGCTAAGTAACTTTCTACCTGCAGTTTACAGAACGGTATAATCCTCTTATAATCCTCTTATTCTCTTATCAGTAATACGCTTGTTGTTTAACAACGGGTGGTTGCCGGGATATAGCCCTGGTTAAGGTGTTGCGTATATTTGTACGGAATTTTAACAAAATTAATAGAACATTTTTTAATCGCTAACTGAATTAATTCGTCACTGCAGGGAACGCAAAAATAGATCGATGCATGTAGGTCAATAAAATACTTTTATTTAACGGGGCAAAAGGACAAAAACTTATAAAGATGAATTCCGTTGGCAGTATCAATTAAAATTCATGTGTTATGTGTAACGCGATATCATCCACATTTATGAAAAAAAAACGCTTTTCGAGATTTAGCCCGTTGGAGAAAAGGTTGCTCTAAATGGTCCTTACATTAGTTTTTTAATCATACTGCTGTGAAGCGAGATATCCCAGTTAGCGTTCCACTATTCCACGGTGCAAGACGGCTTAACTAAATACAACCCTTAAACAATGTTGCCGCTTTAGCTAGTTTTGAGGTTAACAAATCCTCGCTATATCATTAAAAAAAATAGCAGTTTTTTTTAAATTATTTTTTCGTACTCAGGAAATGCCATGTATTATGATGCATATTTTATGCGCATTTGTATATGCAAATATTGATTCTTCTTTAATTATGCGTCAGACATTTCATTTTAAGTGCATATTGATTATTTAACGATTTTTTTTGTCTCGAGGCTTTCTAATACTATTAGTTCTGTATCTCACGGTAGATTATGTATACTACTGACAGTTGTAAAATATCTAGCAAATCTAGAAGTTTGACATTTTGGGTTTTCTTTTTTCTACTTCAGCACAATATATTTTATTTTCTAGCAATATGATATTGTTCATTTTCATCATAGATACAAAATATGGAAAGCTACTCATAACTGCCAAGGGATTTTCTAATTATTTCTCCCTCAACTTCATGGTAACCATGCAACTACAAAACTAATATATCAGATGTGCGCTCGTAGAAGTTAGACACGCGGTGTGTTGCTCCGGCATAAATTTTATATAGTTCGCGTTTCCTACACAAAATTAAATTTTGTAAAATAATATCAAGATCGTTTTTACACAAACCCAACAAAAAGACATAGTAGATATGGCTAAAAAGTCAATAAAGGAATGTCTAGCTGATAGTGCAATACTACAAGCTCTAGCAGACAAGTTGTGCCAAATGGTGATTGGCAAAATAGAAAGTAAAATGGACCAGCTGATGGACAAGTATAACAAAATGGAAAATTTGTTGAGCCGCCTACAAGATGAAAACGAAGAATTACGCAATACCGTGGATGACATTGAACAATACACACGACGTAACAGTTTACGTGTGTTTGGTATTAAGGCTTGCATTTAGTAAGTTGCCGTATACCGGTATTTATCCAATAATGGAAATAACTTTGTAACAAAATTACAATTTTGTTATTACAGATGGAATAAATGACGACTATTTTACATGTCGGTATATTACTTATAAATGCCCCCGCTACCCCAAATTTTGAAAAAGTTAAATAGAATTTAAGAAATTATTATATTTGTTTCTAACTATTATTGAAAATATAAGGTCAACTAACTCAAATTTCAGAATTCTTGCTCTCCCGGTGCATTCAGATTGTTATTTTCCATCAGGATAGCTACCAAAAAATTTGAAGAATGTTAATCTTAATCCAAAATCTTATAATTTGTATCAATCTGAAACATTCTTATTCAAAAAATTATTTCTAAAGATATGCAACCCATCTAACCACATTAGATGAGGGAAGCAAAAGGTATGATTCACCACAGTTAAGCTAGGTAAGCCGATTAAGATAACATCAAATAAATGAGCGGCTATACTCACAGTTTGTTTAAAATTTTAAAAGTAAAACTGCAGTTTATTTGAGTACTGAGTATTGAATAATAATAAATAGATTTATTTCCAACGGGAACTAAATTCCCAATTACATGAAACATAAACAAATTAATAATTAAATTAGTGTCACTAAGACTTAAATCTGATTATCTTCTAAACTAAACTATAACATAACACCACAACAGGGAAACAGTGCCTATAATAATAAAATAAAATAAAATTAAAGCACCGCCTAAATCCACATATAATATAATAATAAAAAATTTCCCCGAGTACAAAATCACTTCTGTTGGAAATTGCAGCACGAAACTGACCACTTGTGAGTGAAAATATATCAATATTTACCTCCAATTTACTGAACGCATTTGACATTGCTAAAATAGGCGATTTGAAATGCACGTTGGTCCTAGAAAGCGGGTATAAAAATGAAAATTGAGATCTGGTCCTTAAATCAGGCAGTCGGAATTGTATTTGTGATAAAAGTGTAGAGGCGTCAACACGATAATTAATTAAATTAAATGGAAAAATTAACAAATGTAACGTTCTACGATTTGATAGTTCAGTTAAATTAAAATGAAGGCACAAATAATTGGTGGTGATTTCGTGCTTTGAACGTAAAGTTTCAAGGTTCAGTTTAGTACTTTATTCGATATTATTGCTACTATTTGAGACATTTTAAAACAGGGCCCAATTTTAGTTTTTTGCTCTTGAAAATTCAACCAACGATAGTATTTATTAATAGTCATGATTAAAATTTCTGTTTTATTAATTTAATTATTTATTTTTGATTTATTTAGATTTTATTATAAATCTATTGCTACAGACTACGAGAACAGCATTAAACGCGATTAGAAATTATGCAAGATAAATAAAAAGATGCCAACAAGAAAATAGGAAAATGAACTTTTAGACAAGCATATGTGTAAGTAATTTGAGTGACAGGAAATCATTTAATTAATTTTAATATCAGTTTGAAACATCATAAGACTGTCTAATATCTGTCCTGTTTTATAATAACTGGTTTCTGCGAGAACTGTAGATACACAATTAAAAATTCACTGACACAGCAAACAAGTGTATTTCTATAAACTAAGGGTTGAGAGATTCATACATGACGTTTGTGTCACGCCGCTTCTGAGTGCATAAGTACTTCCGAGAAATAGGCAAAAAACGTTCTTTAGCAGTTCGAATGTAAAGGTTTGTTCTGTTACATTTTACATTGATTTACTTTTGGTTTATATTAAAATCTTGTACTGCGGATAATTTTATCTCGATAGCTTCCTTAGAAGTAAAATTATATCACACCAACACCAGTATAATTGTTTAAAATTTTCACTTTTCACCAAATACTCTGCTTTCGTTACGCCAAACCATTTATTTACAAACATTTCGATTTTATCATGAAAATCAAATATTCATTGTTACAATATACATACATACATACATAATCCTGAGCCTTTCTACCGTGAGGTGTAAGGCTTGAAGTCGATTGGGTTGTTGTCACTCCTGGTCGATTGGTGTTTTTTGGCACCACTTCTTCCACTCTTTTCGATCTTGCGCTATTTGTCTCACTGTATTCCATTCCAGTCCCCTCTGTTTCGCTGCTACTTTTACTCCTTCTGTCCATGTCTTCCTTGGTCTTCCCACTCTGTTTTTTCCTTCTGGTCTTGCTTCCATTGCTTGCTTCACCATTCGATCTTCTCCCATTCTGTGTACGTGTCCCAGCCACCCTAGTTGCCTTTCTTGAACCACTGCATCCACTGCCTTTACGTTCAGTTGTTCCCTGTATGCTACGTTCCTGATTCTGTCTTGTTTAGTTTTTCCCTCTATCTTTCTCCAGAACCTCATTTCTGTGCTTGTCAGTCTGCTCTTCTGTTTTTCTGTGACCGTCCACGATTCGCTGCCGTAAATTAATGCCGGGTACACCACTTTTTTTACTACCTCTACTTTCGTCTTTTTTGGTATTTCGGTTTTCCCCAGAAAGGTGTTTTTTATCATGTTAAAAGTTCTTCCTACCGCGGCTGTGCGTTCGCTTATCTCGTCGTCTATCTTCCCATTGCTACTAATATATGTCCCCAGATATTTGAATTTGGTCACTTGCTCTATTTCTTTCTTTTCTATTGCAATATTGTGTCTTCTTTCCCCTGCTGCTATTATCATTGTCTTCGTTTTTTCTATATTAATTTTCATGTTTGCTTTTTTCATTGCTTTGTTATATATATTCAGGTTATGTTGTAGTTCTCTCTCTGATCTTGCTATTATCACCATATCGTCTGCGTATAGGAGTTCCGACATTTGTACCGTTTCCATTTTCCATCTCCCGACTTTATATTTTTTCGTTTTCATTCTACTTTCTTTGACTACCTCATCCATAATTAGTGCAAATAGTATCGGGCTCAGCACGCAGCCCTGTCTTAGCCCTCTCGTTGTTTCAAATTCTTTCGACTCCTCATTTCTTGTTCTCACTAGATTTGTTGTCTTGTTATATAATATTTTGACCATCTCTATCTCTTTTGTTGTTATACCCCTGTTTTCTAGTGCCTTCCATATGTCCTTTCGTTTAATTCTATCGAACGCTTTCTCTAGGTCTATGAAACATATGTGGATTTCTCTTCCTTTGCTTATGGCCTTTTCGGTTATTTGCCTTAGTATAAAAACGTTGTCTTGTGTTCCTCTCCCTTTTCTAAAACCACATTGACTATCTTCTATCGTGTCTTCTAGTTTTTTCCTTAATCTTGCTTCCCATATTCTAGCCCATATCTTTCCTGTTATGCTTAATAGTGTGATGCCTCTATAATTGTTACATTCTCTTCTATCGCCTTTTTTGTATAGTGGCACAATTACACCTGTCTGCCAATCCTTTGGGGCTCTTTTTGCTTTTACTATGTTGTTCATTAGTGTTAATATCCTTTTCTTACCGGTTTCACCTATGTACTTTATCATCTCTGGTGTTATCCCGTCTTTTCCTGCTGCCTTTCCTAGCTTTATCTTTTGAATTGCCTCTTCTAATTCTTTTTTTGTAATAGGTTCAATGTCTACGTCATCATTTGTGGTTGTGGTGTTGTGTTCATTTTCGTTGTTGCTTTCTCTTTCTTCTTCGTCGCTATCCTCTAGCACCTCCTTAAAATGTTGCTTCCATCTTTCCATAATGTCTTCTTCTTTTGTGAGTAGTTCCCCTTGTTTATCTCTCATGTTTTTTAAACTACTGGTCTTTTTTTGTCTGAGCTGTTTTAGTGTGCTGTAAAATAACTTTTGATTTTCCGTGAAATTGTCCTTCATTCTGTTTCCGAATTTCACCCATTCTTCTTGTTTTGCCTTTTTTACCTCGTTTTTCACTTCTGTTCTTTTGTCTTTATATTTTTCATAATCCTCCCTAGTTTTCGTCTGTAAGTATCTCTTCCATCTATTTTTCTTTTGCCTCACCTTTTCTTTTATTTCCGTTGACCACCATGCTGTTTTCTTTATGTCTTTGTTGCTTGCTTTTGTTGTTCCGCAGCTTTCTTTCGCTGCTTCTAATATACTTTGCTTTAGATACGCCCAGTCTTCCTCTACATCGTTTCTTCTTGTTTCTTTCTTTAATTTCCTTTCTATTATTCTCTGATACTCTTTTCTCGTGTTACAATATAAAGAAGTTTAATAGTTAATTTATTTATAACCAGGCTTAGGCTAAATATGCACTTAAAAGTTGGAAAATATGCACGTAAAATAGCAAACATATGCACTTAAATATGCACAAAAATTATTGTCGTTATAGTAAAAACAAAACGTAGGAGTCAGATAGATGCAAAAAATAATTTTTATTAACTAACATGCAAACACATACATTTATAAAAAGAAATAAATTGTCACAATTACCTATATATTTAATTAAATTAATAATGAAATAAACATAAGAAGTACCTAATTAATTAATGTTAAGATAAAAATAGGAATCAGAACAAGTAATAATCTCTTTGGAATGTAAAATGTTTTAAAAACTGTCAGTTATTCAAAAAAGTTTCCCGAATTGGCAGATTCCTTATGCTTCTGGGATCTATAAGTTCTGGTAATAACGCCATTGTATAAAATTGCTGTAGTTTTGGTATCATTTTGTTTTGCCAAAAAATTGCATCTCTATAGATTACTTCTATGGAAATTTCAATTGGTGACCATACAACAAAGAAGCACTTGCTTTTATTGCATATATTTAATTGTCCCTGTATTTGGAAATAGTAGTCATGATTTCTTTTTACTTTTAAAAATAGGAGTTAATAAAAACAAACGAAAAAAAAACAAAAGAAACCCATTTTATAGGTATTCAACTTGAAAATAGCCTATCTCACATCAATACACATTAAAATTGTAAAGTTTGAAAAAAAATCGTTGAAGCTGCTTTTGAAAAAATCGAAAAAGACTGAAAAATCACAAGAGTAAACACATACTTCGGGTTATGCGATTCTCTTCAGTCGATTGCTGTCGCATCTAGATAGTACACAAAACTTATATATGAAGTTTCAACGTCATACCTCTTTTCGTTTTTGAGATATTCTGTTCACAGACAGACAGACACACAGACCAATGAACAAAAACCAAAAATACCTAACACTATCGCACAAATACGTATTATTACGCAGTGATCTTTTTGAAAATAAGAAAAACATGAAATTTTATAGTGATTGGTCATGACGAGGATTTAGAATGATCTTAAACGATGAAATTCAGATTTTTAAAAATTTGAATTTAAAAATGAAACAAAATATGTATACGTTTTTACATGTAGCTGACATCCAACATATGCTGTAAATAAGAATTTAAATCCAAAGCGTATCTATTTATGTACGGCGCAGAAGATTTTTTGTCAGTTTTCAATAAATTCTTCAATATTTATTAAAATATACCATAATATTGATTACTCAGAGTTCTATACGAGACAAAAGCTTGATCAAATAAGAATAGTACCTTTTTATGTACATAAATGTTGTGAGTGCAGAATATTATAATAAAATAAAAGAAAATCTTCTTGAACATGTAAGATCAGCAAGAAGTAAACAAAGAAAAAAAGGAATAACAATAACGATATAAAAAAAACCAAAAATTCGAATGTAGTATAACCATGCATTTCTTTTATAAATGTCATTTAATTGACCTTTTACCTTCAATGTTAATTGATAGTTTATTGTGTTTTAGCATCACGTCGAGTAAGCTTACCTAATTTGTCGTTGTAAACGTTTCAACTAGCATTATTGGGTCTTCATAAGTAATTATTCTTTAACTACAACGTGGCAATAGGGCTAAAAATAGTATACGAGTATTAATTCTCAAAATAGCATAAATATTTAATTTATAACGCCATTGATTTATGTGAATGAATTATTCTATAATATGTTGTTTTCAGACAAAGACTATTAAACTATTATGACCATTATAAAACATTATGCAATTTTCAGTAGAAATATACCAAATGATTGAAAATTTTCTGAAAATATTTGGAAAAATGTTCTTGAGCTAATTTCTTGAAGGCATGCAGGAATGCTTTTGTTAAAAAAAGTAGCTGAGGAACACGTTTTGCAAATATTTCCATAGGAATTTTTTTATGCACGCGTTATATTTTGATAGAGAATATCACGAATGAAAAAAGCACAGTAAAGAAAACATTTTTGTTACAAATAATAATAAAACTAATATCTAAGTACTAACATTTTAGGATTTTTTGTCAAAACTACAGTTAATTAACATTTAAGTTTGTTTAGGGGTCGCTTTTAGTTGCCCATAGCAACAATCATTATCGGCCTACTGACTTTGTTGTTTGTTCACAGCTTTGTTGTCTCTAAATGCTTTGATGACAGTGACATAACTGGAAATTTCCCGGTAAATTTCAATAAATTTCCGATTATTAATAATCGCCGTTGCTATGGAAAATTTTCAATCAAATATACATAAGGGATATTCTCAGTTATAACTTCCCGTTGTCCTATATTTACGGTTGAATGTGTTTGCATTCTGTTTTCTTACCGAACTTTTCGTAATGAGGTACGCTGTCAGATTAACTTGTCATTATAGGCTTAACGATCTCCACTGGTCAAATCTACAACAGGCCATTGCCAGAGGCAATAGCCGTTCAGTTTGTTGCCTATATTTAGGCGTTTTCAAAAATCCCTAGATGTGGCGAACGACGATTTTAAAGTTACTAAATACTAGCCTTAAGGAAGAGACACACGAAGATGTTGAAAGGGCAGTCCTAAATGTATTTAACAACCAATTAGGTTTGGCAATCACCAAAGATCATATCGATAGATGCCATCGCGTCGGAAAGGTATGAGCGATCAGAGGAAAGCCCAAGGCTCTTATTGTAAAGTTTACCAGCTATCGTCACCGACCCATGGTCTTTTCTTCTAAGAAAAAACTGAAGGGTTCGGGAACGTTAATCAAAGAAGACCTAACCAAGAGTAGAATGGATGTTATAAGTGCTGCAAGTGAAAAGTTCGGCTACAAGAACACATGGTCGCGTGATGGCGTTATTATTATCAATAAGAATGGCAAGAGATACTATATTAGGTCTATGAAACTGTTAGGCCCTGAACACACGGGATTCCGTATCCGAGATTCGGTATGCAGGATACAGAATCTGAGTCTGTTCAGACACCGTGCTGTATGGACCTAGCATTGCTGTTCTTTGTTTCTGTCGAATTAGTCTAGAAGTGCTGTATTAAAAGTCAGGGATTGGGCTCTACTAAGCTAATAAATTTTTCATTGTCAAATAATGTACGATCCATGATCTTTGTGTAGTAAGGAACGCCTTGCTTATTCGATTTAAATAGAAGTTGAAGAAAATCTGCTACGCCTATGATATGATATCATATGTTCTCGCTGGCAAAAGTAGGCGTGTCCAGGTTCTGGTACATACGCTCCAATGGTAAATCGGTATGCGAGATACAGAATTTGTCGCCGGCGGCCGAAATGGAGAGATAAGGAAAATCGGCCGCCGGCATTACAAAATGACATACAACATGTTTATGAATGGAGTCTATCAAATAAGCTGTTTTTTAATATTGCGAAATGCTCAGAAATGACCATAATCATGAAAGCAAACAAAATACTCTATAATTATGAAATGAACAGAATGAACATTCTTCGGGTCGAGAGTATTAAAGATCTAGGGATAGAATATGATTGATTTCAAATTGAAATTTGATTCTCACATTGAACGAATTAGAGGTGAAGCATTGCGCAGTTTGGGCTTTATTATAAGGCAGACAAGTAACTTTAAACAAATACAAACATTAAAAACTTTATATATTTCTTTTGTAAGGCCGAAGCTGGAGTATGCATCTATCTTGTGGTATCCACAATCTGTCTGACACAAACAACATATAGAAAAAATACAATAGATTTTTAAGATATTTATATTTAAAAAAATACAATAATTATCTCGATTATCGTACCGTGAGAACAGTTAATCTCCGTGAGGAGTTTGAAATGTAGTCTAGAAAACCGCCGAAATTTTAGTAATCTTTGGATATAAATTGTTAAATAATCAAATCAATGACTCAAAACTCCTTGCTCTACAAAATTTCAAAATTCCTGCCAGACCTTTAAGACCTACCTTAATATTTGCCTTGCCTCAATCAACATATACGCGAAGATCACCTATAACCAATTTTCTCCTTCTTGCTAATGAAGTTATTGTAACTAGTGATTTGGATTTTGCGTATCATTTAAAAACTTTCACAAAGTTTCTAAAATGTCATTTTGAGTTATTAAGTCCTTCTGAAACTATTGATTTATAGCTCACTTCTATTATGTTTTTCAGCCATATTTCATTCAGCCGTTAGCTATTTTTTTAGTTCTTAAGTTTTTTAAAATGGTAATTAGTTCTAATTTTAATTAATGTAGAATACCCATTCTCATGTAACTAGGCAATACCTGTTTGTGAATTAAATAAATAAATAAATAAAATAACGTTTTAGCAACCATACGTTCAGGCAAGCATTGATGTTACTTACAGATTCTTCTTTTAAAAATATGCATATGACACTTATGGCATTTTGAAATTTCATACTATTTTTAGTAATATGCTAGTAAATAAAATATTGTATGCACCAAGGGAGATATTTTATTTTTTACCTTCGGTTGACATGTCAACCTCAAGGAAAATAAACATACTCATATCTCCCTTAATGCATAAATTGTATTTTAAATCGAATTTATGAACATAATTCTAAACAAGGACCTTCTTTCTACAGCAGACATGCAAGCGTGCATGTGCTCCTGATAGTTAAATTAATATGCAACTCGATCAAGCGCACATGAAAGGTTGCGTTAACTAATTTCCTAGTTAGGAAGTAAAACACTTCCGCCGCTTTGTAGCTAGATCCCGTCGCTTTTGTGCAGCCAAATGGGACTGATACCCACTCGTATGGTAGAGCTACTAACACTCTTATTTTATACTGGAAAAAGCCTAGATACACTGGTAGACTGCAACAGCAACGATAACTATCAAAATACGTTACCAGAAGAGCTCATCCAAAGAATTTACACCTCTAGTTAGATTTCCTGCATCGAATAACTACGAATCAAAGTCAATCGGGGCCAGAAATTTTTGGACCCAGGACAAACAAACTGCGATTATAGTCTACTTTTATTTACGACATGAAATCATGAAAAAAATATCTTGTGGCACCCTAACTATACTAAAAAAGTGTTTAAAAGGGTTTAAATTGAACTACCCTCGGGAGAATTACACCCATTAGCAAAAAATATTGCAGTCGCTGGGATTCGAACTGGGGCACCCAGGCTCGCTCTCACGCGTTCAGCCAGGTGAAATCCCATTACTAATATTGCTACCCCGCGCTTTAACCGCTAATCTATGCCGGCAGAGCAGTTGGGTTGTCTCTGACTTTATATAAGGAACGCTACATACTTCTATTCATTTTACGATATTCACATTGTACGCATCTGTTGGGTTCCATTTTCATTAAGAGTAAAAAACCTGAGCAGCGTGCAAATGATTACTTTTATCTATTTCTGCGTTAAAGTAAAAAATAGACATTTTATTCTTTTGGTCTTCACCGTGTATTTGACCAGAGGTATATTCGGTTTCGAGCCAGGTAGGCATCTAATCCGCATGCAAAATACCTTCATCCTCCAACAAATAGTTTGTGAGCTATACTGCCAACAGACGGACAGACATACGGAATTGAGAAAATGTTTTTCGTCATCTAGGGACCCTGAAACGTGAAGATCTGAAGAAATCTTGGAAGGTAATTTGTTTCGCGATTGCAATACTTTCCTCGTTTTTTAGACGAGGGGAGCAAAATCGATGCTTTTTAAGCAAAATTTGGACCCCACAGATACAGACAGGGTGAACACCTTAAAATACTAAATCCTTTGTTCCTTTAATATTTAAAAAAATATATATCAAAACCTCACTTGCGAGAGAAGTTCCGTGTAAAGCCCATTACATATTTTTTTAGCTATAATAGTTACGCCTGCGATACTTCCGAATTATGGGCACCCTGTACAGTCTATTACATAAACAAATATAAAGAAGAAATGATCTGAAATTTTATCTTAATGGGTATTTCTTTCCAAAATCTATTCTTTAATTTGAGTTACGGAAGTATAGTTTAAAAATACATGGATGGAGGCACCTAACATTTTATCCTGTTGCGTTTTTCTTCTGCAAAATCATCAACAGTAATTACATAAGTGGTGATAATAATTTTTTGATAATAATTTTTTTATAATTTTAACTAGATTCACGAATCTTTGTTGCTATTAAGAAATCTCACGAGTGGACGAAGTAACTGTGGATGTAACTGAAGTAATGTACAGGGTGCTTCTTAAGTCGACCGTGTGGCTTCTGGAGGTATGTATATTGTAATAATAAAAAGAAGTCAAAATCTCATAAAAGGTTTTTTCGCAGATCGGCAGTTTGCTTTTGTTATTGTTTATACCAGTTTAGTAATGTTGATATGCATGGTAATGTTCAGTGATGTGTGTCACAATATACCGCACTAGGGAGATCCTAAAGACCTCGGTCACTCATTTTTACTTACCTCGTCTGAAAGACGAAGGAAGTATTGTAATCACTAACAAATTACCTTCCAAAGTTTTATCAGATCTTCACGTTTCAGGGTCCCTAGATAACGAAAAACAGGTTTTCTCAATTCCGCCCGTCCGTCTGTCTGTCTGTCAGTCGACGTCTGTTGGCGAAATAACTCTAAAAATATTTGTTGGAGGAAGATGATATTTTGCATACACATTATATACATATATACCTGGAATGAAACCGGGAAAATTTCAGACAAATATATACAGGGTGAGCACCTTAAAAAAATTAAGTTTTGTTTAAATTTGTGTTCATTTTGAAATAGAAGGAAGTATTAATTTTCACATAGGTCGGGCGATACACCTGCCGAAAATAGGACTCAACAGATATAGGATAATGTCGTAAAAGAGTCGAAGCGTTTCAACAAGAATACCGTTCCCTTAAATAGAGGCGCGCGCTGCACTCATTTTTTAATAGCCTCGATGGCGCAGTTCGACTTGTGGATGCAGTTACGATTTCTACGCAGGTGCGGTTACGATCGCTATGCAGATGCGGCAGGTTCAAACCCCAGCGTGATACATTTTTTTTATTTGAAAGTTTATTTAATTGATTAGAAACGTGGAAATATTTTTACTCCTAACTGAATTTGACTTTTAAAATTAGTTAATATCACAATGTCGACGAGGGAAGTTTTGGTTAAAGCATTTTACAGATTTTTATAATTGTTGCACTATACACTGGGGGCAGATTACTGAAATGGATTTATGTTAGCCACTGTCACATTTTAAAAGTCTACAGATAATTTCATGTTTAATCTTGTGTGTAGTGATCTTGGGTCCATGTGATAAAATATTGCGCCACTACATTTGTCTATGTTGTTACAAAACTTTTTAGATATTTTAGTGATGAATCTTGTATTGTGGGAGTATCCGTTTCTCGATGCAACTGTGATTTTTTTACGAACCGCTTAGCATTAGTTATTGTACGCAGGACTTTGTTTTATAGAATCTGTAACTTATCGATATTTGTTTTAGATGTTGAGCTTCAGATGCTACAATCATAAGTAAATATTAGTCCAATTATAGCTGTATCGCTATCGTAGGCGTAGGATTCTGCTAGTTTTTATGTTTATGTGATTGCTCCAGGTTAGTTTGCGATCTAAATATATCGCTAGATATCTGACGGCGCTGTCCTTGGGATTCCATTCAATTGGTGTATTATTAATAATTATTGTTGGTGGATTTTCTAGCCTTCGAAGAGTGGAGATTGTAGATTCACATTTTCTAGCATTTATGTTTACGTTCCACACTTTGAACTAGACGTTTAGTTTTTAACACCTTGTAGCTTGTATGCTGCTTGGTTAATATAATAATCTTGTGCAATGATCGTCGCTGTACATCAGCATACCTATCTAAGTCAACGTCAAGCATATTTGGTACGTCAGCCATAAATATGTTAAACAGTGTTCGTTCCAAAATTGATCCCTGTGGAATTCCAGCGTTTGCTTGTCGAATAGAAAAGGTGTATTATCCTATTCTCTAGATAGATTCTGTTCGATCAAAAAGACTGGGTAATATGTAGTAGGAATGAAAGCACATTTATTTTCAACACGTTGTACATTAGACCAGTGGTATTCAACCTTTTTTTTTCGCGTACCCCTTCAAACATTTTCCTTATAATCAAGTACCCCCTACCTTAAAACTCAAATAATACAGTGTTGTTATGGTTTGTAATGTTATTTATTGTGGTAGAAAAGGTTACATGTGAATTTAAATATATATAATAGTATATTAGTGAGAAACTTGAGCTTGCTTATTAGCGCGGTTGAACATTAGTCAGTCTGAGTATAAGAGGGGCTTCTAGATTAAACTGATTGCGGTGTTTTATTTTTTATTGTCGAAAATGCAGAAAAGCCTTGTTCGCACATGTAAGTACTTGAAAATATAGGAAGTTCACCAATAGCAAAGTCACTTAGTTGTTTGTACTCTTTCCGGCATTTAAACCAAAATTCGTTCAGTGAAACTTATTCAAAAGTTATTTTTAAAGTCATATCAAAACTTAATTCTAATAACTGTTCCTTTAGTTGCATTTCCATATTAGTTTCCAAATTATTTACATTAAAGGGGTTATGTATCCACACTTCTGAAACATTATTGTTTTCTATTTCAGAAAAATATTGCTCAAATTTGTCCTGCAAAACTGTATATATATATATATAATTGCTTGATTGCAGTTTTGTTTAATTATAAATACCTAGATTGGAGATGCTCGCGTACCCCTGAGGAACTATTCGCGTACCCTCAGGGGTACGCGTACCCCCGGTTGAATACCACTGCATTAGACCACTAACCCACAGTCGATGAAAGGCCTGAGCTACGTCGGCAAATGCGATAATAGTATGCATCTTGTTTTCAAATCCCTTTACGATTATTTCTGTTAGTCTTAGTATTTGGTGCTTGGTGGAGTGTAGGGTTTCCAGTCCCGGGACAGTCCCGGGATTCTACCACAGAAACCGAGTCCCGGGACCATGTAACATGCGTGCGTATACTCGATATCAGAGAATTGGGACGGGTATTCACCGGCGCGGCGTCGGTTGTATTACTTTTTGCACATTCTGCATTATATGCCTTTTGCGTAGGCAGGAGACTCAGGAGAGGTATAAATTTCGGTAGGTTAGAATTAAACCTGTGTGTTGTTTCAGCCACATTTGCATATCTTCTTCTATTTATGTATTTGTCTAGTTATTTTGTTGGATTTAAATATATTTTACGCGTAGTCGTGTGTGTACGTAGTAACAGTAAGGTAACCAAATTTGTAGACTTAAAATTATGTGCGAAGAAGCTGAATAATTTATATTTTTGGGTTTTCAATGTGTTCCTTATTTGTCTGCTAAAGCGTTACAATTAGAATGAATTCCGATTCGCAACTTACCTTCATTCTACATTAAAAAAATCTCCTTTCGGGGCCATTTTCGGGATCTTCGGGACTAGTCCCGGGACTTGAAATTTAGTTCGTTAAGTCCTGAAAACACTTTTGGGCCCGGGACTTGGAAACCCTAGTGGAGTGGGCACATTTAAATCCGAACTGAATTTCGGGTATTAAGTTGCTTTCGTGTAGAAATTTGTTTAAGAGCAGATAGATGATTCGCTCAAGAACCTTAGAAATGATAGATAGTAGTAGACTTATTGGTCTGTAACTAGTCGGATGGCTGTGAGGTTTTCCGGGTTTAGGGAACAGTAAAATCAATGCTTCTCTCCAAGGATATGGGAAGTAACCGGCCCGTAAACATGCATTAAATTTGGCCGTTATAGCTATTAACATATCAAGGAATGTTATGAGTATCATAACTGCCGCAGATGAGAGCGAGGATTTCGGAGGAGGCCAACTGGGCGTAAATCCTAGGGGTCAACTGGGCAACAAGCAAAAAATTTTTGTACAAAGATACGAATTTAGGTTATTTGTAGATTTAAGATTTGTGTGTACTTAGTACAAACATTCCTGTGTAATGTAAACAATGTGTGTAGGCCCTAGCGCGAGTCCCTTGCCCAGTTGACCCCTATACTTACAGGTAAAAATTAAGTAGCGGGATTATAGAGTTGACCGTTTGCCCAATTGGCCTGCACCCGAGGATTTTAAAACATCTGAGGCTGTTACGATTCATAACGTCCGTGATTCGTTCAATAGTTTATCGGTTGCTGTATGGTTATGGTTGCCATGTACGGTAATGGACTATTGCCGTACAGATCAGTTATGATTTAGTTACCAGCCTACTTTTGTATATGTAAACAAGGGATTAATATCCTGCAACCGATAAAGGATATTAATTTTGTCGGAAGGTTTTTGAGAACTATGTTGGGAATCATGCCATTTCCAGGAGCTTTATTTTTTAGATTTTTAATATATTTTATTATATTTCCTCTGTAGTCAATACGTTTATAAACTGGTTAAATGCGCTATGTATTCTTAAAATTTTCAAACGACAGTTTACTGATGAAATTTTTGTAAATAGCTATAAATTTTACTATCCCCCGCAAAAATTTTAAACATGTAGACATTTTATAAAAAATTATTTATTTTCAATCGATCAATATTTTGTTTATAAATGTTATAAAACTGCATTAATATATCTCGAATGTAATAAAGCAACGCTTTTACATAAAAATGAGTGGAATTGATATGTTTAAAAGAGTTTTCCCAAAACATTGCCCAAAATGGTTGATCCATTGTAAAAATAGAACACTTTGGAAAAATGACCGCATTGTGTATAAAACCGTTATTGTTTAGTTAAATAATTCTTACGATGCTTAATTCCTATAAAAGTAATAAATAAGTCAATACGTATTTGAATAAGAATACTTAGGGTCCACCTAGTTAGCTATAAGGTCCTCTAGGCCTGCATAAAACAGTTTGGATTTCATTAAAGACTCTTGTCCTGTTTAAAACTCAGCCGTTTTATGTCAGAACTTTCATAAAACTCATTACTTTTAAAGTGGCTTTTTATTATGGTTATTCACGTTTGCCGCCTAAATTTCTATCTAACTTATAAAAATAATTTACCAGTCTTTGTGTGGTAAACAACTTAGATCAACATTTATAAGCGGTTTGTGTTCGAGACCATGCCGTTTAAAATTGTGCAAACTATTGAAGACGGCGAAGTTTGTTTATCGGTTGTCCCATCAATATGAGAAGAAAATGTGGTATTAAGATGGTCTAATTACCCTATTAGACTTGCTGACAAATTGAGCCACCAAGAAAATGCACAGCCTACCTGGGATAAAATGCAAGTTACGATGCCGATGCAGATGACGCTAAACCGCGTAACCGGCAAACCGACGAAATCGAAACGAATCGAGAGCCAAAATGTATTCGAATGATTATTTAAATAATCATTCGGTTATTAATATCATTCGAATGCAAATAATTCTGTTATGAAAATTGTCCGGTTATGCTCATCACTATTACAAAGTTTATTGGTCTGCCACATATCAATTCATTCGCGACGGAAAGCGCTGTAAATTGTTTGAAAGAATACAATTATCTCTTTGGAGCGCCTTGTTATTTGTGATCAAGGTGAACGCTTCACAAGTTCTGCATTTCGCAGCTTTTATTCCAATTACAACATAGAAGTACATTTTATTGCTCATGGCAGTAGTCGTGATCAAGTAGAGCATCGTTTAGATGAGGTCCGGTTTAGCCCCGCTGACTTGTTGTTTGATGTTCCAATAGGATGCTTAGAGTTACACAAAATTTGTTATTTTATTGACGATGACGAGCATACGAATTTGGCTGAAATTAGACACCTTGCTAGTGAAAATATTGAGCGTTGAGGCGTTTATCACAACGTAATGCAGTCCGTATGAATGTTGGAAAGGCATAAAGCCATTTGTGATTGGTGATTTGGTATTCAGCTATCAAGCTTGACCGCCGGCACCGAGGTCCCTTCAACATTTAAGTTTGCTTACGATCAGTTAATCAGTGTCCCCTAGGGACGAGGAAAAATTTTAGTTGACTTGGAGGAAGATGGCTCCGTGTCGGCGGAGAAAAACGTATTATTAATTTGATCTTTGTTCGAATTATGTAGAGATGAATTGTCATTGTTTTTAGTCCATCCTGACAAGATATAAAACTTGGTCAGATGAAGTGTTTGAGTCGATCCTGACTAGAGATGTAACTTGGTCAGATGTGTTATTATGAGTCGATCCCGATTCTGAGTGTAATCGGACGGTGTTGATCCCGATTCAGAGTTTAATCGGAAGGTGTTGATCCCAATTCTGTGTGTAATTGGAAGGTGTTGATCCCAATTCAGAGTTTAATCGGAAGGTGTTGAGCCCGATCAGGATTTTAATCGGAAGACCGGTTTGGTGGTTGAGCCCGATTAGGAGTTTAATCGGAAGACCTGTTTGGTAGTTAGTCGAGCCCGATTAAGAGTGTAATCGGAATATCGGTAGTTGATTCCGATTAACAGTTTAATCGGAAGACCTGTGTGTAGTAGTTGATCCTGATTAACAGTTTAATCGGAAGACCTGTGTGTAGTAGTTGATCCCGATTAGTTGAATATCGGAAGTTGGGCTTGATAGTAACAGTCGAATAGTGTACTTTATTTGAAAGAGGATTTTGGTATGCACTACCTAAAGAGCTTGATTTGTTTTCTTCAAAATTGTGAAAGTCTATGATTGATTTGTTCTTTATTTGTTGATCAGGATGAACGAGCGGTTAAGTAACTGATTTATTTTCGTACAGTTGAAGGATTTTAGTGCCCGTGGACGTGGACGTGTCAGAATGGCCGTGTCGGCGCCGAAGATATTTGGACTAATGTCTCCGCCTATGAGTTATGTTTTGCAGCTATGTTATGTTTCGTTTGAACTGTTTTGTTTATGAGTTTACAGAAGGAACGCGATAGGTAATTTCCTATCGAATGGAACGGCGCCTGCAAGACCTAAACAATATGGGAATAAGTAGCGTTGCCGAGATCAGGGCATTCTTGTAGAGAAAAGCAAAGATGTTGAACGGAGTAGTTGCGGGCGCCGGATCATTACCGTTCCAACCCTTATTATTAGTTATATTCGCTTCACCATTGCTGGCTATTTATTAGTTATTTTAGTGTTCAACCAATAAACTGTCCTAATATGAATTAATGTGTAAAATATAAGTGGTCACGCCCTGAACTACCCCTAAGTTCTGACATATATTGCAATGACCCTGTACGTATAATATTTGTATGTTTATAATTAATGTGATAAATAAAAAGAGTCACCACACAATATTTAATTTAATTCTACCACTTGCTAAATCAAACTAACTGATTAATTAATTTCGTTGGGTACGCCAAAATTGAGAATTACTCTTATGGTAGTTTGCCTTTTTTCTAATCCATTCATCTGATTTCCTAACTTCGCTAGCTCAATTTTAAATAAAGACATGAAATTAAAACTCAAAATCTCGGGTGTTGGGTTCCTGACTTTCCAAGTTAAAATTCTACGGTACGCCTCTGAAAAGTAGGCAGATTGACCTGAAATGTAGGCGTAATGTGCCGTTTGTACGTCAAATCTATCACAACAAGTTCTAATTATTTTCAGCTCGCGTGTGAAATTGATTTATCAACAATTAAATGAACAAATTTTGATGGTAAGATTTTGAATAATTGCCTTCAAGCGGCTTCTAGGCAATCTTTTGTTTTTCCAGATCGTTAGCTATTGGTGCATTCTTAAAAAGGACGCCGTATTCGCATTTGTTTCTTGGTGCCTCCAATTGACGATTTTAATTGAAAATCCTGGGAAAATACCTCGCCATCCACGGGAACTGTTACGATTTTCGTGTTCTCCAGGTCGTAATTAACGTATGCTCAAATTTTCACACCGATCGGGCAGATCAAAATTGGACAATTCACTAACCTCACTTTCGTAGATTCGGGACCCCCTTTTGATGGTGAATCTGGCTGTAATCTTGCTCCCCGGGCTGCTCGTGATGCTGGATTATGTTCTGGCCTGATGTGTGGAGCTGCCGGAAGAATCCTGACACCCTATGCCTTCCCACGATGCTGCAGATTGATGCTGCGGGAAATCGCCTCCAAGCCGTGGCTGCCGTCGTCGCCTCGGAACGCCAAAAACTCAAATACCTGGAATCTCTTGCCTCCAATTGTGCTGATACACTCGAATTCGCTGATTACGATGGTGCTATTTATTTTTTTATACATTTATGCTTTCTATGAAATTTTGGTAATTAAAGATAGAGCAAAAACCAAGCACTTTCACCAATTTATTTAGAACAATTGCTCTCCCTTGTCGTAATTGACAAAACACTGTCTACAGATTTGAATTGTAGGAAATCAACCAGGTACAAAAACATAACTTATAATCTAATTTAACATAATTTTATCAGTTAATTACAATCTCTTATGTACTAGAATTATTGTCTTTTGGAATTGTTTATTTCTCAACGTTTTTTTATGCGCCACTCACTTGATTTTTTTACCACACTTAAATGCCCATTGTTTATCACTACACTGACTAGTTTTTTAATCCACCAACATCGTCTAATTTCTTGCTTATTTGAATTCCATCTAATTTCTTGCTATTTCAATCTCTTCAAATCCCCAAGTCTTGTATTTTCTTGTAATAAATGACTTGCCTGGCTTTTCTATGTTCTTTGCCTTATTCTTCTAGTCATTCTTGTTCTCACCTTTATTAAAAATGTTCATTTGCTACCCATTCTCTAATGACTTTACTTTCTACGCTTCCATTTTTAAGCTGTGTCTAACTTGAACTTTTTGTGCCAGTCCTTAATTAATTTAGATTCGGCTTTTAGTTTGTGCAAATCTATTATATTACGATTAAAATTATATTGCTAAACCCAATACACGGAATTTGAGCTTCCATATTTCTGTGCCTATTCAAATATAATCAATGTCATTGGCGAATTATACCAGTGTTATTATGATTTGGTAATTTATGTGAATTTTCTCAGATGCTTGCATTATTACAACTCTGTGCTTTAATGATTTAATTTGCTATTTGCTTGTACTGCAATCAGAGCCGATTTGAGGGCTAAATACCATCGCAATATGTACAGCTTACAGAATCTAGATTGACTCTCAAGGTAGGCCATGAAAGGCGCTTTGATCATATTTGATTTCACTGAATTGGCAATATGTGGAAAGAAGTAACTGTCAAACATACAAAGTTCGGTTATATTTCAAATGACAAGTAATCAGTAGCGGTGGGTAGAGGGATTTCATTTGCGCAGTGACTAACGTCATATGACAGATTCTTTGTGTTTTAAAGTGTGAAAATTGCTGTTGCTTTTGATTTTGTTAATTCTGTTATTTGGTTATTGCTATTGCTATTGTTACTATTTTTGTGTGTGTTGTTAATTCTGTTTTGAAATGCGCCATACCGCAATGTTGAGTACGCCTCTAATTTATTGTGTCATTTAACTTAAATAAGGTTTACAATTTAATGTCAATATGATAGATGTCAAAAATGTTGCCAATACAAAACTTAGAAATTACTATACTCTTAACATTATTTCCGATTTTCACTGCGCTTCACTATAGATTTGTAAGCTGTATTTAGAGATGCTGTATATAGTTTAGTAACCTATTATTTATTGAAAGTAGGCGTACATAAATTAAACAAGTAGAGACACTCACTGTCGGTTCCTAAACAAGTAGAGACACTCACTGTCGGTTCCTTTGATGTCAAAATACCGATTTTGATGACCTTGACCGGCTCCTGGGGAGTACTTTCCGATAATACTAACAGATGGCGCCACTGCTTTATCACATATGATTGGTAGCAGAGCCAGAAACTGGCTTTGATTACAGTGCCTTGATAGAGACAGTGGCGACAATAGGCACAATTTGCCACAAAATGGCGGCCAATGGCCTACTAACTCTAATAAATTGAACGTTTTTGAATGGTCATGTTTACACAATGTATAAATAATATGTTGGTGGCACTGTAAGTCTTTGTCAAATTCGAGGTTATCAGGTTAGGTTTTGCGTCAGTTTTGACACAAACTGACGCAAAATCTAACCTGCTAACCTCGAATTTGACATAAACTGACGCAAAACCTAACCTGCTAACTTCGATTTGGTATAAACAAACAAAAGCATCAACAAATTTTGCCTCTTAATGGCGGTCGATTCGAGCAACCAATAAAAAAGTTACACGCTATTGTCGCCACTGTGTCATATAAAGTCACTGTAGCTCTGATTGGTGGAACTTTGTGCTGCCATCTGATAGTGAAGCTTAGAAATACCCCCCCCCCCCCCGCAGTTACTCTCCCAGGCACTTTAGACAGGTTTCAACTTGTTTGATGTATGTACGCTGTTATTTATCTAGTGTACCTGTAGATACAGTTACACTATATTTATCTTTCTTTCAATTGCGCTGCCAACCTGAAGCAAAAGCACCAAAATTTAAATTGTCAAGATGTTATATGACATGGTAGAATAGTCAAACTGACACTAAGGAATTACGTATTTTCAATTAATTGCAAACAATAGTTATTTTCATTACAAGCGTCGAAAGTAGCAAATATCGTGCGATTGTTGATTAGACAAACGAGGGCGTAGCGAAGCGAAGCCCGAGTGGATCTAAAACACGAGCACAGATATTTGCACTTTCGGGCGAGTTATGAACACTATTTTTTAGACGACCACTCAAAGTAAATTCTATTTTTAAGAATTGTTTTTATTTCGTTTTGCAAAATTGATTGTTATATTATTATTGGTACAATTGGCAAAAGCGTCTGAATGATTTGAATCACGGTCTGCTGAATTGTGTAACAAACGTCAAAGTGACGTTTGTCACACAATTAAGCAGGCCGTGTTTTGAATAACTTTGTGCCGTTACGATATGACTAGTACGATATAATATCGTGCTAGTGTTTGAAATTGTCAACTTTCTGTAGTAGGCTGCTATCGCGATAATGTTACTTTCATATGTGGTCGTCTAAAAATACATTATAACCAATAGGTTCTAACTAGTTTTCATCTTTTGGTAAACGCATGTTTGAATGACTAACGCTTTTTTAATACTACTTGCGCTACTTGTAGGCAATGCATCTCAAGAATGAAATGAAATATGTAATGTGGATATGATAAAGACGTTTTCAGTAAAAAGAAACGCGGATTTTCTACGAAATTTAATATATATTGTTCATTTGTTTATTTAGTTATTGTACTTATTTGTTGATCAAATTTTGTAAATACAAAATAAATAAATAAATATTTAGATGATACTTTTGAGTTTAGATTTATCAATTTTTTCTGTGGGGTACCACACACGATACACTTCAGCACCATTAATTACTATAATTTTGCAAGTAGTGTTTTTCACAACAAATGTTTTTCAAGGAAAAGGCAGAATGTACTTTCTTGCAATTTTGAAGAAATCACTGCATGCAATATAATAACTTGATGTAGAAAACGTAAAATATACACCGGTTTTTTATGCCACAATAACTATTTGAGTTTTACATTTCATGTGTCATTCATAACAAGGCCCAATAATCAAAAACGTACGTTTTTGAAAAACAAAGAGAAGTATGTTGTGTTCTATATCTAGAGTGATGTGCACTCAATAGCAACAAGAATAGAGTAAGTATTGTTTGTTTGTTTGTTTGTTAATGGACAAGGTCTAGGCATGCAGAGTACCAGGTACCTTAGACGCCGACTGCTTGGGTCATATGGTCAAAGTCCTACTTAGAATTTTGCCGAGACTAAGGAGTTCCAACCCTAGCAAGGGATCTTTTACATGCTACACATTGTAGTAACATGGGACCCACGGTTTTACATCACTTCCGAATGATGGCATTCTGTAGAGGCTTTTATTTGCATTTTTTATTTTTGAAAACCTCACCGGGACCGGGAATCGAACTCGCGACCCTTAGATCAGAGAGTAAGTATAAACCGTTCAATAGTTATTTTCCGGGTAGGTAGACATGGAATTTTGTTTTTATGTTTAATAAAATTAAAACCCCTAGAATCTCTGTCTGACACTTTACCAGAATCAGCTATTAAGCACAGGAGACTCGCTAAAGTGTCTAATTTGACATTTTGAGGTTAAACGTGCAATGTTGCCAGTGCTTTCATACTTTGTTTGCCACTAGGCATAATATTTATGGACATCCCCGTCATAGATACCTGTCTGTCAACAAATTGTAATACTAAAGCAAATATGCCGAAAGTCATTAAAGGTGACACAAAACTACAAATTACAAAGGTCTACCGGCATTATAAAGCCGACAGGTTGGTTATAGATACAAACATGATGAGACATACTTCTATATATCTGGCTATATTAATTCACAAAATATGAGGATGTGGAGCGCTGAGAATTCCAATTTTTACGTTGAAGAACCGCTTCACCCACATAAAATTGGGATTTTGGCCGCAATTGGTAAAAGAAGAGTTATAGGTCCTATATTTTTTTAAGGTGATTTAGTGCAGCAAAGCGATTACATTTTATTTTAATAATTCAAATTTTAAGTTCGCTAAATTTATAACCATTATATGGTACTGAAATTTGGTCGCCGTTTTTTGAAGAGTTACGTGGCGATGAATTACAAAAGGGTTACTTTCAATAAGATGGGGCAAGTCTTCACACAACACAAGACAATTTAAATTTACTTTGCGAGTTTTACGAAAACAGAGTTATTAGCAAAACATGTCTACAGTGTGGCCCCCGAGGTCTTGTGACCTAACTTCTGCGATTTTCTTCTGTGGCCGTATTTTAAAAAAATCCATTTTTTACTTCCACTGGACAATATTCAGCAACTTTAACAAAGAAGTAGTGGAAAAAATGAAGAAATCAATACTAATGCCGTAATATTAAGATTTGAGAATATAACGAGTTAAGGAGTTTACTTTCTTAGGAACATTAATCTCTGACAACTTAAATTACACACAAGAAATTAAATCAAGGTTAATAAAAGCATCGAGATGTGCAGGCGCGTTAAATGTCCTCAAAGCATATGTCACGAAATCCAAAACTACGACGTATCTGTAATTCGACCCACAACTACGTATGCATGTGAAACATGGACGATGGATGTGACAGAGAAAAACGCTGCGAAAAATATTTGGAGAAACTCGGACGGACGATGGTTGCAGAAGACTTACAAAGGAAGAGGTACAAGAGAAGTATGGGGAGCCAAGTATAGTAGACCTCGTTAAAGCTTACAGGTTAAGATGGTTTCGGCATATATAGAGAATGCCAGATGGAAGAGCTACTCAGATAGTAATGGAAGACATAGCAAGGAATGGAATAGAAGACTGGAGAAATTAAATCATGAATAAGGGACAATGGAGAAAGATTGTTCCTATGCAATGGACCTAAAGTGGCTTGTAAAAGCTTTATTTATTTATACTGAAAAATAAACATAAATTGTAATCCAACATAATAATTTTCATTGCTTGCTTGCTTGACGCCACTTTGAGATCGAACCCGTGGGCCGAATTGGCTGATTTTGGTGTCAATCGACTCAGGGCGACGCAAGTAAGCCAGTAGTAGGGTTTTCAAATTTTTATAAGTGACTTTTTTTACGTGGAATAGCTATCCTCAAAATTAACTCGACATACAAAATGGATCACTCTTGTACAAATTGCATTAAATGAATTATTTCGCGCCCAATTTGGGTGCAGAACGCTAGTATTTAAATATTTTTGAATACAATTTATAATTACAATTAAAAAAACCATTTTCATTATACCATTATGCCTACTCAACAAAGTATGAAACGTATTCAGAATCAGCAAGTTGTCTTTCATGAAATTTATCTTAACCAATAATAAAAGTGGCACAAAATCCAAAACCAAATCTGGCAACTACATTTTGTATGTACACTAACATAAAATTATCATTTTGTATAAAATGGGCATAACCTAACTTTTGTTAATGACTGACAGCATGTTTACAGGGTGAAATTCATCACACTAACATGGCCTCCCATCGGGAAAATAGCTATTGAACGGTTTATATATTCGTATGCTGTATTATACAGAAGAAGATTGCACGAAAAAGGGATGTTACATATCTTGATACATAACCGTATGTAATATATTAATGCTGTATTTGTATCTATATCCTTCAAAATCACTATCCAAAGCAAATTCAATTTTTATGTTTTTTATTAAGCTTATTAAATTTGGCTCACTCACGACCTGCTGAATTGTTTGGCAAACGTTTGTCACACAATTCAGCAGGCCGTGGGCCCACTTTCTGATACCTGGTTGGCAACACTGGTGTATGGTGAGGTTGCAGCAATTTGACAGTTGTTAAAATTTTGTGTTCTTGCGTAATTTGTTACATTAGAGACAATAAATGATTTCTGGTGCCCATCTATCCTGTAGTCTACTGCCGGTAAGTTTTATTCCAACTGCTTACGTTATAATAAATAGTCATGCCTGATTAATAACATAATCGAAAAACTGATAAGTTGATGCCATGTGGAAAAGTGAGGTTAACGTTAAGATCTAAAAATCTTAAATGGCGTTTTATAATGCTTACTGTTACTCTTTATATTATCTAACTTCTAACTCAATATGAGGCAATTGAATTGTAGAGTTGTATTGTTGTGGTCCTTTTCAACATATCTTGCAACTCTTAAAAATTCGGATAAGGACCGGCCTTACCGAATCGGGTTGGGATGCAGTTAGCGTCACCTTCCATTGAAGAGTACCAACCTAGTCTATGAGGCAGGGCAACAAGGCTACTCACAAAACATACACATGACTGACATGACACACGTGAGTTGCAGGTAGCACAACCTTTAAAACGCGCGCATTTAGTTGACCCTCCACCCAAAGATTCTAAATTACACGATATTGTTCATCTGTGACGTCATGGATTGAATTGGAGTGCTTTATTAACCAGGCAAGCTTATCCTACTAGATTTTGTGTCACAGGGATTTTAGCGCCAAGCCGTTGGCTGCGCTGACCGGTAACCGTGCATTATTTGTTTTGTGGTGCATTCTGTCGTCTGCCAACCAAGCAAGATTAGAAACCGTTGGAGTACGTACTGCTCGACCCAGACGAACAATGCATGCTGATTTAAATCTTGGTGCATTCCATTACGATGCTAATTATAATTACAGTCATCCAAGTGTGGTTATTTAAATCTATACAGTGTGTAGGTGTTGTTCTGTGCTGTCAACTGTATCTGTCAGTTCTATTGAGTTCTGTCACTCGTCACTGTTGTTTGAACTAAGTTTCTAGTTATTAAAGTGCTCTAGTTTGAACCACGTGCGTGTTAGTTAACACTGTTTTCGTTTCGATTTTTTCTGCTTTCTTTTTATTTGTTTAAAAACCAATCTTTTTCAAGACGGATTAAATTAAATGACATGATCGTTGTTTTTCCGACTTACCGTATGCTATTTGGAAAGTAACTAGAATTTGAATTTGCCGCCACTTTCAGTAACTCAAAATGGCGGATAAGCTTGCTCGTATAAATATACCTTAGATTGAATTAAAGCACCTCTATAATACGAGCATGCTTGTCAGCCATATTGAATCGCATCACAAAGGCGGCAAATTCAAAAAATTAGTTACTTTTCAGAAAATTAAAATATGTTAATGTCTATACGTTTAATAGTACTAATTCGAGGCTGAACAACCGGTTATGCTCGAAGATTTTGAAATCTGAAAAACAGAAAAGACCTAAATAGTTCATTAAAAAACTAATCAATGTTTTAGGCTTACCTTATATCCAAAAAAAAAGTATTCCTTAGTCTTGAAATAGACTGACTTTTTTAATAAAGAATATGAGAGTCAACGCATAAAAGGCAAAAAGACACAGGAAAACCAACACAGTTGGCAACTCAAACACAAGGTTAGAAGCTAGAACAGTGAGCATAGATAATAATATATAACCCACAACGAGCGAACTGTTTGACGTTGTAGGGTTATGTTTTGGTTGCACCATGGCCACCAACATGTAAACGCGAAAGTACTGTGATGCAAGATTTTATGCACCTTGTGCGACATGCGTCTGCTTGTATTATAAAGGGCTGTAGACTGAATGGAATTTGAACATACTTCTATCATAGAATTTTTGACAAAGGTAGGAAAATTGTGAAAGGAATACAGGAAAACGAGTGCAATGAACACAGTACCAACGGGGCGAAATAAGATAGCAGTGTGAGATTGGACATTTTCAACTTCCCACAATTTTCTATTTGGTGTCGATGACATTTTAAAGGTGGTAGCGCTGTACTGTTATGTAGGCAATTTGAATATACCCCGTGATCAGATTTTGACATTTTGAATAACTGTAAAGTGTGCTCAGCGTTAGTATTTTTGTTCTGAAAAAACGTTTTGAAATATAAAATTTCAGTACCACGCAAACTTCCATTTG
The DNA here is from genome assembly GCA_940337035.1 of Agriotes lineatus. Lineage (NCBI taxonomy): Eukaryota > Metazoa > Arthropoda > Insecta > Coleoptera > Elateridae > Agriotes > Agriotes lineatus. The sequence goes on from OW679200.1 coordinate 8,400,680, forward strand.
TAGCAGCCTTACCTTTACTTTTGTTTTTCCGGTATACTGATAATCCGGTGATGGCATACAATAGTACTTTATGTAACTAGTCCTCAAAGCAAGGCTTTAGGGGACGAGTCGTAATGTTTCCGGACGAGGCGGAGCGAAGCGCAGCCGAGTCCGTAATATGAAGCTGAGTCCTCTAAAGCCATTTGAGGACGTGTTGCATACAACGTTTTTTTGTTAGCTCTCCAAACATTATAATATGAAGTTTCAATTACCATTAACGCGGCATTATATTAGGAGGCCGCGCGAAAATGTATTTTTCGCTCTCCAAACTGGTTACTTTGGAAACTGTCTAGGATCCTCAAAATGGCCATTTAGAGGCCTTGTACTTCAAGTTGTCATGGCAACTAATGTTTGAGTCCGCTAAAATGTTGCCATGACGACTTTAAGTACAAGGCCTCTAAATGGCCATTTTGAGGATCCTAGACAGTTTCCAAAGTAACCAGTTTGGGGAGCGAATACAAAAAACATTTTTTCCCGCTGCTGATCATGTAAGTCAGTGGTACAGCCTTAGTAACAAAACGTGTAAGTCGGTGATTATATTTGTTTGCTGCTTTTTCTTGACAACGGAACTTAATATTATTATTAAGTTCCTAGGATAATAAAATTGGCAAAGCAAGATGCAGATTTAGACGTTTTGGTTATAAATTGCAAGTGTATATGTGACATGTGACACTCACAGGTAACACGACTCACGAAAACTAATCCTGGTGGCAGGTGACGAACCAAACGATTTTTTAAAAAATCTAGGAAAATATAATAAGATAACTCGGAATGTATGGCCTATTAACATTTTCGGCATGCAACAAGCCGCGTCTTCGTCTTGGCTTGTACTTGCCTACCTCAAATGTTAATAGGTCCTTACATTCTTTGTTACCTAAATAGCTATTAGACGTCAAAATTGTAAGATTAATTTTCTATACTCCGTTCACATCTTTTTGGCATGAAAGTTGACCATGACAGTTTCCCCAATTTAGATGTGTAAAATTACTTTGTGTTTAAACGAGATTTAAATTTGACGTTATGGTTACCAAATGCTTATAGGTTAGAAAACATGACAAATAGGGTTTCCAAGTCCCGGGACCAAAAGTGTTTTCGGTACTTACGAGCAAAATTTCAAGTCCCGGGACTAGTCCCGAAAATCCCGAAAATGGTCCCGAAAAAGAAATTTCCGAATGCAATATTCAAAGAAAAAAATGTGTTTTAAGTTAAATAAAGTATTTCTGTGCTGATAATTTGCATTGGTGCTCGTCTACAACTTCATTGCTTTCTTCTGGTACTAAAAATGTCTGTCTGTCGCTGTTCATCTTTTGCTTTTGTTTGAACTGCAAAGTGTTTGTGTAATTCTTTCGTCAAGCTGCCTCTGATCATGATAATTTTGTAGGAACCAACTTTTGCCAATTGTTTTATCTTCAATATATAAAATTGTCGCCATATTGACTTCAAATCGTTTTTTTTAGTCTAGAAGGAAGGTAGGTTGCGAATCGGAATTCATTCTAATCGTAACGCTTTGGCAGACAAATAACGAACACACTTAAAGCTCAAAAATATAAATTATTCAGCTTCTTCGCACATATCTAAATCCAACAAGAAAAAACAGACAAATACATAAATCGAAGAATATATGCAAATGTGGCTGAAACAACACACAGGTTTAAAATTCTAATCCACCGAAAATAATACCTCTCCTGCCTACGCAAAACGCCGGACGCCGGTGAATACCCGTCCTAATTCTTTGATATCATCGAGTATACGCACGCATATTGACATGGTCCCGGGACTTCGCCTGTTCTGGCTGTGGTCCCGGGACTCGGTTTTTGTGGTAGAATCCCGGGGCTGTACCGGGACCGGATCCCAGGACTGGAAACCCTAATGAAAAAAAAACACCTTTAAATGCAAAGTTGCCATATTTAAGCAGAATAGAAAATGGAACTTTTCAGAAATTATGTAAGTAGACATTTTTATTTAAGTACGTTGAAGGTCTTGCAATACTTCATATTTTAAACATTTCTCCACATGTACTATCAAAGTAAGCAGTTCATCTAGCAACAATATTACGTTCTGTCAAGTGACAGTAAATTTGTTGGAGGTTATGCACGTTATACAATAAAATTAAAATTACGGTTCTGTTCATGGGCAACTCAACAATAAAAATCCAAGGCCAACCTTCATGCCAAAAAGATGTGAACGGAATATAGAAACGGTTTCATAATTTTCTGTATCTTGTAGGGGCGAGATTTGATGCTATCCATTTTTGTTTTTTGAAGATTGTTTATTTTAATATTTCACTTTAAAACTTGAATAAGTAAGAAATGCATGTTTTTGTTTGTATTATGCTAAGTTTATAAGAAAACTTGATAAAGTAAAATGATAAATATATTGTTATATTTACTTTAATACAGTTAAAGAGTTTTAATTTTTTTAAATAGCATATTAAAGAGAACCTTTTTAAAAACATATTAGTGTCATATCTGAAGAATAGAATGAGGCTAGTTTGCGTTTTCAGGCAAACTCGCTTCGTACTGTGAGGTGAATCGGGACACTTAAAAAAATATATAAAAACTTAATTGATGGCTGAAAAAATAGGTTTTATAAGGAATCTATTGCTGAATGCCGAATTGCACTTATAACAATACGTACAGAATTTAAAAATAATGTATCAGCTCTGCAGCTGCAAATGTCTCTCTTCCCTCGCACTGTATTGTTATATTTTAAGAGTAATCAATTAAAGTGGGACGGGAATCTATAGAAGATGACTTAAAACGCATTAGAAAACCTATATTAAACTATAAAAGAGAGAATTGACACGGGAAATTGTCACTAGGTGTTTTTCTGCTGCATGACAATCTTCAAATGGGTTTTAAGTGACTGAATTGAAATATAGTTTCGATGGTAGAAGTCGAGCCACATTCTGAGAAAATAATTTCAATAGAATCGAAGCAGATAGTTGAGAAGTGTAGTACTTCATATTCTTTTTATGAGTATTTCGCCACCCTGCAAAATTAATCTGACCGCTTTATCAACGACTTAACAATTAAAACTCAAAATGAATAAGGCAAACTTAGGTTTTAGAGAGTATGTGGTCAACCCCGTCAGATTATTTTGACTATAGGTTGAACAGTTTTTAAATACTTTGTTCAAATGTCAGGGATGACTGTTGTTTTTACCAGGAAGTTTTTGTACTAAGAACTGAATTTCGATTAGAATTTGGTAAATCATAATCATAAAAATCCTGTTATTTAGTATATTGTGTAATTTTAATTTCAAAGTAATATTGATTTACAGTTCTACTGTTTTAATTTCTTGTAAACGAATGGCCCTACAAAAATGTGCAATTGGTCACGTGGTAGTGATACTTTTAGAACATCGTTTTAGCTGCCATTAAATCTATATTTACAGTGTACTGTAAATACTGTTACAATGCATGGCATACGTTACTTAAGTGTCATAGTGCGTAATAAATGACATATAAATATTCTTTAGTGGTTGCATTATAAAAAAAGGAAGGAAGTGATACATGTGCTACAGTCATATTTATACCCATTCGGAGTCACGTGACAATCTAGTTACTTTACGTATGTCGATTCTTAATATGCAATTTTGGGTAATAAATGACATTTCGGTTTGTAGATTATCATATCTGCCAATCTCTAAAACAAGGTTTCTACGGTTTTTTTCTCTTATATGAAATTAATAGTAATTTAGTAAAACTAGTCTTTAGTCATGTCAAATTATAAAGGAATTAAAACCAGATTCAGTTAACAAAAGACATATAATCGCCGAAAAATGAATACAGATTACTTTCAAACGTTATTTTAGCTTCCAAGCGTCTCTGTTCAGATTCTGGCCGCGAATGTTTCCGTCTCTATCATGCCCTCTCCAAAGGGCCGCTTCCCTGCACGTTTAGATCCCGTAACAGAGCCCAATAGTTCTCGCCTTAGCGCCATTCCGGGTGACTGATACTGCGCCGGGAAGGAATTTTGGGACCAGCTCGCGGGATCAGAAACGGGGTCAGAAACGTGCTCAGTAACCAATACTTAACAGTCACGAGTGGGGCAGAGTTAAAACGCGAGTGAGCGAGCGTTTTAAGCCCCGTGAGTGACTAAAGATGCTTTACGCATGTGTATCGTACAATATTTTATCTACGATAGAATCTAGGGAACACGGTGAATATAAAAAAAATATTTAAATGTAAATTAGGATTACCAGCGAACGGTCGTAATTTTGCGTGGTTAAAAATTTTAAAACACGTTTCTACTGACGACGTGTCTAATGAAATCATTTTAAACATGTTGCTGCTGACTGCGTAAACTAATGAAATCATGTTATTAAACAGTCGTTTTACAAACTGAAAAGTGCCAACTAAGAGTCAATTTTACACACTGTCGTGGATAAACTAATTTTACATGTTAAAGAAAACATAACGTGTCGTAAAATGTAAATACTTATAATAAAGATATGTGGGCTGCTACATTAAAAACCTGCAGTGTATAGCAAATGTTAAGTCAATTTGCGAATTTCTGTTCATCTATATTCTGTTATAGAATCTATTGCTTGATTTTTGTCATTTGAAGCCCATTTCCTTGCACTATCTTTTTAGGGAAGAAACTGAATACGAAAATCTCCTCCAGATTCGTCAACGAAGCGGCTTTCCATGGTTACACATTTTTTAGCTACATACATTTTATATACAGGGTGTTCCAAAAAGAATGGGACGCCGATTAGTCATAGATTCCTTACGTCATAATAAATCGATTAAACCCAATATACCTTAGTACAAAGTAAATTTTCACAAATGTAGAGATATCGATTTGAATTTTGGTATACGTGGTTACTATTATGTACTGCACTAATACCAAACTTTCATAAACTATACTTGACTGTAAAAAACGCATAACATTAAAAAATAATTGTTGTGACTGCTCGTTATACCGCATCTCCCATGGTTTGTTTTTATTTTCAATTTTCTGCTCAACTACTTGATGTTTAATTTAGGTTTTATTACCCTTATCTCAATAACTTACACTAAAAATATAATCTGACAGATTAGAAACGTCAAATTTTAATAGTTATTTACCTAACAAGTTCGGGAAAATTCTTCCCGAAGGAGTTAGGTACAATGTTTTTTGTAACGAATAACTGAAAATATTTTTTATTATACCTGCATTAGAATCGCCGTTTAAAGCACGCCTGAGCTTGCGAATACAGGCGATTAAAGCTCGCCGAGCTTTAAAGGTTGTCAAGGAAACGACTGAATGCAACAACGGACATGGACGCGACAAAAACGTAAATAATTGTCGTAACTATAGTAGCAATATTATTATGCCCTCTCGATTTATCACCACAAAAATTATTTCTAAGTTTTTAGTGCGTAATTTATTTCCAGTATTGGAGGTATAATAAAAAATAGCGTAAAGTATTCGTGGATAACTGGTCTTTAAAACACTTGCTCTATTTCGAGCACTCCGGCTACGCCGTCGTGCTCGAAAACTCGCGCGTGCTTTAAAGACCTTGTTATCCACTCATACTTTAATATACTATTAAAAAATAAAAAAATTATTATCTAGTGTTTTACTAATTTACTGAGTTGACAGCACAAATCACTAAACTTTTATCTACGCACCTGTTAGCTTTTTTCGACGTTTACAGCGCCTCTGGTGTTTGCAGGCGCAATTAAACCAACGAGGGACAATCCTCTATATAATAAAGGAGAACGATCCATACGTGTGTGTCCCGAAGGCCCCCTTGGAGAGGGGCGGAGCCCCGAAAGTCCCCTTAGATATGGGCGGAGCCCCGAGGGCCCCCTTAGAAAGGCGCAAAGCACCTGAGCCCCCCTGGGGAGGGGCGGAGCCCCGAGGCCACCCCTGAAAAGGGGGCGAAGCCCCGAAAGCCCCCTTGGAGATGGGCGAAGCCCGAGGGCCCCCTGGAGAGGTGCGGAGGCCCGAAGGCCCCCTTGGAGATGGGCGGATCCCCTAGGGTCCCCTTGGAGAGGGGCGGAGCCCCTAGAGCCCCCTTAAAGAGGGGCGGAACCCCGAGGGCCCCCTTGGAGAAGGGCGGAGCCCCGAGAGCCCCCTTGGAGATGGGCGGAGCCCGAAAACCCCCTGGAGAGGGGCGGAGGCCCAAGGGCCCCCTTGGACATGGGCGGAGCCCCGTGGGCCCCCTTGGAGAGGGGCAGAGCCCCGGGGGCCCCCTTTGACATGGGCGGAGCCCCGTGGGCCCCCTTGGAGATGAGCGGAGCCCCGAGAGCCCCCTTGGAGATGGGCGGAGCCCGAAAACCCCCTGGAGAGGGGCAGAGGCCCAAGGGCCTCCTTGGAGATGGGCGGAGCCCCGTGGGCCCCCTTGGAGATGAGCGGAGCCCCGAGAGCCCCCTTGGAGATGGGCGGAGCTCGAAAACCCCCTGGAGAGGGGCGGAGGCCCAAGGGCCCCCTTGGACATGGACGGAGCCCCGTGGGCCCCCTTGGAGAGGGGCGGAGCCCCGGGGGCCCCCTTGGAGATGGGCGGAGCCCGAAAACCCCCTGGGGAGGGGCGGAGGCCCAAGGGCCCCCTTGGACATGGGCGGAGCCCCGTGGGCCCCCTTGGAGATGAGCGGAGCCCCGAGAGCCCCCTTGGAGATGGGCGGAGCCCGAAAACCCCCTGGAGAGGGGCGGAGGCCCAAGGGCCCCCTTGGACATGGGCGGAGCCCCGTGGGCCCCCTTGGAGAAGGGCAAATCCACGAGGGCCCCCTTGGAGATGGACCAACGTAATAGGACAAAAAATGGTGGTAAATTGAATAGAATAGACCGAGCAATAGCGCGCGCAGCCCCGTTTATTAGAAAAAATTACAAAAAGTTCCCCTAGTTTTTGTTGGAATGTAATCCTGTTGTATTTCACAGTTGTTATCAGTACTAATGACAACTCGTCCACGGCTATATTTAGCATCACGTATGCAAATAAAATTAAATTTACATTTACAATCAAACAATTTAACTTGCGTTTGCGACAATTAAAGTATGATAACAAATTATATATTATATATTAATTATATTATATTATATTATATTATATTATATTATATTATATTATATTATATTATAAAGTAGACACTCTCATGCCGGTTTCGAAAAAATATACAAAGGCAATTTAACTGGTGTCATTGTCAACCAATGGCACTCTTCAATTTAAAAATAAACTACCAATCGAATATTTCCAGGAGCTTTATTTCAGCGACAATTTTTTCTGAAACTATTTTTTAATGAAAAATAACTTGGATTTTAGTTTTAGAAAAGTTTTGTTTGTTTGTTAAAATGTTTCTAGGACAGGTTATTATGGATACAATTCAAAGATCACTACTTTTGTGAATTTATAATTTTAGTGTTAGGAGTATTTTTATTGACGAATAGGACTCTAGGTTAAAATATTGCCGACAATTTTTGCTCTTCAGATTGTTTCTGTTGCTTTGGAAAATAATGGTACAGAAACTCGTATCTGAATCGCAAAAATTATTGTCGGCAATATTTTAACCTAGAGTCATATTATTACTGACAACTTGTCTCTTTCGTTGTATAAAGAGGATGATTTCCAAACTTAAACAACTGAGGCCATTATATAAAATTAAATAAGACTGTGATTGATGAAAAATATGTGATGATGACCGGTAGTCTGGTAGTAATCTGCAAACGAGAAGTTTTCTCGGCATCGCAGTTTACTTCATAGAGAACATTTAACTGACTTCTCCGAATTTGGGAGTGGTTGAACTAGATTACTAGAAAAATCCCACACTGTCAACCACATCGTGATTTATGCCGGTTAGACTCCTTCCGCTTAGTGTTCTCGGATTAAAATTTTCTCTTCCTCGAATGCTGCACTTGTTAGATTCCGACAGCCGATCCGTCGGAACGGTCCAGATGCCGGCCTAACCGCTGCCCTGTAATTTATGTATTTTAGAGTATTAGCCCCAGAACGAAGGGCTATTAAAATATATATTTTATTATTTCTAGAATTAGTTGGCTCTGCATGTTTTAAGAGTGATCGAATAGCGATGGCATATCTTAAACCTTGCCCCAGTGTTGCCAACAACGGGGAAAAGTCGCTAAATCTAGGGTATTTAACAAGTGGTTTAGCTAAAAAAAATATGAATTTGCGATTAGCGACTTTTCTAGCGTTTATGATATATTTTAGTTGAAAATTCTAGGGTATTATTCGCAATTTAAATCAAATATGTAAAAGTTTATTAATTTCAATATTTCTAAAGCTACACATACGTTTATCCTCAACAATTTTCATATACGAAAGAATTTCAAAATATTATTTGCAAATTTGTCATACTGATATGATTAACGCCTGAAATTATATTATGTTTACCTGACATTTATTTGTATTTCGTACGTGATCAGACGGTCATATTTTGCGCTCATGACGCCGAAGATTTGAAATTAAAAACTGAAGGAGCTTTATCTTTACTCTTTGCAACGTTTGCACATTGCACAATTTGTCATTGTCAATTGTAATCACTTGGTACGAAGAATTAGAACGTTAAATTGTTTTTTCCTTAAATAAATAGGTAAGTTTTTGTTTTTATATTCATTAGTAGTTTACGTATTTCTTTATTCTGTGGAAAGAAATAAATGCTTGATTTTCTAATGTGCGTATTTCGTATTTGGCGACTTTTGATCTGAAAATGGAGACTTTTAGTACCCATTTAGCGAATACAACTTGCGAAGAGTTGGCAACACTGCCTTGCCCGAATGAGCCTGACGTGCTTTTTGTATCGTTGTTAAGTAGATGCTGTTATTAAAATTACTGCAGTCTCATTAATTCGTGATATCGGTCCATCGGTAGCTTTTATCAGAAGTGGGATTCCAAAATTTTTGTCTTTAAATTTTGATACCCAGATTTCGGTAAATTCTTGTGTTGTGTTTGTGAAAATGGAAGAATTTATGACCGCGATGAGAGATCATCTGTCAGCTACCAGCACCGGCTTCGATTTGGCGTTCCTGAAGCTTCACCCAGGAAGATTTTGAAAATAGGATTGTTAATATTGCGAGGTTAAAAGGGAAATTTGGTTAATCTGATCAAGATGCTCTGGTAAGAGTGGCATGTTTTATAAGTTCTGTTAAATGTTGGTATGAGGAACGGAACCCTTCCGATCGTAAATGGAAACATTTAAAAATTGATCTACAAATTGCGTTTCCTCGAAAACGTAATGCTGGTTAGTAATTTTAACAGTGATTTGTGTTGTTCTTAATGAGGAGTATACGAGTATATGAAGGACAAATATGAAAAATTAAAATATCAGCGAATTGGTCCGAGATGGTTTTAGTGGAAATTATTCTTTTTAATATTTATGATCGTTATTAGAGTCTCATCTATAAACTCAAATTGTCAAATTATACCCGAGTTAATAACTGCGATTTTACCATTTTCACTTAATAAACGCTGGCTCGATGAGCCTCGTACTGACTCGTTTACAAAATGGCGCTTTGAAAAGCTGAGTGTTTGAAATTACAGTAATGAAAACCGCAAATGTCTCCGCTGCCAACCATTTGGTAATTCGAAATTTCAGTGCGCCTTAGGATCACTTGGCCCTAAAATTGAAACAAAAGAAAAATTAGAAAACACGTCTAAGACCTGTGTGGTTGCTTGTAAACTGTGTTGTAAAAAAGGCCATTTCACCAGCTGTTGCTGGACGAAGAATCGTGTTGAAAAGTACATATTTAAATATACTTATTTGTTAAGAACTGCCCCATAACCGATGCTGCTAGCATCGGTATACAATACAGTTTCTGGATTAGGATGAAAGAATCGAGAACAGGTCGGGTCGTTAACATATTTGTTAAGATTTGAATTCTGGTCGTTCTGCCGTGTGGAATTATTTTTTTGTTAAAGCTGTTAAGGGGCCGGAGCTGTTAATGTAGCAATTTTTTAAAATAACGACGAAAGTAGCTAACTGGGCCCATTAACTGCCGAACTTGTTTTACATTTTTCGGAACAAAATTGACAGAACCCGTCACCTTAGTAATGCACTCAGGGTTGGAACCTTAGCTACAAGCAGTAGCTATTAAAGAACAAGTTGTTATATTCTATAGAAAAAGGTGGTAACTGATGCCTAAAGTGCTACTTACCCAAAGGTAATCGTTTGAGCTTTCTCCATCTCTTTCACAACATATTTATGTAGGGATGTACGTTACAGTCCAAATGGATTGTTTAGAATCCTTTCCAGGGACTGCAGCCGGTATGCAGTTTGTATTGCTTCAGAGACAGAAATAATTTCAAAATTTTATCGCTGTTTTTGGTGCTCCTAGTAAATGTATAACTGATAATGGAGCAATTTAAAAATGCAAAATATACAGGTAGTGGTGTATTCGCAATAGGCCATTCAGGTTCACTTTCATTACGCAACACCTTGGGAGAATGGCCAAGCATTACGATAAAGCAAACCCTTTCAAACCAATAGGTTTGGAAGTTAATGGGTCGTCAGAATGGACGAAGCGGTTGTGGAAAATCCAGTTGATACTAAAGTCAGTACCACAAAAACAACAGGTTTACGTTTATTATTAGGGATGCAGGTTTTCCCTGTGTATCAACTCCAAAGAACAAGTAAGAATTTTGACCGGTGAATGGTCTTTTTTTGAGTTGGAGGAGCTCTTGGAGACTCCTGATGCTGACGAATGTCTTCCAGGTGAGTCAAAGCTTTATCTTTCTGTGGTATTTTATCGAGTATCATAGTTAACAAGTAATTTGTAACGGTGTACTGTGGAAATAGAGCAGTTTAGTTACAATCATGGCAGATCATCAGAATAACGGTCTCGCGGTATAGCGATTCAGTTATTCGCTGATATATGAATTAATGAATTCGGTAAAGAATTCAGGTGTGATTTGTAACGGTGTACTGTGGTAATAGAGCAGTTTAGTTACAATCATGGCAGATCATCAGAATGACTGTCTCGCGGTAAAGCGATTCAGTTATTCGGTGATATATGAATGTATGAATTCGGTAAAGAATTCAGGTGTGATTTGTAACGGTGTGCTGTTGTAATAAAGCAGTTCAGTTACAATCATGGCAGATCATCAGAATAACGGTCTCGCGGTAAAGCGATTCAGTTATTCGGTGATCTATGAATGTATGAATTCGATAAAGAATTCAGGTGTGGTTTGTAACGGTGTACTGTGGTAATAGAGCAGTTCAGTTACAATCATGGCAGATCATCAGAATAACGGTCTCGCGGTATAGCGATTCAGTTATTCGGTGATATATGAATTAATGAATTCGGTAAAGAATTCAGGTGTGATTTGTAACGGTGTCCTGTGGTAATAGAGCAGTTTAGTTACAATCATGGCAGATCATCAGAATAACGGTCTCGCGATAAAGCGATTCAGTTATCCGGTGATATATGAATGTATGAATTCGGCAATGAATTCAGGTGTGATTTGTAACGGTGTGCTGTTGTAATAAAGCAGGTCAGTTACAATCATGGCAGATCATCAGAATAACGGTCTCGCGGTAAAGCGATTCAGTTATTCGGTGATATATGAATGTATGAATTCGATAAAGAATTCAGGTGTGATTTGTAACGGTGTACTGTGGTAATAGAGCAGTTTAGTTACAATCATGGCAGATCATCAGAATAACGGTCTCGCGGTAAAGCGATTCAGTTATTCGGTGATATATGAATGTATGAATTCGCTAAAGAATTCAGATGTAATTTGTAACGGTGTGATGTGGTAATAAAGCAGTTCAGTTACAATCATGGCAGATCATCAGAATAACGGTCTCGCGGTAAAGCGATTCAGTTATTCGGTGATATATGAATGTATGAATTCGGTAAAGAATTCAGATGTGATTTGTAACGGTGTACTGTGGTAATAGAGCAGTTTAGTTACAATCATGGCAGATCATCAGAATAACGGTCTCGCGGTAAAGCGATTCAGTTATTCGGTGATATATGAATGTATGAATTCGATAAAGAATTCAGGTGTGATTTGTAACGGTGTACTGTGGTAATAGAGCAGTTTAGTTACAATCATGGCAGATCATCAGAATAACGGTCTCGCGGTAAAGCGATTCAGTTATTCGGTGATATATGAATGTATGAATTCGCTAAAGAATTCAGGTGTAATTTGTAACGGTGGGATGTGGTAATAAAGCAGTTCAGTTACAATAATGGCAGATCATCAGAATAACGGTCTCGCGGTAAAGCGATTCAGTTATTCGGTGATATATGAATGTATGAATTCGATAAAGAATTCAGGTGTGATTTGTAACGGTGTACTGTGGTAATAGAGCAGTTTAGTTACAATCATGGCAGATCATCAGAATAACGGTCTCGCGGTAAAGCGATTCAGTTATTCGGTGATATATGAATGTATGAATTCGATAAAGAATTCAGGTGTGATTTGTAACGGTGTACTGTGGTAATAGAGCAGTTTAGTTACAATCATGGCAGATCATCAGAATAACGGTCTCGCGGTAAAGCGATTCAGTTATTCGGTGATATATGAATGTATGAATTCGATAAAGAATTCAGGTGTGATTTGTAACGGTGTACTGTGGTAATAGAGCAGTTTAGTTACAATCATGGCAGATCATCAGAATAACGGTCTCGCGGTAAAGCGATTCAGTTATTCGGTGATATATGAATGTATGAATTCGCTAAAGAATTCAGGTGTAATTTGTAACGGTGTGATGTGGTAATAAAGCAGTTCAGTTACAATCATGGCAGATCATCAGAATAACGGTCTCGCGGTAAAGCGATTCAGTTATTCGGTGATATATGGATGTATGAATTCGATAAAGAATTCAGGTGTGATTTGTAACGGTGTACTGTGGTAATAGAGCAGTTTAGTTACAATCATGGCAGATCATCAGAATAACGGTCTCGCGGTAAAGCGATTCAGTTATTCGGTGATATATGAATGTATGAATTCGCTAAAGAATTCAGGTGTAATTTGTAACGGTGTGATGTGGTAATAAAGCAGTTCAGTTACAATCATGGCAGATCATCCGAATAACGGTCTCGCGGTATAGAGACTCAGTTATTCGGTGATATATGTGTTAGACGAGAGTTTATGTGTGTTATATTAAAATTCAATTTCCCTTACTTTTGAAATGTGTCAAGGTGGTGGATGCAACTCACCCATGACCACAAAGCGGCAACGGGGTGCAAACAGTGCAGATTCGAGCATTCCTTGGCCCAGTGGCGGAGGCAGGCAGTTAAATGTAAAAGAACATAAACTTACTGACCTGTAAATCTCATCGATAATAATAATTGTACTCACCGGGGGTGGCCGCCCCCTGGCCGCTGCGTACTCCTGGCAGTGGCATCACAATGCTGGGCCTTACATCCGTCAGCCTCAACCCTTTGGCACTTCATCGCCGCCTTCACTGGTTGAGTTAGCTGTCGGTACTTTTCACTAATACTGCCAAATAGTAATCCACTGGATTAACTATTGTTACAACCCGTACAGAGTCGGCAATAACTCGTAGTATACTGATCTTTCACAGTACAGTAATTACCGTAAATCTTGCTAGGCTACTGCCCATCATGGAACTACGTGCTTCCGGGCTCATTATCATTACGGAACTACGTGCTTCCGATTGTGGAACTACGTGCTTCCACAGACCACTGTGCGGACTACGTGCTCCAGCGGGGTCCAACCCTTTGATTATCAAATAATCAACTAGCACAAGCAAGAACCTCTGACGTTTATCATTTGCTGTAATTGCCAAAAATCTACCAAACATTATTCTACTAACTACGATAGTACGTAAATTCTACTCTAGCTAAATTAATGCAGTATCTAATAATATGCCTAGCTACGCTCGTAGCTTCGCCTCGCCCTATTGCAACTTATCACAATGTAATTACTTGTTTCGCATATAATCGCTTACGCCAAGAAATAATTACGCACAACAGCACACTTTCACTCACACGTCGCGCCTCTGTCGCTACCCCAAACGTTCTCTGTATTTTAGAATTTCATTTCTACCCGAGCCCCATTGATACGGTTCATTGGTTGCACGTCTGGCGTCTGGGTTCCCGAAAAACTGACCGCGAACCAATGCCTAATACATCCGTCAAGATTATATTACATTCCAGGGCTCAAAACATTCCAGGCGTGGCAAACGTAGTAATTAAAACTTAAAAATAATGCACCCCAAAACCATCAAATATTTCATCCTTAACATATGAATGTATGACAATCATAGTAGGTCATCAGAATAACGATATCGCGGTATAGTATAGTTATTCGGTTATGTATATACAGAGAAAATTCATAAACTACGAACACGAGTAAATCAAGGCGAATTTACGATTGCCTAAAAAGACACCAAGACCAATGAACAGCTGATCTAGGGTACTCTGATATTAATTATATTAAGCCAAGAGTGGTTTGCGTTAATTGTTTTAGTAATTGTTCAAAGCAAATGGCTTATCCACACATAGTGTAAGTACTTTTTGTAATTGAATAATTATATCACAGTTAAGTTGTATGAGATACTGTGTTATTCTGTGATTACTTAAATTGAGATGATAAATTCAGATTTGAAGAACAGGATTTTCAGAGATTAACAGTAAAGTAAAAGAAGGTAGTTTACAAAGTAAAACGCATTCTGAAGAAATAAACAATTTATTCTGAACAAATAAAATAATAGTAAAAAATATGCAAATAAAACAATTTTTATTTCAAACAGAAAAAATCAAGTTTTTAAATGAGTTCGTGCTCGAAGAGCCCGCCTTCTTGCGCTAAATAATAACCTAAGCGACCATAGAAACTTCTTCGCACATTAGCCAACATACTAGGACTTCCTTTGAAATGCCTCTTCAATTTTTAAACGCAATTTCCCCAAATCTGTAGTACCTAATGTTATCCGGAAAACCATAAATTTTCGATTTCGAGCCGCATAAGCAGAAATCATTGGAAGAGAGATCTGGAGAGTTAGCTGGTCACAAATTAGTTCCTCGTCCAGTCAACAGCCTATTTGGTAATGTATTGTTCAGAGATTCTTGAACTGCAACAGTGTTTTGAGTGTGGCAGCCATGCTACTGCAACCAAAGTTCATTAAATCTCTCATTCGCTATACGTCCAATTTCTGGAATGATTTGCTGTTGTAGTAGGTCAAGGTATTTAGGGCTGGTTAGGGTTCCATCAATAAAAAATACACCGATCATGTTCTTACCCGGAATTCCTACCCAACCATTTAAGTTTTGGGGTACTGGGTCCGGAATTCAAAATATCTATACAGGTTTTCTCGCGGTCACTAAGCACATTTTATGAGTTATGGCGACCATGCACTGGAAAATGTTGATTCATCAGTAAAAACGACTTTCCGGAGGAAGTGTTCGCCATTTTTATCACAGTTTCACAAAATTTATACGTCTGAAATGGTCATCGGGAAGAATTTCGTGTGTCTTTTATAGTTCGCAGGATCGATAACAGACTTCGTAAAATAATTCTAGTAGTGGAAGCACCTAAATCTACTAGTTCAACAATTTGGTTAAGGGAATAATCTGGATGGTCATTAGCGGTAGTACAAACCATTAGTTCATTTAAATTCCTGTCTTCGTTGGGAACACTAGGCCTTTTATGCTTTTGGGGAGAAACACATCCAAATTTTCCAAATTTGAGGTAACTCTGTACAACATTAATAACGATGGAGAACGTCCATTTTCAAATGTTGTTGTGAAAGAATTTTGAATTTCCCGAAACGTTTGAACCTGATAATAGCATTTTACAATTTGCACTTTTTCGTTGCCGCGTAGTTATCCATTTTAAGATAGAAATCATGACAGATATTATCTGTTGACAAAATTCGCAAACTGTCAAAGTCAAATTTCGACATTTGTAAATTCGTCATATCGTCTGCCGTGTTCGTAGTAAAGAAAATCTCTCTGTATGTATGAATTCGATAAAGAATTCAGGATAAGAGAGCTGAGAAAAGTGTTGCCAAATGTGGTTGGAATCCACTTTTCTCTCCCCTCTTGGTAACGCCAAATTATGTGTTTTAGTATTCCGAGAAACAACGGTCTAAAGGTTGAATTTGAGTGATAACCAGGTGACCCGAGGACGTGTCAAACGTCAGTCTACCGTGTTAGCAGTGTTGCCAACTTAGTAGATTTTCTACTAAATCTGGTAGAATGAAACACGTATTTAGTGGACTAATTTTCAATCTGGTAGATAGTAGAAAATCTGGTAGATTACACAAATTTTTTAGTGAATTCCTGGTATTTTTCTTCAATTTTATACACTAGTAGTCACAAGCAACACTATTGAAACATGGCTAGCTTCATTAATACCCGCTGACGCGTAGCGGAAACTGATAAAGCTGGCTATAATTCAAGGAAGTATAATAGCATTTTGTAAGAAAAAAAATCTGGTTCAAATACATAATAAATGGGGGACTTTTTTACGATTATCTGCTCGTAATTAGGGGAAAAACATGTAAAAATAGCTTATAAAAGGGTTCTCTCACGAATCTTTGTCACTTGCGCTTTGCATTTTGTTGATGAGACTTTTAACGAATAAAAAATTCAATATTTGTGTTAAAAAGTGAATTAAAGTAGCATCATTGGGAATCTACATCTTTAACAGCAACTGTATGTTTGTGTTGTAATGTTTGTTTCCTATTTTTAATAGAAATAGGAAATAAATATTTTAAATGTTAATGTTATTTTTTTTACTTTTGTTTATGTGTGCGTTGTGAAGTTATGAATAAAATATTATTCTGGCAAAAAAAATATTATTATTAGTGGAATTCTGGTAGATTTTATTTGACCTTCTGGTGGAAACCGATTCTCAACTGTTGGCAACACTGCGTGTTAGATTCGTCCCGATTGAGATTATTAGGGTGTTTGCAAATCTCAATAGCTTCGCGAATCTTTCTGCTAAAGAAGAATGGGGATTTGCAGATGATGGAAGTTTCATCAAAAAGGATCTTATGACCAGTATCGCGTTGGTGTTCGGCGATGGCCGATGATGAAACGAGACCTGACTTGAGACAGCGCTGGTGCTCAGAGATGCGAGTTTTTACCGAACGACCTGTTTCACCAATGTATACAGCATTACAAGAGCAAGGGACTCTATAAACACCATTAGATGACATAGTGTTTAATTTATCCTTAGATGAAGGAAGAACCTGTGAGATTTTGCTCGGGGGTTTGAATACTGTTTTAATGTTTTGTTTTCGAAGAAACTTTCCTATGCGGTCCGTGACTTGGTGGATATAGGGAAGAAAGACTATTGCTGCAGGAGGATCGGCGTGGTTAACACGTTGAGTTACCGTGCTCTTTTGCTTTTTTCCTGATGAAGCCCCTTACGAAAGTGGGCGAAACGTTGAGTTCTTCGATCTCAATCATGACACGGTCCAATCCCGGAAGTCGTTTGTTACTTAATGACAATGGCCGTGAAAGCCTCAAAAATCATCTGAGAAATGGTTACTTCGCTGCGCCGGAATATATCGTACACTTCCCACGCTGCGCGGACTTTGAAGGGCTGTCAGTCGGAGACTATTTAAATCAATCCCATTATTAAAAGAGATTCGTACATAATTTTTCAAGCACTACAACTTTCACATTTGCAATTTTCGGAAAAAACCACCCCCACAGCTAGAATGGCGGAAACAGATTTTTGGTAACTTTGTTGCCCTCTACCGATTGAAATACCAACTTCTCGGTATCGCGACACAGATCAAAAATGTGTAGAATTTTATTACCAACATTTTTTGTTCAATAACTTTTTCTGTGCGACCAATGGATAGCGAGAAAAAACAAATTCAATTGTTATCAAGATGGCGGCTGTTTGGCAAGGGGTGGGGTGACGCCTTTTTGGTTTTACACTTGTCTAATGTCCTTCAACCACTGGGCAAGAGGAATCGCCGCGGCCAATTTTTTTAAGGTGATGGGGTATTTTCCGACAATTTTACTGTACTATAGTTTTAATACAGGGATTTCTAAGGAATTTGCCATAACCTACCGAATGTGTGCCATTACTGCTCAAACTGATTAGAGACTAATGACATTGTCCGCCAAGGACGAGTCTACAGGGAATCCAACATATATTGTTTAAAATTCCAGGAGTGTAAGAGGAATAAAACAGGTAAACTAACCCAGAGGCCACCAAACGGAAGGAGTGTAAGTTGAAATCACTCCACATCGGCGCCTACATGACGGATGTTTTTAAAGAATAGGAAACTTCTGATGACAAAATCTTGGTTGTAATAATAGAAAATTGAGCTAATGTGGTACCATGTTCCCTGCGTTGCCCGTATAAACTTAGTTTATGAGAACACACTAAAGAGTGTTAATGAGTCCAGTTTCTTATTGGAAAAAGTTAGAATAATTGTATGCAATTAGGGTTTCCAGTCCCGGGATCCGGCCCCGAGACAGTTCCGAGATTCTACCACAAAAACCGAGTCCCGGGACCACAGCCAACCCAGGCGAAGTCCCGGGACCATGTCAACATGCGTGCGTATACTCGATATCAAAGAATTACGACTGGTATTCATTGGCATCCGGCGTATTACTCATGCCTCTTGCACATTCTACATTA
Source organism: Agriotes lineatus (assembly GCA_940337035.1). Classification (NCBI taxonomy): domain Eukaryota; kingdom Metazoa; phylum Arthropoda; class Insecta; order Coleoptera; family Elateridae; genus Agriotes; species Agriotes lineatus. The sequence continues at coordinate 8,419,241 of OW679200.1, forward strand.
TTTGTGTTTTGCGTAGACAGGAGAGGTATTGTTTTCGGTAGGTTAGAATTAAACCTGTGTGTTGTTTCAGTCACATTTGCATATCTTCTTCTATTTACGTGTTTGTTTGTTACTTTTGTTGGATTTAGATATGCATATTTTACGCGTAGTCGTGTGCGAACGTAGTGACAGTAAGGTAACTAAATTTGTAGACTTTTAAAATTACGTGCGAAGAAGCCGAATAATTTATATTTTTGGGTTTTAAATGTGTTCGTTAGTTGTCTGCTAAAGCGTTACAATTAGAATGAATTCCGATTCGCAACCTACATCCATTCTACATTTAAAAAAATAATAATTTGAAGTCAATATGGCAACAATTTTATATATTGAAGATAAACAATTGGCGAAAGGTAAATTTTATTCCTATAAAATTATCATAATCAGAGGCAGCTTGATGAAAGGATTACGCAAGCACTTTGCAGTTCAAACAAAAGCAAAAGATGAAGAGCGACAGACATTTTTAGTATCAGAAGAATGAAGTTATAGACGAGCGGAAATTTCACCTGAACACTATTTCCCATTCGGGATCTTCGGAACTAGTCCCGAGACTTGAATTGAGCTCGTAAGTCCCGAAAACACTTTTGGTCCCGGGACTTGGAAACCCTATATGCAATAATATATCTATAATTGATATGAACTCTACTTGTAAGCGGTAAAAAGCTAAACATCTGTATTGCGCCTGAGCAGTTTACAAACCGCAACAATTACAGGATGCCTTTTGTTTTGCAGATTAATTATGCACACCTTTTCCCTTTAAATATAAAATTTAAAATCTCAACAGCGAATGTAAAAATTAATGTTATTTATCTTTTGAACGGGTTCAGTTTTCAGAACGGATCGAAATAGTTCATATAATAGTTATTTGTAAACCAAGGTTTGAAAGTAGTCGTTTGCAGACCCTGATTAAATTTTGCTGTCGATCATAGCGGAGGATGCAAATAGGCAACGACTGAAAACCTACCTTGAAATAGATGTGTATGGATTATGTAATAAATACATAATAATAAAACGCCCCAGTTCCAATATTCAAAAGAGGTCTGTAAAGAACAATTTGCAAGCAGTTGCTACTTACTAGCAGCGGTCTGCCAATAAATTAGGTCTGCAATTGCCAATTTTCTGTCACCAAATATAACGTCTACAAACCATATTTGTATTTCGGATCGATATAATTCCAAGTGGAAACAAGGCCTCAGCGCTCCGACCTGACGTCAGCATACGTAAGTGAAACTGGCCAATGCGAGCCTCTTATCTGGAGACTAGAGGCGGAGTAAATTCAGCTATTGGGCAATTCTATGTACTTGTACTGACGTCAGACCTGAGCGCTGAGTGAGGCCTTATTTCTCGGAGGTAGTGACCTTACTCGGAGGTAACGATCGATCCCCCCTGCGGTTAATTCCTTTACTAAACACCTTAATCATATTATCTATGGATCGATCGCAGACAACATAATTTTATTATTTTCTTTTTCCTTTACACTTTAAAACATATAAGTTGACTATACTACTTTTAAAGATATTACCAATATCCAACTTTAAGGTATTTTAGAAATACGTTAATCTAAGGTATAATGAAACTATTCTACTCCAAACGGTATAGTCTACCTTAAGAAGAGGTATAACGTTCGACCTCAAAAGGTTTAACGGTATACCCTGAAACCAAACTAGTGACAAAATTCATGGTAGTGAAGAATACTTTAAGAGGTATACTTGAAAACCTTATGAAGGGTAATAAAATTCTACCTCTAGAAGTATACATGTCTACTCTGAAGTGAAAGCAGTGCTCAACGTCCAAGGTAGAAAACGATACCTCAAACGGTATATTTGTATCCTTAGGAGTATTAACTTAGCAAATGAATGGTATATAATTTTACTCTTGTATAAACATTTACCTAGCACCGGAAATAATCACGAACATCAAGCTAGTAAAATATACCTCAAACGGTATACGTATTTTATTACTTTAAGGGTATTAACTTAGCAAGTGAATGAGTATATAATTTTACTCTTGAAGGTATACACATTTACCTAGCAACGGAAGTAATCACCAGCATTAAGGTAGAACAGTATTCCTTAAATGGTATATTTGAATACCTTGAAAGATTTAAATTCCTTATTTCGCGGTAGGGAATTCTACAGTGCCGGACAGAAGTAATGTCATCCTGATAGGCGTTCTATGGGCAACAAATGTAATTTTATTAAAAACACAAACAATTGCCGTTGTCACGTCTAACAGAAAAGAGAAATCTTTTATTTAGAAATATTAATGTCCCAATTAATTGAAATATACTTGACATATTCCCTATTAAAGATGATGGGCTACTTTAGCCTGGGACTGTACATCTACTGTACATTTGAAAAAATCAGCTAACAGTAACTAAAACGTTTTTATTAATCTCATCATATTTAATTATTTTACATTAATGTTGAATACATTTGTAGATAATTGAATTAAAATACACCATAGGGTAGTTTACTAAACATATTTAAGATTAGTTATTTTATAATATTATGTACATGATTTTATTACAAACTAGGGTAATTTGAGCCTTGAACTTTTGGAGAGGCTTCTGCTACTGGGAAATGCCCAGAAAACTGAACATTAAATAAAAATATTACAGCTATTATTGTTTCCACCGCCTCTGTGAAAATAGGGACCTCTGCAATTTTAACGTAGTCCATGCACACATAGTACGAGTTGGTAGGAGCAAACCAATCAGTCTTCAGTTGCCGTTGGCACAATACCAGGCTGGAAAAAATTTACATTACAACAATATTAATGCGAGAAAAATGAAGCACTAAAGGGTCTTCTTTAAACAGTAACGACAGAAGAATAAAATAGGTGTCGCTTTCATTGTCTGAAAAATAATTAAATGATAATTATAAAATATCATGTCTATCTTTAGTAATATAAGTATGTTTTCTTACCAAAAACATCTAAGTGCGACCCCTTATCTACGTTTCTTATTTTTGTTTCATATTTGAATGGTTATGTTTTTGTGAAACAGAATTTTTAATATGTGAAATCAGTATCATAAATAAATCTTTAGTTCTACAAAATATTTTGTTTGAAGTAATTTTCGTAAGAAGAAATTCGTTCTGTTTGTAATCTAAAAATTAGTAATTGATTATAAGCTCTTTTACAGAATCATAATTGTTATCGTCAACATCAAGAGTGTTATCCGACGTATGATAAAAAGTTTCAATATTTTTAACATGTTAATCTACAACAGATTGGTTTAATTCACCCGAATCCTTTTGCTTAGTCTATGTATTTGTATTACGAATCCGTTTTCTGTAACATTTAATAATAGGTTTCTTTTTTACAATGCACAATTAATGAAGACACACGTTGATACGTTTTTAAACAACCATTAATCTAGGAATGAGAAAATTGCATGTGTTGTAATAATAATTGTAAAGGTAGAAGTTCTTGGGGCAAATATGACATTCGAACATTCTTTACAATCGTATCAGAAAATTATTCCTATAAACGGTTAATTTGTTATACCCATACGTATACATAACCCGAATATTATTATTTAAAAAACTTAACTTGAACAAAATGCACACTACTCACAAAACACAAAGCGCAAAATTTTTGAGATGTTTTTGCTGAAAATGCAACGAAACGTGTGGGATTAAGAAAGAATATTTAAACCGAACTACCTTCGGTTTCAGGTACCTCTTATTACCTGAGTACTTATTGACGTCATCTTGGAATTATTAAGTTTCAAGAAATGTGCTTAAAAAAGTGTTCCCAAACCCAAACTGGTTAGGATTAGAAAATCGACATGCAAATGCACTTGAATTTTAAATGTATTTTTAGTAATTACGAAATTTATTGTGCAAAAATCCTTTTTCTGGAAATTATTTAGTTCTAATTAAAGTAAAATTAGTTTTAATTTAGAATCTTATTTATAATAGTTATTTACTATACAAGTGGGATAACAGCATCATTGATATACGTGTGTACAAGCACACAAGTATATTAATGATGCATTATCACACATGTATTGTACAAGATTTTATCTACGACTGCCTAAAATTGAGAAAAGTGCATTAAGAGAAATGTCAGATGTCATTTTCAAAAATATTTTAGTAGGCAAATGTCACTATGTCATTCATTTGACACTATTTCAGTTAGGTAATGAAGTCATAACACAACTCAGTTGCGTAATGAAACCATTACGTAACTGAGTGGTGTAATGTGCTTCATTACCTAACTGAAATAGTGTCAAATGAGTGACGTAATGAGTTATTTATCCAACTGGAGTAGATAAAGGTTGTTTATTGTAACCCAGACTATCAAAATTGCTACCTTTTTTCAACCTTGAAAAATTACATCATCCGAGGTAGAAATCACCACCTCAAACGGTATATTTTATTACCTTGTATTAACTTACCTAAATGTATACAGTTTTACTCTTAAAGGTATAAACATTTCACTAGAATCCCAAATAAGGTAAAGACATATACCTTAAATGGTGTATTGAAATACATACATTTAAAAAATTTCAAATCCCTTATCTTGCGATATAGAATCCTAGGTCTAGAGGTATTCAATTTGTAATAATAACATTCTCTACACGTGAGTTGTATAAACTATAAACACAATTAAAAATATCGACAAAGTATCTAAGTTCTTTATGGCTTATAATTATGTTGCACTGTGCATGTTTTATGTATTTATCTCTCAATTAACCTCTCTCAATTAACCTTAAAGAATAAAATATCATATAATAAATAGTTTCCATATTTCTACTTTTACTAATTACGAAATATATCCGCCATTAGCGAAATTGTTTAGTTCTAGTTAAAGTAAAATTAGTTTTAAGGCGACAGCTTATTTATAAAGGTTGTTTATTGTAACTCGAACCATTAAAATTTGTACCTTGTAGGAATGGGTTAGGTGGAAAATACCTAAGTTAACTTAAACTATAAAATACAATTCTTTTAAGGTAACTCTATTATGTCCTTTCATGAGTTTTTAGGTAGAATAAAATGCCATGAATACCAAACAAGGTAGAACGAATCGAATAAATACCTCGAGGTGTTCATTTATTCCTATGATTACGTGATCTACCTCCAGAGGCAAGTAAAAATACCCTCCAGTTTGATTTCTACCTTTTTTCAACCTTTAAAACTTACAGTGTACTTTCACGTCTGCCTTTGGCTGGTCGACAGTTATTTTACTTCGGCCTTAGGCCTGTCGACAGTTTTCCTTTTTTGTGCATCTGCATTCCACAATTGATTTTTACGTCGTTGTTGTTTACTCAGTCAAGAGTTTGTGGCTATATTTCTTATAGTGGTTGCATATCAAGACTACTGCTTTGTTGGTAAAAGTTAATTCCTAGATAGAAAAGTATTTATGAAAAGATAAACTACATAATTATTAAAAGGTACAAGGGTGAATTTATTCAGATAAAGAACAGAATAATTATTCAAAATTTTATTAAGAAGTCACATATAAAATTCAAATCAGGTAATGCAATGCACTTAATATTCAGAAATAAGGTTAAAAAATATCAATTAAGAATATGATTCTTTGTTTGGTGTAATTAGAGAGCAATTCAATTAGTATAAACTAAGTAAAGTTAATACTTGGAAAAAGTCAGTTGAAATATAGAATTAATATGAGGAAATATATTGTAATTCAATCTAGGAGTGTTGGTTTAGAAAAATGTATGTAAATATATCGCTATGGTTAAGATTATTATTAAAGAAAAAACAACGAATTTTTAAAATAAATGGTACATGTAAAATTTTGTAGTGAATATAAATATGAGAATAAATATAAAGCCTTATTAAAACATCAAATTTTAATAATAAAACGTATAAAAGGGCATGCGACTTATATAATAATTAAAATACAAAGTAAATTGATTAAATAAACTATGTAATATCTGTGGATGGATTAATGGATAAGGAATTGATTACTGGGAGCACAGGAAGAGTTGGTCAAATACCATCTGCACCTGATTTGGTTTTTGGAGCGCTGCGCTTGAGCTCGTTGTTGGTTGGAGTGTTCTATAAGAGTTGGAAAATGGGAATTGCGGTTGCATCTGTACCTGAGTTAGGTTTTTGGAGTCAATTGGTTGCTGCAGCAAGTGAGGTGATTTATGCAGATCACGAGCTTGCGGTGTTAGTGTTTACGTTTTGTGTCTGGTTCTACAGAAAGGTTGTTTGGAGTCTTAAGTATTAAACAGGTATATGTTAAAAGATCTGTATAAAATATTAAGTATTTAAGAAGTGAGTAAATAACATATTTAATGGAAATACTTGCCTTTTTTGATGTTTAAATTACGGATAGGATTTTGATTGACTTTTAAATTTTAAGAATTTGACATTGACAGTTGTAGAACGGTCGTTTATTTGAGATACTCTCATTATACTAATTAACTATCAAGTATTAAAATTCTGATTAAGAAAGAACCTAACCTGATTTGAAAGCCTTTGTTCTACGAAACCTAGCAAAAGAAATACAAGTAGTAATAAATAATTTTATCTACGCGCTAGCTTTTTTCACTAAAAGTGACGTTTTATAGTTTACCGTGTTTAAAGAAATCAGCTGTTTACTTTTAGCACATGTCCTAAAAGTGAAGTGAGGCTATAAAACTACAAATCGAACTGGAAGTGTGGTTGTAAAGTTATTCTAGTTACTTCTTGCATTAGAGGTAAAGTGTTTTGAAATTATTAAAGCGTTATGTAATAAATACAGTCAGATATGTAGTATTAATAATTACCTTTGATAACTGACTTTGACAGTATTGGTTTCACAAACATTCGCCCGCGTACCAAGGCCCTCTTTTTATTATGACAAATTCTAACTGTCATAGATGCAAACCTTTGTTAACTCGATTAATAACAGTAAAATTAAGGTCGTAGATAAAATATTGTATGCAAAGCGTGCTAAAAGTCGTTTATGCACGAGACATGTTATGAAACTCAGCCTTCGGCTTCGTTTCATAATTTTCATGTCTCGTGCATAAACGTCGACTTTTAGCACTTGTTGCATAAATAGTTACTTTAAGGGCATATATTTTAAAGAAGTTTATTTAAACCTTAAATGGTCTTTGTTCTACCTGAGCGGGTAAAATTAAACAAACATAAACACCATAAAAAGGTAGAGACATACCATTATACTGCAAATGCAACGTATCGGAAGACACAGACAATTGATACAGTGCTAATTAAACTCAAGTGAGTCAGTGCAATTAAAACTAAGTGATTAAAAGCAGAGCAAAGTGCTACGTGAACAATTTTAAAGGAAAAGACAGTTTAGTATTTAAGCAAGAACATTATATCGAAACTACAGTCCATAAGCAAAAATGTAAATCAAACCTTATTCCTTATAAACAAATGTAAATCGTTATTGCTAGGCAACGAGACAGTCTTTTGTCAAAAACATCAAATACAATCTTGTAAAATTTATGCTGTGTGCGAGTTGAGCTCCCAGTTATTTGTAAAATCGTTAATAAAAAGAGTTGATTGTTAAACCAAAAACGTGTTTATAATATTTACCAGTGTGCAGGCCATCTTTGTGACTAAATTTCAAGTAATAACAGTTCCCAATAAAGTGCGATCAGGCCAAGATTTCACCAGGTGCGTCCCATAGCGAGGCCAAACTTCGGAGCCCCTTTTGACTGATCGGAGACATCGGCCAGCGTAAATCGTGAGTGCTACATTTGGAGTTCACCCTCAGGAGTGCCTAGGTGGAAACATTTGTAGGAAGAATTCGTTACCAAGCGTGTAATTGCCGTGGCGTCTCTTCATTCTGCGAGCCAGCATCGGAGCACCACTTCAAAAGGTAAATTGCATAGGAAAGCGTTGCCTAAAGCTCATAATCCGTGGGGCACTGCTAGTTTGGACATCGTACGAGTAGTTGATCGTGTTTCCAGCTGTGTAGATCCGTTCAGATTTGAATAATTGAGGAAGCGTCCCTTAAATTTGGGGTTTGAAGCCGATTTTGCAATTTTTTCCGGAAATAAAACAAATGCAATTTTTGGCGTCCCCTACGTCACGGAAACCAACAAGGTTAGCCGGAAGCTACGTCACATAATTCGCAGCATTTACCTGATGTGGTCTTGCTCTTTTCGGTGTTTTTAATTCAATTTACGCTAAATTTCGTGAACGTGCAAATCATTTTGTGTACACTAAATTTTGAGGTTATAGACCTATCAAATACTAAGTCAAGCGTTTGTAATACAAAGTGGTGTGTATGTCGCAGGAAAATGGTTATTTTAGGAAAATAGCTTTTTCCTAGGCAAATGCTATCTGCCCAACCAAATGGGTCTGTAACATTTATTTTTCGTCCAATGTCATTTTCCTAGGAAAATAGCATTTGACTGAAGCGTCTTTAGGCAAATGGTTTTCACGGGTTTGTAACGCATTCCATGATTCCCACATTCCATAATTCCCTAGAAAGTGTAGATTCGATTGTTTCCAGATATGTTGAAATTGTCGCGAGTAAAAATAGTTCGATGTGCACTAAGAGATGGCGCCACCATCAAAACTCAGTGACATACTTCATTAAGAAAAATATGAAGTACACCCGAAAATCTAGAAATAGACCCCTAAACTTCCCTAAATAAACATTCGTATATAGATGTCATCGGCTACACGTCGTGTATCACATCGCTCTTATAATTAATTCGAATTTACCGCGAACAAAATGCCGTCGTTATGTAAAGTGTGCTATCAGAAGTGTGGCAGATACGATGAAGTTATTAACTGTAAAAGTTGTAATGAAGTTTACCATCTTAAGTGCATAAATATGAGCATACAAGAATTCGAGTGCATCAGAAAAGCAGACCATTTGCATGGATGGAACTGTGAAGGTTGTTTAAAACTGCAAGACGCAGATGTTGTACCTGCGATAATTCAAACTACCCAAATAAGGACTCCTACGAACAGAGATATGCTGCCGCATTTGGATTTGGATTTATCTCCTGTAGATATTGCTAAAAAGCTGAATGATATAAGTGTGCAGTTGCAATTATTACCCCACTTATCACAACAAATAACGCAGCTAACGAACACTATTACTGAAATGAATGAAAAAATTACAAACATTCAAGAGGACTTGGTACAAGTTAAGAAGAAAGTGGATTTGAATGAAAACCGAATTAATCAACTTGAAGAGCTTGTGGAACACAAACAAAATCATATTAATGCACTTGAAAACAAATTAAATAATTTTGACTAGTACTCAAGAAATAAAAATATTGAGATCCATGGATTAAAAAATCAAAAATATGAAGACCTATCGAGTGCAATGGAGGTTATTGCTAATAAACTAAAAATACCAGGATTTAGTAAGGATCACATTGAAAGCATTCACAGACTCCCTTCGAAGAACGCAAATAATCCGGAGCCGGTTATAGTTCAATTCGCCAGAAGAACTACTAGGGACATGATAATGGACAAACAAAAGTACAACGACATTGTAGAAAATTCTGGTGGTTCAATGTTATACATAAACGAGAATCTCACACCTTATCATAAAAAACTTTTCTGGAGATAAAATCATTGGAAAATGAATTGAATTTTAAGTATATCTGGTCATATAAAGGTAACATTTACATCAGGTATGAAGATGATACAGATGCAATTAAGATACAAAATGGGAAAGATATCGAAAAACTGCAAGTTAATAAAACAGGTGTCTATCAGCATAGCGGATAATTCACCAAAAAAATAACAATAACTTTAGTGTCTATTATCAAAATGTGCGTGGATTACGAACAAAAGTAAATCATTTCTTTATGAACGTACATGAATGTGATTTCGAGTTAATTGTGCTAGTATAGTTTACTTTTGGACAGCAATGAGAATAGACCTAGTGAATGTGAGTGCGATATTAAAATTCAAGTTCACGCGCGGTATCGGATCAGCGCCGCGCTATCAGCTGTACCCAGCTGTAAGGTCGGTAAACTTATAAATTTAAAACTCTTATAACTTTTAAATACATAGTAAATTAAATCGTTATGTCTAACAACAATATTGGATATCCGGTAAATCCAAACATGCATTATTCACAACATTCAATAAATAACAATGCTCTTGTGATGTATAACTCGCAACCGCAAATGCAATGGCAAATGCAAGCACAACCACCTCAAGTACCGCAGTGGCATCAAACTCAGCAATCTTTTACGCCACACTGGAATGCTACACAGAGCAACCAGCATCAGATTAGTAATTTTATCGAACAACCTCCACCTCAGTTTTTACCTACGTGGGTATCCAACCTCCCTCAACACAATTTAGTAAACAGTTATGAGACATCCACCGAATATTTACAATCTTTTCCAATGTTACCGGCAAAAGCCAATACAACTAATGGGACACAACAGTTATTAACAAGCACAAACAATAATGACGACAATATGTCAACCACCAGTAGTAAATCAGAAGTTATTACTCTAAACCAATTCCAAGAAATAAGACGCAGTAAAAAAAGAAAAAGTAATGATCTTTCATCACAAGCAAGCAAGCTAGTAAACTCTGAAATATCCACCCAAAATAGATTCAAGGTTCTCGCTACAAGTGATAGTAAAGGACAATCTAGTAACATGGAAAATACTACAGAAAAAAATATACAGCCTCCTCCATTCATAATTCATTATGTTAAAGAAATAAATCCACTATTAAATTTAATAAATAGCAACATTGAAAAAAATGATTATCATTATCAGTTAATGCAAGGAAACAAAATGAAGCTGCAAGCTAAATCTATAGAAGTATATAAAACACTAAGGGATATCTTAGATAAAAATAAAATAGCACGACATACGTATAGCCTAGAAGAGGAAAAAACCTTCAGAGTCGTGCTAAAACATATGCATCATTCCACTAATATTGAACTCATCAAGCAAGCACTTCTGAAAGAGGGACATGTTGTAATAAATATCATGAATGTTATAAACCGTGAAACCAAACAAAAAAGAAACCTCTTCTTCATTGATATAAAACGAAATACTAACAATAAAGACATCTTTAAATTAAAAACATCGAAAATGCAATAGTTGTCATTGAAGAGCCCATAAGAAAAATTCAAATACCGCAGTGCAAAAACTGTCAGTGTTATGGACACACCAGAAACAGGTGTACTAGACCCGCCCGATGTGTTAAATGCGCAGAGTTACATGATTATAGGACATGCACAAAATATCGTAATGACGGTAATCCTGCAAAGTGTGTGCTGTGTAACGGAGCGCACCCTGCAAACTATAAAGACTGCAAAGTTTACTTGGATATTCTGTGTAGAAGGTACCCGAGTCAAACAGGAAAAGTATACTCCTTTCGCAATCAACAGCAGCTTGTAAAATCCATGACACAGCCTAAAATGTTACAAAACCAGACAGTTCTACAACAACAAGACTTAAGTCTACCACAAATGTCATTAACTGTGAAAAACAATTCTCATGCACCACAAAACAAAGAACCATTAATAACGTATCCTACTTTTGCACATGTCACACCTTCCCCTCAAACACATCAAATTAAAAACCAAATATCAGGACAACAAGGAGGAGACCTGACATCCATAATAATCTCAATGCAACAGACTATACAAGCCCAACAGTAAACAGCAATTAATGAATTAACAACACAGATCAGACTTCTGAGAGAGGAATTACTTAAAAACAAAAATGGCACCGATGTATAAAATAGGGCTTTGGAACGCCAATGGGCTTGCACAGCATAAACAGGAAATAGAAGTATTTCTCACACAACACAACTTAGATATCCTCCTTATTTCGGAAACTCATTTCAACATTTCAAGTCACTTTAAAGTACAAAACTATATCATCTACACCACAGAACACCCGGAAGCGGAAAGACATGCCATGTGAGGAACAGCTATATTAATAAAGCAAAACATCAAACATCACGAATTATCTAAATTTCGAGAAAACTTTCTACAAGCAACCAGTGTGGAAATAGAAGACTGGCATGGTCCCATTACGCTGTCAGCAGCATAATGTCCACCAAATCAACCAACAAATAAAGACGGCTACGTAAATTATTTCCGAAGTTTAGGCAATCGATTCATAGCTGGGGGCGACTATAACGCTAAAAACATATTGTGGGGCTCACGTATTACTGCACCAGGTAGAGGAAGAGTATTGCAACGGGTTATTCATGAATTACATCTAAATTACCTGTCTACTTATGAACCTACCTACTGGCCAACAGATATGAATAAATTGCCGGACCTACTGGACTTCTTTGTGACTAAGGGTATAGCTCCAGGGTATCAGGATATTGCATCCTGTTTAGATCTCTGTTCAGACCATACGCCTGTTATAGCCACAATAAGCACCACGATCATTGAAAAAGAAGAGCCGGTTAAATTATTTAACAAGCGAACTGATTGGGATCATTTTAGACATTAAGTGGACACTAAGTTAAATATGAAAATTCCTTTAACTACCAAGGAAGAAGTAGAATTAGCAGTAGACGACTTTACCAGAATTATTCAAGAAGCAGCTTGGGAAGCTACTCCCCAAATTCCCCTACTAGAAAAAAGGAATGCTGTCCAATATCAATTAAAAAGAAAATTGCTGAAAAAAGGCGATTAAGGAGAATCTGGCAAAACACAAAATATCCGTCTGACAAAACACGTTATAATCAGGCATGCACTGACCTCAAAAGATCAATTAAAGACCTGAAAAATAAGAGCTTTCAGGAGTATCTAGAAAATTTAAGTCCTAATGATGATACAAACTATGCACTATGGACAGCGGCAAAAAGAATTAAACGCCAAGCTTAACCAATTCCTCCCATACGAGCAGTAAACAACTCCTGGGCAAGAACGGATAAAGAAAAAGCAATAGTGTTTGCTCAACACTTAGAAAAAGTCTTTGAACCTTTACCGTCGGTCTCAACTCCCGAGGAAGAGTCTGACTTACAAAAATTTTTAAAAGCTCCGTACCAAATGTCTCCATTGCCAAAGTTAGTTACTGTCAAGGAAGTCAAAGAGGCGATTAAAACGGATATCAACCCAAAAAAGTCTCCCGGCTTCGACTTAATAACAGGACTAGTACTAAAAGAAATGCCTCGAAAAGGTATGGTAATGCTTACCATGATATACAATGCAGTTCTGCGACTGGAATGTTATCCCGTACAGTGGAAGGTGGCTCAGATTATCCTGATACCAAAACCAGGCAAACCGCCAAATGAAGTAGCTTCTTATAGACCGATTAGTTTGCTATCTATACTAGGTAAACTTCTTGAAAAACTTATCGCTAGAAGACTTATGTCAGTCGTTGAAGATTCAGACTTAATACCAGAGCATCAGTTTGGTTTTAGAAAAGAACATTCTTCAATACAGCAAGTACATAGAGTAGTCGATTATGTTAATCAATCCTTCGAAGAAAAATCTTATTGCACAGCGGCCTTCCTTGACGACACACAGGCATTTGACAAGGTATGGCATGATGGACTCCTTTTTAAATTAAAAAGTACTCTCCCACACTCTTATTATGTTCTATTGAAAGCATATTTAGAAGAAAGATTTTTCCAAGTAAAATATGGTCAACATCTCACAGAACTCCATCCTATAAAATCAGGAGTACCCCAGGGTAGTGTATTGGGACCTCTTCTATATAGCCTTTATATAGCTGATATGCCTACCAGCGAAAAATTACTTACAGCCACCTTCGCCGATGATAAGGCAATCATGTGCAGACATAAAGATCCAATAATAGCTGATGGTATGCTACAAACTCATTTAAACAGTATTGACAAATGGAGTAAAAAATGGAGAATAAAGATCAATGAAGCAAAATCTCTTCACATCACCTTTACCAAATGCAGAGGAACAATACCGGAAGAATACATAAATAATACACCACTACCACAGGTTACAGAGGTCAAATACCTGGGCATGCATTTGGATAAAGGTCTCACATGGGAAAAGCATATAATGAGTAAGAGGAAACAGCTGAGTGCTAATAGTATTTAACATTACAAGCCAGGTAAAACAGTTTTTACTGGTGATAGGATTGGGATGACTGGCGAGCCGTTAGGCGAGCCTGTCATATCCTTGAGCCAGTAAAAATGGTTACCTGGCTTGTATTGTTGAATATTTTATTTGTTCCTCACTTGTAAATAACTAGAAATTTACCATTTATTCAAAATGTCAAATTGACAAGCAACTAAATTCATCAATATGACATACTAAGGAAGACAACTCTGGCTTTGCACGCTATCATTTATCTATGAGCACGCTTGTAAAATATAACTGGCTAGCCAGTAAAAAATTTACTGGCTAGCCAGTTAAGAAACATTTTCAAGGTGAATACAGTGACTTGATAAATTGATGTTTACAAGTGAGGAACAAATAAATTTAGTAAACACTACTGGTTGCTCGGCAGAAAGTCTAAGCTATCCCTACAGAACGAGCTATTAGTGTATAACGTTGCATTTAAATCAATTTGGCCCTACGGTATTCAGCTGTGGGGCACAGCAGCAAACTCTAATATCGCAATTATATAAAGATTCCAGGCAAATGTGCTACGAGCTATGTGTGACGCCCCATATTTCATTAGAAATGTTGATATTCTTAGTGATTTGAAAGTTGATTCAGTGGAACAGAAAATTAAAAAGTGTAGCGCAAATTACCTAACCAAGTTGGAATATCACAGTAACACCTTAGCCATAACACTGCTTGATAACAGTATGAACACTGAACGCTTAAAAAGATATAAACTTCTGGACTTGCCTGTTAGATTTTAAAGTAGTTATAACATGCATTATTTAAGATTTAATTAAGTTATATTTTAAAGTAGTTATAACATGTATTATTTAGGATATAGTTAAGTTGTACGTAGCTTTTAAGAAAACTTAGGGTTAAGGTTATTGTACCTTACTCTCATGTAAATCCATATCAATACTGTACTCACATCACATTTGCTTATTGTAATAATTTTACAGATTGCAAATAGTAAACCACTAACTAATAAAAAAAATGTGTGCTAGTAGAAACTTGGTTACATGATGGAATTTTTTCTAGTGAACTTTTTACGGATAGATACAGGGTTTACAGAAAACATAGGGACTACGAACTAACAAAACAAACAAGAGGTGGTGCTGTACTAATAGCGGTTTCCTCACATATTTCATCGGAAAAATAAAAATTCAATATGACAGTTTAACTTGGGACTTCTGTGCATTAAAATTAACAAAGTGGATAATCAATCTCTGTATGTATTGGTTGTGTATATAATTCCGGATCAAGGACAGCGTGAGTACATGAATTTATTTGATGTTATTGGTAACTTGGATTTTCTATGCGAATCTCAAATTGTAATATTAGGCGACCTAAATTTAATTGAATTAGATCAATACTACTTAAATGTGGAACCTTTGTACAATTACTCAAATTTGTTTAGAACGTACATAAATTTTGTTGATTTTATGAATATTACCCAAAATAACTTAATCACAAACAAAATGGGGCGTATTTTTGATGTAGTATTAAGTAACATGCCTGCGGAAATCTCAAGAGAATCACATGTGTTGATATCTGAAGACGACTATCATCCCGCACTTAATATAACGTTAAGTAGCGAATCACAAAATATAAAGACTTTAAAATTATCAAACATTCCAATTTTTAATTTTAAGAAAGCGAACTTCAGGCTGCTATATGATTTAATTAAAAACACCAATTGGTAGGAATGCATGCACTCTGCTGATGTAAATTTAAAAGTTAATCAGTTTTACACCAAACTTTATAATATTCTTACACAAACGGTCCCAGTTGTAAAGAAACGTCTTAGAAAATATCCCATTTGGTTTGATCGCAACATAATAAATATAAGAGAAAAAGAACATTACAGAAAGAAATTTAACCAAACTAAATTAAATTGTTATAACTTGCATTACAAAAGAATCAGCAAAATTAAAACAAGAAATTCAAAATTCACACTCAAGGTACTTAAACTCGATTGAAACTGAATTAAGAGAAAAACCTGAAAATTTCTGGAGTTTTATCAGAAGTAGAAAGAAAAAGCCGAATCTACCCGCTGTATTATATTTTGAGGAAAGTGGAAAGTGCCAATGAGATAGTACAATGATTCGCAGATTATTTTCATACGGTATATACCCCATCCCAAAAAATATGTGAAAATGATTTAATACAACCGTCTTCAAATACAATCACCGTCTTACGTATTAATAAAGATGAAATCCTTAAAGCTATTAGGAATTTAAAAAACAATAAATCCGTGGGTCCGGATGGTATTCCTGTATACATTTTAAAAGGTTGTGCTGAATACTTCGATGATCCGCTATATGAAATAATTAACTTATCACTGGAATCTGGTATTTATCCCAATGAATGGTCAACGTCAAAGATATGCCCTATTTTCAAGTCTGGAGAACAAACACATATAGAAAATTACCGTCTTATTTGTATAATGTCTGTTTTTCCGAAAGTGTATGAATCAGTATTGTATAATAATATTTATAATCAAGTAAAAGAATTAATCGACATAAACTAACATGGTTTTTTGAAATGCAGATCCACAGCAAACAATCTTTGCTATTTCACCCAAACTGCATCGGAAACGCTGCAAAGACGAAATCAGTTAGATGTAGTGTACACGGATTTATGCAAAGCATTTGATAAAGTGGATTATTGCTGTCTGCTTATCATTTTATCGCAAATGGGCTTTACCATTAAACTTTTAAATCTTATTAAATCGTATCTGTGTGAAAAGAAGCAATTTGTTGAGTGTATGGGGAACAGATCAAATTTTTTTCTAGCTACATCGGGGGTACCACAAGGATCAAACTTGGGTCCTTTATTATTTATACTATTCATAAACGACATGACCAAAAGTGTTAAATATTCTCACTGTTTATTATATGCCGATGATTTTAAAATTTTTAAAGAGGTTAGTACAGTTGAACATTGTCAAGAGTTACAATCAGATTTGGATACAGTGTATCAGTGGACCCAAAAGAACAACCTACAATTTAATATTAACAAGTATTTTATTGTAACATATTCGAAGAAAATTAATATCATTAGCTGGGACTATGATATCAATTCTGTAACATTAGTTCGTCAAACTGAAATAAAAGATCTAGGTATTACATTTGACAATAAATTAAATTTCAATGAACACATAGAATTATTAATCAATCAATCCTATAAGACACTGGGTTTCCTATTACGCACATGTAAGCAATTTACAAATGTAGATACTCTCATAGCATTGTTCAACTGTCTAATAAGGTCTAAACTAGAATATTTAGCAATAATCTGGAACCCCCTATACACTTACCAAATTGTTGCTCTTGAAAGAATTCAGTATAAATTTTTGCGGTACTGCTATTACAAAAAGACAAATTCTAAATGGGAAGGCAATTATAAAGATATAATAGATCTGTTTCAAATTCAAACACATCCCTATTTATTGAGCTCAGTACACCTTCATGTTCCAGATTTAGGCACTAGACAGACTGTTTCTTTTTCATACAGCTGTCCAAGAACTAACTATCAAATGAATTCGCCACTCATATGCATTTGTAAATATTATAATAACATTGCAGCGGTATTAGATATATTTGAAGTGAATATGCAGAGATTGAAAAAAACATTGAAAACAATTGATTTTTGAGATGGCACGTATTTCGTTTTGTTTAATTTTTATAGTATTTAGTTGTGTGTGTGTGTATGTAATCTGTAACCTCATTTACCTTGCGGTGTCAAGGCTGGTGCTATATGCGCTGGCATCTGGCGGTTATTTTTTCTAATTTAAATTAATTTAATTATATTATATGTATATAAGTATACTCAGCCGCGTACAATGTTTTATTTCCTCTTGCTGAAAATCCTAAAAATTAATATTAGTGATTAATAAAGGATGTGTCTATTAGAAAACAAAGTGCTTGTAAAGTCATGATGGCAATATTTTACAGGCACCGTGCCTGTAAAGAATCATTTACCGAGTCAGTTTAGACAGTAAACAACATTTTAACAAGTCAAGAGGAAATTAAATTTGTGAGAGTCTATGAAATTCGTTTATACAAATAAAATTATTATAGTCTAAAGTAAACGACCCCACTCTGTTACGTATTCCTGCTTTACAACAATCAATTCATTTCCATTTTCCTGAAAAGCATTTAGACAGATACTATTTGCCTAGTAAAATAGTATTTTTTCGACGACTGACATCGAAATTAGATTTTTCTCACTGTCATTTGACAACAGAAACTTGACATTTGCCACTGAGCTTGCGTTTTCATCACTTTGCCGCTCGCCGAGCGTTTTGGGTTTCCACGTGAACAAAACAGGTAGGCACGTCCGAATGTTTCCTTGACAATGCCCGTTATTTGTCGAAATAATCGCGTCACATGTCTAATTGACTGCGCGAGTAATGTTAACTTGATTGTCAATTAATTTTTGCAATAAAATGAAATATGATATTTTCCATTAATAATATTCGGCTTTGCCTCAACCAGCAATATTCATGCGCAAGCGGCAAGAATGTACTTTCAGCTCTTAACATACAATATACTATTCCGAGTCAAATAGCAATTGAATAAGTGATAAAGTCATTTAACTAGGCAGATAGTATTTGCGTAGGAAAAAGCTATTTTCCTAAAATAACAATTTTCCTGCGACATGTATACCACGTTCGCAAAATGTTTGGTTTCCTCGAATTAATTCTACGGCCAGTCATTTCGCAGCCTAGGTATACAAATAACTATTATTAGGATATTTATGAAATTTTAAAGTTGCTAATTATGTTATAAGTTGTAAAATGTCGTGTTTTTCGCACTAAGCGAAACTAGTGCGAAATTGTGTCATAATTTCGTCCCATTGCGAAATAATTATCATTTCGAAATTTAAATGGCAACTCAAATCTCGATATTTTAAAAATTCTTGTTTATAACACACGTTGCAAGCTTCGCACACGTTTTCAGGTTTAATGCGAAAAATATTGTTGAACGTATTACATAAATAACTACATTTTGACATGTCATTTTAATTGAGAAAGGTGGTTCTTTTTACTTCCTTTTACAATAAAGGAAGTATTGGATTCACCCCAAAAATTCGAAATTGAGTTTTCAACAGATCTTCACGTTTTAGAGTCCCCTGAACCCAAAAAAACATATTTTTTTTCATTGGTCTGTCTGTCTGTCTGTGTGTCTGTCTGTCTGTGAACAGAATATCTCAAAAACCAAAAGAGGTATGGCGTTGAAACTTCATATATAAGTTCTGTGTACTATGTAGATGCGACAGCAAGCTTTTGAAAAAAAAGGGATAACCGGAAGTAGGTGTTTACTCTTGTGATTTTTCAGTTTTTTTCGATTTTTTCAAAAACGGCTCTAACGATTTTTTTTAAACTTCACATTTTTACTACATTTTGAACGTGTATTGATATAAGGTAGGTGATTTTCCAGTTGAATACTTCTAAAATTTCTTTTTTTTCTGTTTTTATTAACTCCTATTTTAAATAGAACAACCCAAAATATTAATACATTTTTGAATTCAGGTTAAAATTCTAGAGAAAATTTATCTCTTCAACTAACGCTCTATTTTGTACCGTTTTTGCAGAATTTGTAATTTTTGAAAATTTTTGACAAATGCTTAAAACTTTAAAATCAAATTTTTGCTAATTATAAGATCACTGTAAAAGGAAGTTGCGTGTATCACACCAGATTTTTATAACTAATGATAGACTGTGACAGTATTATATCGCCAATAATACAAAGTGAGATTTGTAATTCGTTAGTAGTAATAAATTTTAAAAATAACGAAAACAACCTTATGTATCATAAAGGCGGCTTTACACGTGTATAGTAGCTAAAGCAAGTTAATAAATCAAGTTGCTTAATTTAGTTACTTGCATCGTGTAAACATTTACGTTTAGTACGATTTAGTACTTGAGCAAGTAAAAAATTTAGTAAACTACTTTGTCAAGTGAATAGAAATCAGTTCTATTTACTTGAGCAAGTAGCGTACCCCTACCACGATTTTCATTAACTAAACGCAAACTAAGCAAGTGTAGACAGGTTATTTTAGTAAAGTATATTAGTCAGACCAGCCGTTCTCCAAATAATTTGTTCAAACATGGAGTCCCGTTGGAATGAAGATACAACATTAAAATGTGTGCAAGAATATCGAGAGACAGAATGTTGGTGGAATACCAGAGCTAGCATTTACAAGAATAAACAAGCCCAAGACAACCATTTTCTGCTTCACACACACTTTTTTTATTATAGCTATACTTGCTATTATATCCGCCAATTTACCACATAAGTGAAAAATACATTTCTTTAAGGACGAATGAATTGTTGCAGATTGTGCCATTTTAAAAAATCAACGTCAACTAAACAATTATGCTAAAATGTGTGTAAACGGGCTAGCTTAACTAAACTACTAAATTTTAGCTACTTGATTTAGTAACTTGCTTTAGCTACTATACACGTGTAAAGCCGCCTTAAACGTCAGTCTTACAGTTTTTGTGTGAAGTGCAGAATTTTATTGAAGGTTATGAAAATGCAACGTTGAATGAATTATGGAAACGGGATGTTAAATTTATTTTGTCAAACTGCAATGCAAAGCCAGTCAACCAAAAATTCAGACCAAATGGTAAAAATATATAAGATATTCAAAAAAGAGTATTTGTGTCCAGCGTTTGTTTGATTTTGTCTTGCCAATGAAAACCATTTGGAGATTTAAAATATATTTAGTTATTCCTAAAGCTTTTTGGGGGTGATCCAACACCTATATCACCCTCCGCAAGTACGCCACTGGTAACAGCATGATTTAGAACAGAAAATGGGTAAAAGTATCACTTTAAAATTGACCACACCTTCAAACTGCTGCAGGTAAGGGACATAATTTTGAAAAATTCCTGAGGTTCCTTAAAAGTGAAGACAAAATTCTGATGTGGCTATTATCAAAGATAACAATTTCAAATTCAACACCTATTATTAAAAATACGATTGACAACTGCCAGAAGCACGCCCAAATTACAGCTTTTTGCTTTTGTTTGTGAATGTAGGTAGATCAAGTTTTGAATGATGGTTTTTGAAGACTTTAGTTACTTATTTTTTTTTAAACCGAAAGAGAAAAGTGTCTTTCGCTTTCAAGAAGAGCAGTTTTATTGGATTCAGAAAAAAATGACTACTTGTCATCCTGAAAGTGCCAAAAAGAAATGTATAGACTTTTTAAACAAACGAACCAGCTGAAATGGCTGTTTACCAAATGAATTACGGTAAAAAGATAAGTAAAATTTAATGTCCTACACAATTAACCTGAAATAATAATATATTTATTGATGCAGTTTATCTGTACAAAGATATTTACACATGTCAATCTCCTCAATCCATTGGTTTACACAAAATTAATTTAAAAAAAATCACTTACATGATAGAGTGGGTTCTCGATCAGTATTTGTTTAATCGTAGTTTTGAATTTAGTTGAAGGCATGCTCCTGATATTATAAGGAATATTATTAAAGAATTTGATTGCCCAATAATTAGGTCCGTTATGTGATTTGGACAGTCTATAAAAATCACTGTAAAAGTTATCTTTGTGCCTCGTATCATAGGTATGAGTGCCACTATGGGATTCGAGTTTTCCATAATTACTTTTGGCATAACATAGACATGTATAAATTTATAATGAAATATATGTAAGTATGCCTAATTCCCGATATACAGCGTGATCAGAATAATGGGTAACAAAGGGGCAACTTTTTAGATTTGCATTTATTGGAAAATTTTGTTCTTGATAAAAGTCCCTGCATTTTCTAAAATTCAAAATAAACTTGCTAAAATTTAAATAGCTCCTTTCGTATACGGGGGAGGTTCAAAAATATGAAAATGACATAAGAATAAAGTACCCTTATTATTCAAAATAGACAAAAATGTTATTTAGAAAAGTTGCTTAGAATTGAGAGAAGGTGTAAAATATGAAGTCACAGCCACCTACTCCAAAAAATAATTTCGTCTGTTTTTCCTTTTTTTTACCGCCCTGTGCATTACGCTTCAGAGTAACTTATTATCAGATACGGTAAGAATATACTGTCAAAAATCAGTGTCGCTTATTTACCTTGGTAGGTGGCTGTGACTTCATATTTACAAACCTTCTCTCAATTCTAAGCAACTTATCTAAATTACAT
Organism: Agriotes lineatus; assembly: GCA_940337035.1. Classification (NCBI taxonomy): domain Eukaryota; kingdom Metazoa; phylum Arthropoda; class Insecta; order Coleoptera; family Elateridae; genus Agriotes; species Agriotes lineatus. Next base: position 8,441,436 of record OW679200.1, read on the forward strand.
TTTTGTCTATTTTGAATAATAAGGGTACTTTTTTTACTATTTAAATTTTAGCAAGTTTATTTTGAATTTTAGAAAATGCAGGGACTTTTATCAAGAAAAAAATCTAATAAATGCAAATTTAAAAAGCTGCCCCTTTGTTACCCATTATTCTGATCACGCTGTAGATGTTTACAGTCAGCAGTGTAAGATACTCCACCTATGATTCGGATGGCTCTTCTTTGTAGAGCAAATATTTTTTTTCTACACGGAGCATAACCCCAAACAATAATTCCGTATAACATGTGAGACTGGCAAAGTGCAAGATATGCAGTTTTTAAAATTGTTGAAGATACAGATGTTGATAAGCTACGCAGAGCAAAAATGTTACTTGCCAATTTATGGGCGATATGATTAACGTGCACATCCCAATTTAATTTAGCATCAAAATGTATTCCTAAAAACTTACTTTGGCCAGAACAGTCACCATTAGGTACTGGTCGCAGGGTAAATACTCTGTTGTGAGTTTTATCTCGGTTCAGCGTGAGATGATTTGATAAGAACCATGTGTCAGTCCTATTGAGGGTAGCATTGCATTTATCTACTGCAGCATCATAGTTTAAGTGCGAAACAGTGAGGGTGGTATCATCAGCAAAGAGGATAGACAATGATTCATTTAGAAAATAGGGTAAGTCATTGATGTAGATCAAAAAAAGCCGAGGCTCTAAGATGGAGCCCTGAGGTACTCCACAGTTGCCGACCCTTACTGCTTGACACCGATTCGTGAGGTATGACCGAACCATTTTTAAACTCAATTCATCAAGGTTATACTTTTTTAGTTTATCCAACAGGACGTCATAATTGACGCAATCAAACGCCTTGCTGAGGTCACAAAAAGCTGTAACACAAAGGGGCAACACCGGTATTAAATACCAACCAACAAGACATTTTTCTGTGTACATTTACAAGAAAAAAAATTGATTTGTGGATTTGATACTAGAGTGACACCCTAGTGCAAAATTGGGAGTGCTGAAAATCCATGACAATTATAACCTGAATTTCGTTCTGTTCAAACAAATAGTTCTCTTTTTCAAATCTTAGGAATTTCAAAATTTGGCAAAAAATTATTTGCAGGTCCGTTTAATAAATTAAACGTGTCATGTCAACTAATTGTTTGTAGTGAAGCAAAAATCATTGTACTACAGCTCATTTTCGGTAAAATTGACACCACATTAATTTACATGTCGTACCTTGAGCTCGGGTTCAGGCAGGGTTGGCAAAATCCCGGGTTTTTTCAAATATTTATCTGCTCACTGGGCTTTTCTGCGTTTTTTAGGTTTTTTGGGTTTTTTCGGGTTTTCGATAATTCACTGTTTTTTTTTAAATTTAGGTATCCAGGTAAAAATCGGAAAGAATATTAATTTTAATCTTTAGGTAAAAGGTAGATACTTGGGTAATTTCTAATTTACCTACAAATAAACATTTTTGACATTTATGTAGATCATGTTAATGTGGTTATATGTATGTGTACTTAAAGTAAGTGTCTCAAATTGTGTTTTGCAGTTAGGAGTTTGCAGTTACGAGTTTCTACTGTTAATTTTTTTATTCTAAAAGATTTCCTTCAAGGGAATTTAAGGATTGCCTGTATAAAAAATCTGTACAGGGCTTTACTCAGAGCTTCCCTCGGAGTGCACGTTGTGACACTAACAATTTTTAAAAATCTTGGGTAATTAAGGGTAAAAATATCTTAACGTTCACGATAATACTGAAACAATAACCGGAAACACTTGTTAATGCAAATTAAAATGCACGCGGTGGAATTCGAACTCAGCTCCTGCGAGAGCGATTTCAACGCTTGGCAGCAGTCCGGGCGCTGTATGCCCCGTAGTCTTCTTCGACCACGAAAGACAGACCACTTCACATTTGCTTTTGCTGCTAGATTACATACAGCATACATATCGTTGCCCATTTTTTGTCTCTTACAACATTTAATCTATCAATGTTGGATGTCATTTTTGTCAAGGGAGAAGCCTGAGCTATGTGCAAATTATTACTTTTATCTGTTCCTCAGTTAAAGCAAAAATAGCCAACATTATTTTTTAAGGTGCTCACCCTGTATATATTTGATGGAAAGTATATTCGGTTTCGAACCAGATAGACATATATCCGCATGTAAAATATCGACTTCCTCCAACAAATAGCTTTTGAGCCATGCCACCAACAGACGGACAGCCGAACAGACATCGGAATTGAGAAATAGTATATTATTATACTAGTTTAATAAGAGGTCCTATTGTAGCACAAGTGAATTTGGGGCACGATGATCGTAGCGAGGAGTGCTCAAATGGAACGAGTGCTACAGTGCCTCTTATTAAACGAGTATAATATACTATTTTGCACTACTAGTCTCAGAACGCACCGTTATTGGTCTATTTTTAGGTCGTGAAGTTGATTTTCTCTACCAAGGGAGAGAAAGTAAAATAAACAATTTTCACCGTGGTAACTGATAAATTGCTAAGTTACCAAATATGACTACTTTAATTTTGACGTTTTAAAGAGCTGTATTGCCAGGTTGACAGTTAAAATATTTTCGAAATTTGTTGGGAATTTAGGTATTAAGCCGTTTGGTAGTGCAAAAAATAGTATATACACCACGGTAGCGAATCCTCTTATAACCTTCGCGCTTTAGATACTTCGCGCTGCGCGCTCAGTATCTAATATGCGCTCAGGTTATATTACTGCGCTTCGCTACCTTGATGTATAATATACTATTTTTATCTACTTTGCATAAAAAAATCATCAAAAGATTTGAATTTTGACGTATTTTATCTACTTTGCATAAAAAAATATTAAAATTTTTTAATTTTGACATTTCATAAATGTGACAATCTGTTAGCTGTCTGAAATAATGTAGGCGGTTTCAGATTTTTTCATATGAAAATAACAATGCAAAAGCAGTGTTATAATGGACTCTTATTGCAGCACTGTTTTCGGTGTTACAATAACCATTTTATGACATCAAAGTAGATAAACATGTATTGTGTCATCTAGGGACCTTGAAACGTGAAGATTTTTTCATGATTGAGTCTTTTAAACAAATGCAGTAAAATGATTGAAATTGTTATTGGTGGAAGAGTTGATATCACTTACAGCTTTAGAATACTTTTCTTGGTGTCTTTTTGAAAAAAAAACACATTTAATTTAAAACCCGCGGGTTTTTTCAGGTGGGTTTCACCCGAAAAAAACCTAAAATCTACTGGTTTTTTTTCGGGTAAAATCATGCTAACCATGGACGCAGGGGGTGCAAATTTGAATTCAGGGGGTACTAAGCACCCGCCCAAGTTCCGTTTATGGTATTAACACGGGTAGTGATGCAACCAAAAAAGAAGGTCCTTTGTTTTAAAAAAAACTTGTTTTTTTTTGTAAAAAACCAAGCGATCTGGTTTTTTTTAAATGCGTTTTTTTTCAGAATTAAAGTGTAGTGAATAACAACAAGTAATTTGTTTGGAAAAACAAAAAACAAATATTTTTAAATAAAAATAATATATTTCGTAGGTAAAGTGAATTATAGAATTTATAATAACAAAAAAAGCAAATATTTCTAAAGAAAAATAGCCAAAGTGGATATACAGGGTGTTTGGGAAGTCGACGGAAAAATTTGTATGGGGAATCATTGGCCCAAAATATGATGATTTAACTCAACTTACCTATATACAAAGTTGCTTAGTTTAGCCGCTAGAGGACTTTAAAGAAGATTAGCTTTTTTTAATTTTTTCAAATAAGTCGAAAAATCTTTGATGGATTTTATTCATTTTTGGTCATGCGTTTTTACCAGTAAACTTAAGCTTTTTGTGGAATAAACCCTAATTTCGAAAATTAATAGGGTGTTTAAAAACTTTGTCACAATTAATTATCCATCCATATTTTTTTAACCCCCTGTTAATCACTACCAATGTTTTTTGTGGAGAGCTACTTTGATTTAGAAGCTATTCACTCTCTTAAAAAATTTTAGTTGGGTAAACGGTTTAGCCACAAAAAATATTTTCTAAAGCCCTACAAGCCTGAATCAGTAATTTTAACTTAACAGTAGGCTTGTAGGGATTTAGAAAATATTTGTTGTGGCTAAACCGTTTACCCAACTAAAATTTTTTAAGAGAGTGAATAGCTTCTAAATTAAAGTAACTATCCAGAAAAAAAATTGGTAGTGATTATACAGGGGGTTAAAACATTTAAAAAAGCTAGTCGCTTTAAATAATTGGGAACCTGAGTTCGAAGGAATAATGGGTAATAATGCGGTTGTCTAATGCGTGATGCTCACCACATCACCACGTGTCATGAATTTGACACACGACAGCCAGGTGTGAGAGCGAGGATATGGAAGCTCTGACCTTCCGCCTTGCAAGCCAAGCTCCTTCATGTGGTGTTAGTGCCTCGCCATTATTATTATTAATAATCTTTAAAGCCCTCTAGCGGCTAAACTAAGCAACTTTGTATATAGGTAAGTTGAGTTAAATCATCATATCTTGGGCAAAGGATTCACCCCTAGAAATTTTTCCGTCTACTTCCCTAACACCCTGTAGAAATTATAATAATGCAGAAATTACTCGCTAACAGACATGGCTGACTCCTCAACTGACTGGGAGTTTACGCAGTTTACGTCGCCCACGTCACTGTCTGATGACCCTGATGAATCGCTAACGTAACTTGATTCGTCGATCAGGTCGACAGTTTCAGAGCTGGGTCCAGCTTAAAACAACTTCCAATAGTAGGGGTGGGGCGGGGGTGCTCTCATAGACGCATGCATACGCTTTGCTGTTCTTGAGTAATACGTAGACGAGTAGGCAGTAGGTATAAAATGTTACTGTTATTTATTAAACATTTGTCTAGTCTGTGCTGTAGTTTTCTTGAACTTGAAAGTGCATGTAAAACCAAAATAAGTTTAAACTTTGTCGTTTGCTTACATGCCGCCAACCATACCTACCAAAACGTGCTGCCAATTACAAAAATGAATAAAAAAAAACGTTTTTTTTTGTGTTTTTTTTCTAGGTTTTTTATTCGATTTAAAAAAACGCGTTTTTTTACATCACTAAACACAGGTAATCTTTAAGGATTAAGTTCCTTCAACTGATTTCCAAGATGACTATAATAAAATTGTCGGATTAGGTTTTACCTAAACTCTCTTCTGTCAAATTGTTACTGTACATTAAAACTACAAAACATTAGTAGATTTTTATACAGCATCGTTGTATTTTGATGCGGAAGTAACGTTTTACACACCCCAATATATTTTTATTTTCGTGTGTAGGATCGTTACCACCAATATGGTGGACACATTTGTTCCTCACGCAATGGTCGCCAGATGAGCGACAAAGTTTTATTAGACGGTCGGCACTACTTCAATTTGAATTTAGACTGGAGTAAATAATATTAAATGTATTGAAATGGTATCGAACGTGTCTATGAATAATTTTAGGATATAACAATTAAAGGTAAAGCGTAAGAAATAGCTAGACAAATTGAATTGAACTTGAATTCAACAGTCGTGTAATCAGACTTTATGTAGTCATTGTATGTATGTTCATTCTAGTAATTTACTGAAAAATCCTCAATCGTGCCTTATTTGTACTAGCACTTATCTCTACATTATTTAAAATATAAAGGGGAAGAACTGAAGAAAAACATGAAACAACCGTGTAAAAGTTAATCTCTTATAGAAGTATTTACTTTGATGAATTTCCTATATTTTTATCTACATAATACTAACACTAATAGGTACCTAGGTACTTACATTTTAACTTCAAGCATCACAAAAATGTCAAAATAGGTGTTGTAAAAATCCAAAATTGGAGAACATGTCTGGAATAACAGTCAGAAAATATATTGACGTGACACCGATTTTATGTACAGAACCACTTATGTTACTCACCAAGGATGAAGAATGCGTATCGTCCTATGAAAGTTGGATATCTATTCTTAAAGATCAAATCGTTCAGCAACTCTAGTAAAAACCTAGGATTTAACTATTAATTTTAAATGTGTTACTTATTCTTTCGTTACAAACTTTCTTTTCCGCTACCCGAAAAGTACTTAATATTTTAAATTTTTTAGTGTGGGGAAATAGGTCCAGAAATAGGTCCAGAAACAGCACTTATCAATCTCACATCCTGCCTCATGTTTTCCCAATTCAAACATGTCAATCCCACATCTTCCTGTAGCTTTGGTAATTTTATTATCATTATTTTGTTAGACCTACGTCAGTCACGTCGGTCATTACTATAATGCTTTGTTTTGTTCTAGAAATTATTATCAAAACCGCATTTCCGTTTTCTAACAATATGTAGTGCTAAATATGGTTAAATGACAATTCACTTTTGAAGCTGTCGTTTTGTAAAGTTATACTCAAAGGAGTAGCCTTAAAGAGCAACATTATTAAGTCAAATAAAATACATTAGTGCTCGAGTTTTCTTTTTCTTGAAGTATGTGAAACCGTTGATGTTCAAACCGCTCAACCATCACTCAGCATGAATACATTTCCCGTGTTTTATTTTTCTTAAAAATTGGGCCTTCTGTCGATCTCCACAACTCTCTCATGCATTTCTGATCATTTAATGTACGAACAGTACGAATCATAGTACATACCTGTATCAAACGAATTTTTCTGCTACACATTACTGCTTCGTTGAAAAACACGCAATGTTTGTAAATAGTTAAATTTCTAAGCGTTTCAAGTCGAACAATTTAAAATTTCCATCAACAACAGTAAATTTGGCAACGCTGTTTTATTCGTTTTGTTTCGATAATGCAAAGGAAGAACCCTATAAATTCTTATAATTTAAAAGTACTTTGCTACCTTCGTAAATTTTGCCTTTTATTGTTAGTTGCCGCTAGGCTTTGGATAGGGCTTTTCCTATACCTGGACTAGGAGAAAAGTTTCCAGGAATTTTAAGAGGATTTGTCAGGCTTACCTGTAAGGGTGAGGCTTTTCCTATACCTGGACTAGGAGAAAAGTTTCCAGGAATTTTAAGAGGATTTGTCAGGCTTACCTGTAAGGGTGATTGGTCATTTAAGTAATCCATGTAATGAACACTTCTGCTGGACATTCTTAGTATATAACCGGCCTTTGCAGTTGAAAAATTATGGCTTGATCGTTTAATTTCGGAAGGTGATTTTTTCGCGATTACAATACTTCCTTGATCTTTTAGACGAAGGAAGTACAAATAAAAAATAATTTATAATATGCAATATACAGGGTGTCCATTTAGTGCGCCGGTCTCCAGTTACACCAGTTTGACTGAGGCGATTCTAATGGGGTTGAAAATATTATATTAAAATACAAATTGCAGAAGGCATCTATTCAAGCACGAATTTGAAATTCCGAAACGAGCCGCATAGCGGGAGTTGAGGAACAAATGAGTGCTTGAAGGACCTTCTGCAACCAGTGTTCTATACTATTTTTTCTATTTTGCCGCTTTACACCATTTTATAAATTAAAAAATAATAATGTTTTCTATTTTGCGTTTAGAATAACTCCATTCTAGCACCCAGATGACGTAATTTCATAGCGACTTCTTCTAATACTCAAATGAGGTCATTTGGGTGCTAGAATTGTTACTCTAAACGCAAAATAGAAAAACTTTATTTTAAACCTATTCATAAACCGGTTTGTAAAACTGTTGAAGAACCGGTTTGTAAATAGGTTTGAAAGCCTGTTATAAACCGGCTTAAAATCAATTTACCCGGTTTACCCAACGTTAATTTATTATACCTATAAAATGTGGAAAGCCTATAATCGCATTTTTATTATTAAGTACAAACTTTTAAATCAATTAATCGATGTTTAAACCTTTTATAAATAGATATTAAACCTGTTTATAAACAACTTTCTTCCTCGTGAAGAAATGCAGCCAAAAATTGTTGTATATTAAAAAATAAAAACAAATGATTTTTACATTTTTACGTACGTTTCTCTAACTTAGGTATAAATGTAGTATAACGAAGATGTTGTATTTTATGCGTTCTCGTTATATTATATTTATACCTCACCCTTTCATGATGTCAAAATATCAGAAAATACCGTTGACGCTGTTGACGCTACAGAAGAGGTACTCATAGCAAAAATGGTCTACTCATCCATTGAGAAGCTTTCTATTGATATTTAACACGTTCATATTAGTAAATCAATGTTCAAAAAAATTAAGTTTTTAGTTTGTTTTAACTAGGAGATACTCATAGGAATTGATTACAAAGACAAAGTTTTTAAGCAAAATTTATTAAGTATGTTCATATAATATCCAATATGTTTCAGATCATTTGAATTCAAAGAAATGATCTTGAATACACGGTTCAAGCAGCCGGTGGTGCAACTTAAAAGAGGCGGTGGGTCATTATCGCTTGCTAGCTTAGTTGCAATTCTTGGATTATGTATCGTCTAAACATCCTCCATTTTAAATATCAACACTATTTTCGTTGCATTAACGGTTCTCTAGTTAAGCTATCGTTAGAAACTAGAACGTTTTAAACTTTGGCGCGGTATGCGAAGAGCGTCAAACATTTTTTGTGTGTTCTGGGATCTCCTAAATGTCTTCTATTTACTTAGTATAACAAGGAAGCACGAAGCGTGTCTTCGTTGTACTATTTTTCTTTCCTTAGATTATTTCTTAGTTTCTACAGAAACACATTTTTATAATAATTAATTTATGTTTGAAAAGGTTACTTACTTACATTGTGCTTCTTCGAGGTTATATGGAGATTTTCAAATATGAAATTTTTTATTAAATATAATGTTTGATTTGTTGAACAATTATTTTCAGGCAATAATTATAAACGCTTTATGCGAATTGTTAATTGACAGCACTGTTCACCAAACTATAAAAACGCGGAACGTTAAATTTCATTATTTCAATAACCCAATTGTTCAAACTATTTCTCGAATTTTAAATTTTGAATATATTTAATTGAACAAAAATTTCTAGTTTTAAAAATGTCATAAATACTATTTCCCGTTGATCGTTTATTTATGGGTTTCATTAATGTATAGAGAATCGTCTATTAATGACCCTTATTAATGAATGATTTTTTATTAATGAAGGCTTTTTAAAAATCTCTTTATATTGGTGGCACTGTAAGTCTATGTCAAATTCGAGGTTAGCAGGTTAAGTTTTGCGTCAGTTTGTGTCAAAACGGACGCAAAACCTAACCTGCTAACCTCGAATTTGACACAGACTTACAGTGCCACCAACTTAAACAGTGCCAACCTTAGAAAAAAAAATCACAACCATTTATGGTCACCCGGTACCATTAATGTCAAAATTTTAAGTGTCAAATTCTTTTCATGGAATAAAATTAGATTTTCTTCAAATTAATAATATACGATCAACGGAAAAATATTATAACTAACTCGTATGTTAATCGGCTATTAATAATCTCTACATTTGTCTCGATTATTAATCGCTCTCATACTTGTTTGTTAAATAACTATTAAATGTTTAATTAATGTCAGATTTGTAATTTCTGGAGTTACGGGGATTTTTTAATGTCTAAACTTTCCAATAAGTCTTTTTTAAGGTTTGATTCGTTATGCAGTATTTTCGGTGACCCAACAAATTATGTAACATGTGTACTGGGTGATTAGATAATGTTGTGTTTGATGTTGTGTTTGGTTTATTGGATATATTTTTATTATTTTTGTTTTAAGTCATTGCTGGTATTAGGATATTCTTTTTTAATGCTCTTTTTTACCGATATAATTTGCATTGCAGCAATTATAATGAATTTTATAATAGTTATTTACTACACAAGTGGGATAACAGCATCATTAATATACGTGTGTGTAAGTTACAAACGAGTGCGTAGCACGAGTTATGTAAGCACACAAGTATATTAATGATGCATTATCACACATGTATTATACAAAATTTTATCTACGACTGCCTAAAATTGAGAAAAGTGCATTAAGAGAAATGTCAGATCTGTCATTTTCAAAAATATTTTAGTAGGCAAATGTCATTATGTCATTCATTTGACACTATTTCGATATAGGCCCACTTGCGCCCGGCCCACTTGCGCCCACCGCCATTTTCGACCCATTTGCGCCCCAGAAGAATGTCAACGGTAATTAAGGTCTCATTTGCCTCCAGGCTTGCAACTCATTAGTCATCAGGACACCCGAACTTAGCCGACTGACTAGTGCGGCGCCGGCGGCGGTCTTCTACCTGCAAATTAGTTATTAGAAAAACACAAAATTTAACAATTTTTCCCTTAGCTGCCCTAACTTCTATGCGTTTCTGTTGGTACTTTAATGTTTGTGTTTATTTGAGATTTAGTTTAAAATTTTAGTAAGAGTTTTTACACTGGTATCAAATTTATTGATTAATAATTCAGATGATTAGATTAGCGCATTTTATCAGCGTGTCAGTGACACCTAGTTTTTGAACATAATATTATGGGAATTAAACAATATACTAAGTAACTTTTATACTCGTATTTTATACAGCTCTCCATCCACTTTTAGAAAATAAATGAAGGAGTTACTTAGTAGAGGATAGGGCGTATAGGTTAACAACGGTTGTACCATTTATAACTTTTTTTAATAGTTATTGTCAACTAAGGTCTTTCTATTTTAGCTGACCTTCGCCTGTGTTTCATTTAGTATAAAAAGAATGTATGGTTTATTTGGTAGAATAAAGACAATATTATTATTAAATACTCGATTATTGTTTATTGAATCTGGCAAAAATGACTAAAAGCTTTTAAGTTGCTATTATTCGTAACAGACAATACAGCGTCCCAAGAATGTGTGGTTTACAAAAAAATCTAACCAATATTTTATTTATGCTTTTTTTATGTTGACGCTACTGTTATTGGCCTTACAGTTTTTTAATTACTTCCAAAATCTGATCAGGTCTAAGTTAGGATCCTACGATTGTTGGTGAACATTTTGTTGAAATCGGTAATTACAGTAGTTTTGTGTAAATCTGCGGAACAAAATCCGAGCCAAACAAAACATTCTACACATGCACTTATACAGTGTGTCCCAGAAAGATAACACTCTAAAAAAAGCTTATTGAAATCTTACTTAATTTCTGAGAAATAGCACTTTTTGAATTTTGACAATTTCGAAAAACTCAGTTTTCTAAATAAATAAAAATCACTCGGTATATATGATAGGGGCTACATAGGTTTTTAGACAAGCACAAATTATTGATGTAAAACGTTTTTGTAAAAAACCTAAAATAATGTTTTTTGCATATTATGCCGACTTTTTGGCGGACACTGTATAAGTGTATGTGTAGAATGTTTTCTTTTGGCTCGGATTTTGTTCCGTAGATTGACACAAAACTACTGTAACTACCGATTTCAACAAATTTTTACCAAAAATCGTTTGGATTCTAACTTAGACCTGATCAGATTTTGGAAGTAATTAAAAAACTGTAAGGCCAATAACAGTAGCGTCAACATCTAAAAAAAGCATAGATTAAATTTTGGTTAGATTTTTTTATTAAAAAGTGAACCACACATTCTTGGGACGCTGTATTGTGTGTTACGAATAATAGCGACTTAAAAGCTTTTAGTCATTTTTTCCAGATTCAATAAACAATAATCGTATATTTAATAATAATATTATCTTTATTCGACCAAATAAACCATACATTTTTTTTATACTAAATGAAACACAGGCGAAGGTCAGCCAAAATAGAAAGACCTTGGTTGACAATAACTATTAAAAAAAGTTATAAATGGTACAACCTTTGTTAACCTATCCGCCCTATCTTCTACTAAGTAACTCCTTTCCTTTATTTTCTAAAAGTGGATGGAGAACTATATAAAATACGAGTATAAAAAGTTACTTAGTATATTGTTTAATTCCCATAACATTATGTTCAAAAACTAGGTGTCACTGACACGCTGATAAAATGCGCTAATCTAATAATCTGAATCATTAATCAATAAATATACCAGTGTAAAATTTTAAAATAAATCTCAAATAAACACAAACATTAAAGTACCAACAGAAACGCATAGAAGTTAGGACAGCCAAGAGAAAAATTGTTAAATTTTGTGTTTTCTAATAACTAATTTGCAGGTAGAAGACCGCCGCCCCACTAGTCAGTCGGCTAAGTTCGGGTGTCTTGATGACTAATGAGTTGCAAGCCTGGAGGCAAATGAGACCTTAATTACAGTTGACATTCTTCTGGGGCGCAAATGGGTCGAAAATGGCGGTGGGCGCAAGTGGGCCGGGCGCAACTGGGCCGACACCACTATTTCAGTTACGTAATGAAGTCATTACACAACTTAGTTGCGTAATGAAACCATTACATAACTGAGTGGTGTAATGAGCTTCACTACCTAACTGAAATAGTGTCAAATGAGTGACGTAATGCGTTACTTATCCCACTGGAGTAGATAAAATACATTAGATGTCCAGTTTTTTAGTTTGATCTTTCAAGGCTTGTATAAAGTTTCTTTAAAGTATTGTTATTTTTTCTATTTCTTCAGAGAGGTGAGGTATATGGAATAGAGGAATAATGTTGGATTTCTTCTTCATTATTATTAAATTCGTAAATTAATCTTTAAAAAATGTGGTTCTAAGTTAATTTATGTCATTTCCATTTGTATTTTTTAAATCTTGCAATGGATTACTGTTTATATTTTTGCTAACATAATGTTTACAGTAATCATTTTCTAGAGGTATGTTTTTTATAATTTTTTTTTTGTTGAATGCTTGCTAGTTAAAAACAACTCGTAATTATGCTTTTTTATATTTTATATTTGAAGTTTAAATATCTTTGACTTAACATATTTGCGATAACAGTTGGTATTAATTTTTCCATTATTTTGTCCTTTCAATGTTATATCTAAAAAAATATTGATTGAGAATTGTTTTTTGTTTTTAAATCATTGAAAATTGTGTTAATTACGAATTTATTTGCGCTTATTATAACATCGTTGACATCTCGTTGATAAATTTAATGTTTTGGTTGTTTTTTCTACAATTGTTTTTTCCATATCCATATGAGTACTAAATTTGCAATTCTACACGAAATTGATGATCCCATTGGAACTTCTACTTTTTGGTTGTATATAGGTAGTTTTGTTGTAAGAGAAATATGTATTTTGCAGAACAAATTTTCGTAATGTTATAATTTATAATGTTTCCTCTCATCTTTAGGTATTTTAGTGTATATTCATTATGTTTTCAAATATGTATTTTGCAGAACAAATTTTCGTAATGTTATAATTTATAATGTTTCCTCTCATCTTTAGGTATTTTAGTGTATATTCATTTATGTTTTCAAAGTTTCACTGGTATAGTTAGACCATCCAAATCTCGTTTTTTATTTTTGGAGTTATATGCCATTTTTTTTATTTCTATGCACTCTTTGTGGAAATGTATATAAAGTATCAAACAATCCTACGTTAATTATCAGGTACGTACTGGTGAAAAAATGCAAAAGGTTACGTTGAAAGAACATTAACTCTTGTAGTACCCTCTCGTTAACGCCTGTTTGTAATTAATCTGTTTCTGTTTTCTGCATGTGTTGTCCGTTTGCGTTTTCCGGTTTCCATTTTATTAAGAAATGAAAATTTTTTGTTTAATTTAAAAATGTGGCAGTCTTCACAATCCGTTCTGGAAACCGACAATGACGTTCATATAGAAGAAGTTTTAGTAAATGAAGAATAAGATATCAACAAGAGATCCGTTGTGCGATTAAGTCCTACTGCTCAACAAATAATTTTACTAGTAACAGGTTGAGGTGTAACCTTTGCATTTTTAACCAATACGTACCTGATAATTATCAGAAGATTGTGTACAAACGTACAAAGATACATCTGAAGAACATAATACATTATCTTTTGGTAATTTACTGTTATTTGTAATTTATAAGATAACGTTGAGTGTAGAGCATTATATATATTTTTGGTTGTGATGTTAGTTAAAATATTTGATAAATATTATGATAATTCATATCATTTATTATATTATATGATGCAACAATAGGTCTTAACGCTATATTTTTTGTGTAACTTTGGGAGTCCATATATTTATGGTAATGCGTCCAGAGGCTCCAGTATAGCTACGCCACTGATGCGGAGTAATACTCCAATCGCTGTTACTTACCAAATAGGAAAACCTTTCAAGGCATACTTTTTTAACTAATATTTTAATTGTGTATTTACATTTTACATTAAATAAAAAATGAGATTTGTTTGGAAACTATGCGTTTTGGGTTATAGACGTGTATGTATATTTCTTATTAATATTTTCATCATCAAGTACTTGCTACATGTTACGAAAATACTCTGTACTTTTATACATTGCCTTATTTTCTAGTCACCAAGAAGAATGTTAATTGCACTTTAATGTGTTATTGGAACCTATTAGTTAGTATTGCAATTGTTTGAAAGTTTCGGAAGTAAGTAAAATTAGAAATTTCATGGAAGTAGTAGGAAACCCTGTCATCACTAGGTATGATCAATAATAATTAGTTTAATTTAATTTAGAAACCTTGTGAAGAATGAGAAATTATTGTTACTTCAAATTAAATACCTAAGTTTTTAGTGTCACGCACTATGTACATATACTTATACAGAGATACCAAAAATAAACTTGATCGCGGGAGCCCTTGAAAAAATAAAACTTACCTAATCTGTTGGCATAGAATTATCATTTTTTTTAAGGTTTAAAATTCATTTTCGACATCTTGTTAAACTCATCCTGGTGTTATTTTAATGTTACCAATCAATTTAATCTATAAATTTGGTTTAAATTATATATTTTTGCAAATTCGGGTAGGTAGTCGATTGGACTGCGTTACAGTCACAAAAACACATGATCTAATATAGCTCCATAATTGTAGTTCAAATGTAGCTTTATAAAGTGCAGTGTAGGCAGTGGTCATATTATTTTTCATGGGTTCCCGCGATCAATTCAGCTATGGCTCAAATAAATTTCAGATCGAGTTGGCTGATCTTACATTATGTTTATATGGAACCACAGCTAACTAAATCTGAAATTTATTTGAACACGCGATATATAGTATGATCAAAAATTATTTTCATCTAGTATGGCTATGGAATTGTTCCTAATTTATGAATGCAACTATAACTCACTTAAAAATCAAATGTCAAGTTTGACATTTAAGTGTAAACATAGTTGCATTCATAAATTAGGAACAATTCCATAGCCATACTAGATGAAAATAATTTTTGATCATACTTTATATTGCGTTCACGTTGTTTTGGCAGAATAGGATGCCATGATGTACTTTTTTAATGTTGGACACACTGTTGTACGTGACACAATTTTGCCTTACTGAAGTGCCTGACATGTATACAACATATTTACCGTGTTGCTGAATTTCCCGCGACCATTAGATTAAAAATGTGTGAGGATTTTTCTATTGCAAACTAGTAAAACTGACAACAATGCACTAGACATTGACGCTATGTATAACCTCAATCTTAGAAAAACATAACCTAATTAAACAGACAGCTTTACTGTCAACTTAAATGCCAAATTTCCATGGCATCATATTATGCCAAAACAACGTGAACGGGAATACCCATACGTTCCATTTGTTTGTATAGCATACGTGTGGCCCAAGATAAAAAAGTTGGTTTTTTCATCCAATTAATTCATATGACCTTTTGTTTAGAACCACTGAAGAACCTCCAATTCTACTTAATAATTCACATACGGCTGGTTGAGAACCAGAGATTTCAGTTCCGACCCAAGGTTGTACTGAAAATGCTCTACCGGTTCTTGAGTGGAGGGGGAGGGGTCAACCCGGCCGTCTGCGACGAACGATTCAAGGTTAAATGGTCCGCTCCCATCCCCCCACTCCCGCCGGCCGGCATATAAGCGCGCATCGCTCAAAATCCTGGATTCAAAGTACCGAAGTAGTTTGTAGTGGACGTGAACGAGTGTTACGTAGGATCGAGAGTCTTGAATTCTCTCCTGCCCGGGAATTAATAGTTCCAGAGCGCCCTTTAGTAGTCATATGTATTACCCAGGTATTTGGAATTTTTGCTTGTTTTGGCAGTCTGCGGGTCGAAATGGCCGTGTACTAAATACTAAATGTTGCCGTTTTGACCGCACGTGCGCGCCTATATGATGGGTCCGATCAGGAGGGAAAATCAACGAAGGCGCACTAGTAAACACGCCCGCAAGAAGAGATATTTTCTTGTGCTGGCCAAATTGCGTGAGGTAATTCTTGTAGTGCAGGTGCCGCAAGCGTTTTGCTTGGCTTTAGCACGTGGTCGCGTTTCCCGCGAAACGAGCGCGACTTCTTGGCTGTTGGTTCTGGGTCGTTCTAACATGTTTTGTATGTTTACATTAATTAACTTAGAATTGATTAAAATTCCTTCCGAGGCGGTCACTCACACAAATTACCTTTCCTCAACACTTGTGCGGCCGTTAATTTAGTTGTTTGTGGGAACTTGCTGTCCTTTCGCGTAAGGTCGTAAGGCAAAAAAAGTGTATTTGCTTTTCCCAGCGTGAAGTTTTATGTATTTCTGTCAGGGTACGATACAAACATTTTGTAGTTCTTATGTGTATTGTTTATACTTTACTTTACTATAGAAACTGTGCTTATCGAAATCGTTGAATGAAGTGTGTTTATCTTATAAAACTAAATATTTGTGCCAATATCATTCAGCGATAATTCAAAGTGCCTTGCGTCTAAGCGTACTGTACAGGCTGTACCATTTAAATGGTACAATTCGATGCGAACTAACGAGTACAATTATTATTCTAACGTATTGGATTAATTGGCAATAATGAAGGGTGTTTCATGGCTACACGTTATTAGAGTCTGTGTACAGCAGACGCTCTGCAGTTGAAATAATACGGGTTCTGATGTTATTTCTGCTATACTCAGGCCACTCGATTGCATTTAATGGGTGACTTGATGCTACCACGATACCCAAGATGTCTAAAAATTTCGTAACTTTTTCTTCGGTATGAATGAAGACAATATAATATTCTTACAGAATTGCATTTAGAAAAATCCGCGGAGTTAAAAAAAATAGTTACTATTTAAAAAAAGTTGACTATCGTTGCTCAGAGGAATTTTGAATTAAAATTATCGTTTGTCGTCATTATAGCGGGCTTTAAACCGTTTCATTTTGTTTGAATTGTGAAAATCTGATAATCAACGCAGCTCTGTATGTATGTACATCTACAAATAATTTGAGAATTGGATGTTTTTCTGTTTACACTATCATAATTACTAGCAGGAAAATTATTCCACTAGTTTATTAATTTAACAGACTTCGTAGCTCTGACAGCTACTCTTAAGTGGCATAATAAGGAAGAAAGTGGGAACCAATGACTTATAAGGATAAAAAGTTTCACAACTACATTATTTAACATGCCAATCAAACGAATTACCGATACCTAGGCCTGTGTTTGCTCTCCTTGTAGGGGATGGAAATGGGGCAAAAGGAACATTCAGTTGCTCGATATTGTGTTCACACTACAGGGGTTGCAAAAATTGCCAAATGTTTTTTTAAAATTTGTATACAGGGTCCGGCAACGAAGCGGGGGTAGTAGATATTTCTAAAACTACGAGAGTACAAATATTGTGCATATAAAAGTTGTAGGTACGAAGGTGGTCACATTACTAAAATAGTTTTGATTATACAGGGTGTCTCAAAAAAGTGGCAAATCAAACTTACTTTTTTTTTAATGGAATGCCCTATATTTGGATAGCTTAAAACTTTTGCATTGAAACACTCATCATTTTTATATAAAGTTGTATGGGTCTTACGTTAACTGTTTAGGAGATATTAACGATTTTATGCAAGAAAATGCTGAACTTCAGGCGGCTGCTGTAAGAAACAAAAAACAATTGCATGAAAGAAAACGCTACCCAAAAATTATGATTTTTGTGAACTACCTTTTAAGTTTAAAATGGTGAATCTGGGTATTAATGCCCTTATGCCCTTAACTCTCTGTATATTTTTGTATTTTTAAAAAGCATGAGTTTTTTTTTATATGTTACTTCATACCTCTATGTTCAACTGTTTTTCAGATATGCGTGTTTCAACATAAAACGCAATTTAAATCCCTTAAAATGCTTTATTTCAAGGGATTAAAAACAATCGGCGTTGAGATAATGATGTAAACGCATGATCTCTCCAAAAATAAACACACAAAACCAGGTTTAGAAAATATAAATTCAGTTAGTGTTGATGCAAGGAATAATAAATACGAAAAACGATAAATGCAGGAATAAATTAATTCCAAGGTCAAATAAAATCTGATTAAAAACAATAACCAATGCACCAACAGTTTATACGTTTGTCGGATAGCTTAACTATTTAAGTTCTATATGGTAAGTCTATGTCTATGGCGTTGTGATTTTTAGTCTTATGGTTTGTTGAATGTTATCTAATAGGTTTAGAGCTAATGGATTTGGGTACGCTTCTAGTCGTCTTATGTATGTTTTACTGCACTGCACAATCACTTCATTGACTGTCGGCACTTGCAGATCCCTGTAGATGTTTTTGTTGGATACGAAAAATGGAGCATCAGTCATTGTGCGTAGAGACTTTGATTGGAATCTCTATGGTAGCAATGTTCGAGTTGGCTGCTGTTCGCCAGAGCTGTATACTATGTCCAAATCGGTTTAAAGCTTACATTGTAGGGATGTCGTACCCGGTCTAAAATCAAACCCGGGTACCCGAAAACAGTACCCGGGTACCCGAAAACAGTACCCGGGTACCCGAAAACAGTACCCGGGTACCCGAAATACATAACAAAAATGTTAGCATACAGCGGGACATGTGAGGTAGTTAGATTTATGCCATTTCTTTCTTTACGCCGCGAGTTTTAAACTGAACTACATTAAAATAGTATCTACTCACCAATTCAAATTGCAAGTCGTCGTTATTTGTAAATATTTTCATACTTTCAAGTGCTATAAAATTCAAGTACGTGACTTTATTCGAAATTCGTAGCAGCGTCAAAATAACACAGAGGGTGTTTATGTTACTTCATCCCATACTGACGCGATTTAATGGTACTATTGACGTGTTGAAGATTTCCGTGAAGCGGATTTGTTATATGAAATAAGATACACTATGTGGTATGGGATGGGGTGATTCTGGTTATTACTGCATGGTTATGCTTTTCTAGAGCTTATTCCTATTGTTTTTTAAGTTTTTATCATCTCCGAAAAAGGCTGACTTTCTAAAAATTACAAATTTACTAGTCGGGTACTCGGGTCCTGAAAATATACCCGGGTTGACGATTACCCGGGTACCCGCCGACATTCCTATCACATTGTACACTAATTTATTAGTGTTTTGAGTAGTGGCTGCATTTTGTTTTCTAAACTTTTGCTTGAAGAACTCTAGTGTGTAAATCATTATTTTAACGGCTTTTATTATTATCCCTTGAAATAAAGCATCTTAAGGAGGGGCTTACCGCTTACATTGTTTTTTTTGTTCAAACACGCATATCTCAAAAACAGTTGAATCTACAGGTATAAAATAATATATCAAAAGAAAGCTCATTAAAAGGGCTTTTCAAAAATACAAAAATATGCAGGGCGTTTTATTTGAAAAAAATA
Organism: Agriotes lineatus; assembly: GCA_940337035.1. NCBI lineage: Eukaryota > Metazoa > Arthropoda > Insecta > Coleoptera > Elateridae > Agriotes > Agriotes lineatus. The sequence goes on from OW679200.1 coordinate 8,460,989, forward strand.
GAAATACATAATTAAATTTTGCAAATATTGAGCACCCTGTATAGCATTAATATGCAGATCCAGTATTTTACACTTGAAAGGTAGTTCACGAAAATCATATTTTTTTGGTAACGTGTTCTTTCATTCAATTGTTTTCTGTTGCCTAAGGTTCAGCATTTTTTGCATAAAATCGTTAATATCTCAAAAACAGTTGAATCTACAGGTATAAAATAATATATCAAAAGAAAGCTCATTAAAAGGGCTTTTCAAAAATACAAAAATATGCAGGGCGTTTTATTTGAAAAAAATAGAAATACATAATTAAATTTTGCAAATATTGAGCACCCTGTATAGCATTAATATGCAGATCCAGTATTTTACACTTGAAAGGTAGTTCACGAAAATCATATTTTTTTGGTAACGTGTTCTTTCATTCAATTGTTTTCTGTTGCCTAAGGTTCAGCATTTTTTGCATAAAATCGTTAATATCTCCAAAACAGTTGACGTTAGACCCATACAACTTGATATAAAAATTATGAGTATTTCAATGAAAAACTAAGCTACCTAAGTATAGAGCATTCTATTATTCATTAAGTTAGATTCGCCACACTTTCTTGAGACACCCTGTATAATCAAAACTGTTTTAGTAATGTGCACCACCTTCATACCTAGAACTTTTATATACACAATATTGGTGTAACTTTCATTTTTATAAATATCTTCCACCCCCGCTTTGTTGCCGGACCCTGTATTTGTAGGAAATTAAAAAAAAATTAGAATAAAAGAAGTTAGTTTACTCCTGTTTTTCGTTTTTGAGCTGAATTTGCAACTACAGTCTCTTCATAACACACCCCAAGTAAAATAGGTGCGTTAAATTTTAAGGGGCTTCTGGTGGCAATCGCATTTAATACAAGTCTTGATTTATCGTTCATGTTATCGAGTGCATCTCTTTTACGTTACCCCAAAAACGGGGTGTTCACAGACCCGAGATGTTCATATCTTTGAATATTCACGTTATCAAGCTTTTACTGTGTCCAACTACCTTAGAAACTGCCAAGTTAATCGAAAATTGTTCGAATTATTTGTTGTATCCTATTAAATTCGCCGTTTTTGTCGTTTTACGATGAAAAATGGCGTTTAAAGTTTGTTATTTTACGTACCCTCTGCGCTGGAATATTTGTTTTGAAAGTATGCATCGAAAAAAATGTTTTGATTAAAATGTATAGGTAGTAATTAAATTCTCTACAATTATTGTTTTTAAAACTTTGTAGGATAAACATGAACGTCTTCAATTTTTCGATTTTGAAAAATAGAATCGAGAGATAAATAATGCTCCGTGATGGCAATTTAATACTATACCGGGTGTCCATTCTCAAAGTCGAACATAGGCAATTAACAATAGTGCATTCACTCGTTCTTCATTGAAATAATTTATTTTTCTGTAGATAATTTTAACAGACGTTGACAGAAAATACCTGATTTATGCCAACTAATTACCAATTTTTTTGACAAATGCTATCGAACTTGAAAAGCAAGGCATGGCATATTTAAAAATTCCCAAGTTTTAAATTAGTATTTTAAAATAAAAATCGTATCTTGAATATTATTATTGGTATCATTTGATGCGCACTAATTTTATCTTTCCATTAATACCATTACCTTCCCTGTAAGTTGAAATGGCGAGCAGGAATCGGCAAAAACGTTCAATACAATGTTAATCGCCTATGTTCGACTTTGAGAACGGACACCCGGTATGTGATATTTATTGTAGCAACATGAAAAATTTAATGTATAATGATGTTCCTTTAATATTTTATTTTTATCCTAACATATTTTCTCAATGGAATGCCATTTCTGCTGAAACTTCTTCATTGAAGAACTTTTAACTTCATTGCATATTCCTATAGCTCGTTTCACTCTGACTATGCAGTGTACAAGGGTAGGGCTACAGTATTGCCATATTTCCCCAGCAAGTCGCTTAAAACTGATCACGAAGACGTCAATCATAATAAATCCGCCTTTTGTATTGCAATCGGCTTATTTGTTAATACCTTGTTGAAGCAACCCTTTTTGTCGCTTCTGCGTCAATTTGAAAAGAGCAGCATATAATATACCTGAGTGCGGCCTACAAGCGGCAACGCAGCTGGCGAAGTTTGCCTTTAAATAACATTGTCGTATGTTCTCTGTACTGCATAGTCAAGAGTGAAACGAGCTATAGTCATAATTTTATTTGTCTTCAAACGCCAGTCAAATGTAATATTATATTGCTTGATTGATGATGCTAAACTGTCACTTCATTGCCATGGCATCTAAACACTATCTGCCGCTAACGAGATCAAGTAATTTTCTTCGAATTTTGTTCACAACGTTGTAAATCATTTGTTATAAATGTTTGAAGAAAAAATACTATATGTTATTCGGAGCAAAAGTATCTTGATTTCGCTCGGCTGTACTTATCTGCATCGCAAGCTCGGCAGAAAAACCATCCAGCCACGCCACATAAAGTATAAGTTTTGCTTTTAATAACATAATCTACTTTGATGTCACAATATTATTGTAACACCGAAAACAGTGCTACAATCGAGACCATTATAACACTATTTGTTTTATAAGATTGGTGACATTTGCATTCACATACTCATAACACAACTAACGTCAGATTTTGAATACATAACCACAATTTCTGAACTGTATTTATTAAATAAATTCTAATCACTTGGTCCAATAGATAACGACTGTCAAATTTCACTTGACAATGTCGGTATTATTACGTTCAAAAATCCCTAGCTTGCAATGCAATATTTTCAGTATCCGAAATTTAGAATTTCTATAAAATCAGCAACTCAAAGTAGATACTCGTTTAATAAGAGGCATTGTAGCACATGTTCCATTGGACCTTCTTATGGAACTCTTATAATAATATACTATTTTGTAACACTGCTTATTAACGAGTTTGGACGCAGACGAAACATTGTTGTTTCTTGTTTTCTTGTATTATCCATTTATCAGAAAATTTTATTCTTGATAAAAACTCTTGATCTTTACTAAAAATTTTATATATTCTTTGTTATACGGAGGAGGTTCAAAAATATGAAAATGACTTCAGAATAGAGTACCCTTTCTTTCTTAAACACACAAAAATGTTATTTGGAAGAGTTACTTACAATTGAAAGGTGTCGAATACCAAGTTACAGCTACTTAACCCGAAAAACAATTTTCACTGGGTTTTCCATTTTTTTCCTTAAAAATACAGCAGCGCTCGATAACATGAACTAATTCAAACCAAGTGTGTTCACGTTGTCGACATGTTTACATTAGCAAGCGAGATTTTATTGATAAACACATTAAAGAAACGTTTAATAACACAATAAAAAACAAAACATATGACAGCGATAAGTAATACACATTTTTAATGAGAAAAAAACTGAGCTGGGATTTTATTATACATAAATTAGCGCCTATGTTCAACAAAGACTAAAATGAAATGCAAACGCATCATATCCGATCGACTCAGCTGTGTCGCAGAGGGGAATCCCCGACATAAATCGGCGACTGACCGTCGCCAATAACTGTTTACGTTATCGGGCGTTCTGTTTGATCCTATAGTATGAATTTTGTGTTTACATTAGCGCGATGTTTTCATTATCCTGTGTTTACGTTATCGAGCGCTTGCTGTAATAAAAATCATTAACAAAATCAGAAAAAAATCAACCAAAAAATTCATTTTTTAAACCTTTCATTTAGCAGAAGTTATGGTTCATTATTTATTTTGAGCGATTAATGTTGCAGTTTGTTTTATTACAGGGTGGCATTATAGATATCATTACCTCTCTTCGCTTGATCATGCATAGAGTTCCTTGTTACAAATCGTGTTCCAAGATAACTCCATTCTTGTATAATCGGTAAAATTAAATGTAAAAATGTGGCAACGCTGTAGTCTATCATGTATCACACATTTTTTTCGCACTGTCAACGTTTTCTTTGCATATTTACAAAAAAATCCAATATTTTGCTTCTGAATGGTAGGTGGAGGGCAATTATAGAAGTACTAGCAGTCCAGTGAGACAAATGTCTCATTTAATAAAACAAAAAAGACCGTTTTGCAAATAGAACGCGTATTCACCACACGTACGTATATGACGTCATTGTTGGTAGCAAACTACCAGTCGCATTCGCCTTGATAAAATTTGCCTAGAATCTAACCTAAAAAGTTCGGATTAGGATAATTACGATAATAATTAGTGTTACAGACTGAAATTCGGTTCCTGACCTGACATGACCATTCCAAACATATAACTTTCATAACTTTTTTCCTCTATCTCTTACGGTTTGGCTGCTGAAACAGCGTCCCGGACGGACGGACAGACAAGTCTATTAGATAAAGGATTTTTGGATATTAGGATTAGGAACGTAAATTATGTAAATTTGTATTTAGTTGGTGAAGGTTACAACATATCGCACAAATAATTGGCTATTTTTTCACCGCCATGTACTCACACGTACAGTTTTATAGTAAACATTCTAAAGGCTCTAACTAAGTTTAGGAAACATTTGTAAATGCGAAAAAGTAGTATTTATTTGCAAATAACAAATTTTTGTGTACTTCACAGTTTTAAATATCTGAATCAAAAACTTATGATTTTTTTTCTTATTTTTATACATACAACCAAAATTCACATACTGGATGCACCATTATTCGTAGTTATATAATAAAAGAAAATACCTTGAATTTTTAACAATTGTATAGGTAAATGGCGCGCTTTTTTGGAAAATTTGTCTTTGTGAACACACCATTTTTCTATTACTATTCGGAGGCCTGAGAAGTGATAACACTCGATAGCATAAAAATTTTGTTGTTGTGTTTGCATTTGCGGGCGATGAATATAAACCGAGCAGCTATTAATCTGAACAATCGTTTGGCGAAAACAAAGTCAACGGAAACGAAACCACTGGAGAGAAAGTTGTCGAAACCCAGAAGAAATGCCGTGGCCGTGTTTATTTTTTTCCGTCAATCGCTTATATATCGACTCATTAATGCATGATTTTGTCTAAAAACCCGTTTTCGCAATGATTTTATATAGGCAACCATACGTATTAAACGTCAAATGTATCTGAAATGTCAAAACTAAAGGTTAAATTATTCCCTGTATTTATTAATATTAATATTTACATTAGAAAACGTACAATTATTAAAACTAAAACAAGGCGTCGACGACTTGCCAACAGTGTTATCCACATTAATATTTTTTTCATTTTCTTGGGCGCTGGTAAAAACGTGTGTTTGGACACTAGAACTTGTTCCGGAAGCTTCGCGCAATATCTTTGTGACAGTTTGTATTTTATTCCCTATCGAGTTCTCAATCTATCTTATCCTTCGGGAACGGAGGTGGATTTCCAACCGCCAAGTCTTTTCATTGCCGCAAAATCCGCTCCGACATCGGCAACCATACGTACTAAACGTCAAATGTATCTGAAATGTCAAAATTAATAAATATTTTTGATAGATTTTAATAGACGTACGATTGACGGAAAACTCTTATGTTAATCGGTGATTAATAATCTCGCTCATTAACTCGTTCGCTCGCTCACGCGTTAAAATCTCTCGATTATTAATCACCTTTATTAACACACTTGTTGGTTAAATAACCATTAAGAGCTCCTTACCATTTTACTTCCTTCCTCTAAAAGACCAAGGAAGTATTGTAATCGTGAAAAGTGAAAACGCACCCTCCGAGATTTCTTCAGATATTCACGTTTCAGGGTCCCTCAATTCCGACTGTCAGTCTGTCCGCCCCTGGTGGTGGAATAGCTCCAAACTATTTGTTGGAGGAAGACGATATTTTACATGCAGATTATTTATTTACCTGTCTCGAAAGCCAAACATTTTTTGGTTAAATATGTACAGGGTTCTGCCTCTTTTGACTTCAACTCGAGAACTATTAATTACATGGACGTCATATTTTGCTCATAGTTCATATTTTTACCCTTGTCGAACACCATATTTTGGACCCATCATATACAGGGTGAACGCTTTAAAAAAAAATTTTTCCTTTGATATTTTGAAAAAAAAATTAGTTTCAAAACTTGCCAGAGAAGTTTTGAGTAAAGATTTTTAATAATTTATTTTTTAATTATATTACTTACAGTATTGTATGTAGTCTATAGATTATAGATGGTGTACAATAAAATAAAATATTGTTATTGCACTACTTATTCATTTTAATTTTCGTTCCGGCGACTTTCTTTCCAGTGATTTCCCGGTGACTTTCCAGGAGCTTTAATTCCGTGACTTTTTTGTTTGACTTTTTTTTGCTTCCCTGAAGTACAGGGTGTTAATTAAGTACGTAGACAAACTTTAATGGACGATTCCTTGATAATTCTAAGATAAAAAGTTCATACAAACATGGGACCTAAACGGATTCGTTTTCAAGATACAGGGTGTTGAAGTTTAAACAAAAAAAAACCCTTTTTTTTCAAAAATCTGGAAAACGCCTAGAGGTATTCTAATGAAACTTGGTATATGATAGTATTTCATAAAGTGGCATTGTTTGGTCAAAATAAATTTAATTTATTTCCACCAGTGGCGTGCATCGGGGCCACCTCAGTTACATTATTTTAGAAAAATCTGGTACGCCACTGTTTTTAGTCAATCCGACAAGTTTTTTAGCTTCATCCATTGAAACTATACAAAAAATGTATCTTTTATTTTTTTGATAGAATAAACCTTTTTCGAGAAAAACGGAAAAATCTGTAACAGCAATTTCGATCATTGGACTTTAATGGGATCTAAACGACTTCGTTTTCAAAATACAGCTTAAAGAGGTTTTTAAAAAATATTATTTAATAACAAACAATTTTACAATAGCTACAGAACTTTTGCCTAAAAAACAGTGGCGTACCAGATTTTTCTAATATAAGGTAACTGAGGTGGCCCCGATGCACGCCACTGGTGGAAATAATTTAAATTTATTTTGACTGAACAATGCTACTTTATGAAATACTAACCTACACCAAGTTTCATTAAAATACCTCCAGCCGTTTTCGAAATTTTTGAAAAAAAAGTTTTTTGTAAAATCGTATTAAAATAAGGTCATTTATGCATTCATTTGCGGGCGTAAATAGTGCCTTTTGCGCCCTAAGGCCTAAAAATAATTTGCGGGCGTAAATAGTGCCTTTTGCGCCCTAAGGCCTAAAAAACCAGCATCACATTCGCAACCAACAACAATTTGATTTTTGAGAACGAATCGTGCCATTTATTTTTTCAAAGCTTTAAGGTGGATTTTACAAAAAATCTTATTTGCATTTCGGGCGTGAACGGCGATTTTGGCCCTTTGGCGTTTTATAATCCCTCGGCCCTTCGGGCCTCGGGCTTATAATTTCGCCGCGGGCTAAAATCGCCTCCTTCACGCCCTTAATACAAAAATAGCTATTTCGACACCCTGGTTTTGAAAACGAAGCCGTTTATGCCCCATGTTTGTATGAACTTTTTATCTTAGAATTGATCAAGGAATCACTCCTTGAAGTTAGTCTACGTACTTAATTAACATCCTGTATATATGCTTTTATTTAGTTCATACTGCAGTGCAGTTGAGTGCGCAGTTTCCAGGCAGAATTTTGTTGGCTTATCGGAAATTTTAAGCATGAAAAAGGTTTATAAAAAGGCGTAGTTGCAAAATAGCCTTTTTTCAAAATATGCACAGTTGAAAAACTATCGAATCGAGTTCAAACTTGGGGTAATGTAAATAGTGTCATTAATTTTCTTATAGCTTCAGGTAACTGAAATTAGACCTACTTTCACATTAAAGGTGTTAATTTTTTATATCAACATTTTTGGCACCGCAGGTAAGATATTTTGATAGATACTTGAATTAGGTGTATGTATTTAAAATGGTGCGATTGATTCAATGGTTATCGAGAAAGAAGAGGCATTTGAACTACTTCCCGTTGAGGGGTTACTTCCGCGAGTCATAACAACGCAGTTCAAAAAGCTTCCCCAGCCACCGGAAATTATGAATATTTTCTTGTGGAAGGTAATTAGCTGTGCGATATGCCTGCCGTTTCCTGCTGTATCCCACGTGTTTTTAACTCTACATTCCCAGCTTATCGCAAATGATTGCTACTATTTACAAAGAGTTGTTTTGGAAATTAAGATTAATATACTGGGTGCGGTGAGTTGTTGATCTTGATAAGTTTTAAAACTTACAATTTTCAATTTGCTAAAATAGCATATTTTTCTTATTAATTTCAGAAAGTGTCAAAGTACGGTGTATAAGTTAGATCCACAGAAGATTATCTGTAATGTATGAAGGATCTGGAGAATGGAAATTTTGCGACAGCCACAAAATACATGACCGCAGAAGCTACGGGAGTATCTTTAGCCACTTTTACCGTGTGCCTAAAGAAACTTAAATAAAACACACTCGAAAACCAAGGTCGGTTAGCAGCAAATGATAATAGTTCAATTTCAGAATCGGGAAAAGGTGGGCCCGAACGAATATCTACAAAAATCGATATTGACAACCGACCAGGAAACAAGACACATGATATATAATTTTATAATATAACCCTGGATTTAGATGGAAGAAGTCTCAAGACAACGGAAAAATTGTAATGGAAAGGCATGATAATCAGAGCTCTTCGTATAAAATATTTGCGAGAATTTTCAAAGTATAGGATGGAATGAAAAACTATTGTTTTTATGGATGAAGCTTACGTTCATAGCGCGCATACAACGTCAAAGTTCTGGAACGATGGAACAGATCACGGTTTAAACTTTAAAGTCGACAATATCCAAAGGGCGTCGTGCTATTATTATTCATGCTGGAGGTGAAATGGGTTTTGTACCAAATCTACTAGCTTTATTTCAAAATGGTACAAAAAGCTTACGCCCGTATTCATAGTCGTTCGCCAGCGGATCGCCGGCGACTCGCCAGAGTTTCGTTATGAATAGTATGTTGGCGGCATTGTACGTCTATGTCAAATTCGAGGTTAGCAGGTTAGATTTTGTGTCAGTTTCTGTCAAAACTGACTGAAAACCTAACCTGATCACCTCGAATTTGACATAGACGTACAGTGCCGCCAACATACTATTCATAACGAAACTCCGGCGATCCGCTGGCGAACGACTATGAATACGGGTGTTAGACTATCATAACGACATGAATTATTAGGTATATACAGGGTGAGTTTCTTTGAATGTTTAGCATGGTGATCCCCAAAAGTATTGGAAATAGAGAGACTGTTAAATGGGGAAAGAATTGCAGTTTTACGAGCTCAATTTAACGAGCTTTTTGTTTTTTGGAAAAAATGCAAGGCTAATTAGATATTTCGCAAAACTGATTTTTTTCTAATTTCGTTCTGTGCATATAGCTCTGTTATTGATTTAAAAAAATGTGTAAATAAAAAAGTTGTAGATAATGATGTGCTTAATAACATTTTTTATTTGAGCTATAAATTTTGAGTTATGACTTATGACACAAACTTGTGTTTTTTCTAATGGAAACCATAGTCGGCCATGACTTTATAAAAAAGGCCATTTTTCTCTTTGTTTTCGAACTGTTCAAGTAGTAGGCCATGGAAACAATTGATAGATGCACATCGCGTTTAATAATAAAATTCAAGTTAGTTATTAAAAATTTTCTATTTCGAAATTATGAACAATTGTTTTGGTATGAAATATTTGTTCCGTTGAAGTTACAATTTTAAATCAAAGGAATTTCTGCGAAACTAATGAACAGAGAATGACAAAACGATAAATTCAGAAATAATAAAGGAAATTGAAATATAAATAAAGTACATAGTATCAAAACAACGTAATTAAAGTAAGTAAAATATTAAGACTAAAGATTAGTGATGGGCTTATTCGAATGAAAAATAACCGGTTATTGAAATAACCTTTGTAACTCGGTTTTCGTTCCAAGTATTCGAATGAAAAATAACCTCTTCCTGATACGTACTACGTGCCGTATCTCAGCGACCCGAGAGTGATCGAAATTCTGTAAATAATACGTTATTCATAACCATTAGCAAGGCAGATTGTACTGATTGACCCAAGTGAGGCTCGCGGCTGCTTGTTGATGTTATTAACACATTTGAGACTCCCAGTCGACAAGTTAAATTTATGGAGCCGTTCCTATTAAAGATAACGCTCTGCTGAGTATGAGATTTGCCGAAGCTGTGTTGGTATTAATTTATAACGGCCTAAATTTTTGCTTTGAAACGCGGTTGATTATGCCTAATAAGGGATAAACAGAAAGCGAAATAAGATTTTCCAATATTGTAACAGATTTATATTTAATTTTTAATAACGGAGCAGTCGATGCCCATCCGTCCTCATATATGATATGAACGTGGGACAAGAAGCGGATTTCGATGTTTAAAATTTTAAGTGTGCGTCCTTAGAACCGCGGAAGGCTGAACGTAGATAAATTATGGATTCCAAAATATACCGGTATGATGTGCAAGCGAAAAGGGAAGGGTGACTACTAGAGCATTTTAGGAACTAAAAATAGATTCAATAGATACTTTGTATTCGCATATTTATAATTTCTGTATGATTAGTATTGATATAGCTCTCAATAGTTTAAACTCCTTAGAAATCAAATAAAAATCATTTATACAATTATTATAATTAACGATTAACTGAGTTCCTCTGCTATCTGCAAGTTGCAATGCCGATGCAGATGACGGTGAACCGCCAACCGGCGAAATCGAAACGAATCGAGAGCCAAAATTTATTCGAGTGATTATTCAAATAATCATTCGGTTATTAATATCATTGGAATGCAAATAATTCGGTTATGAAAATTGTCCGGTTATGCCCATCACTGCTAAAGATGTTCAAAAGACCCGCCATTATGATTAATGCACAAGTTTGTTGCTTTACTAACGAAACGTCCATCAATATTAGCAAAAGCTTCTAGTACAGCTTCTCTAAGGTCATCTATTGTGTCGTACGACGTTTGATACATCCTATTTTTTTGCCATTCCCCATAAATAAAAATCTGAAACGGATAGATCGGGAGATCAAGGTGGCCATGTAATCGGCGCCTTTCTTCCTATCTATGAGTTTGGGAATGTTTTATTTAAATGATTTCGTATCGTTAGCTGATTATGTAGTGGTGCCCCATCGTGGTGAAACCATTCGAGCATACCACGTGTCTGTTAGGGTAATTCATCTATCATATTATCAAAATCGTTCTGCAGAAAGTGAAGATAACGATCACCAGTTAATGTATTGTAAAAAATGTACGGACCAAAAATTGATGAACCAATGACGCCGCACCAAACATTAAATCCAAACTTAATTTGGGGTATCCTCTGTTCAACATGATGCGGATTTTCTTGCATCCATAGATGTTGATTATGTCTATTAAACATGCCCCAGTTCGTAAATCGTGTTTCATCCGTCCACAAAACTTTAAACGTAAACTGAGGGTCAGTTTCACACATGTTACTAAACCAAGTGCAATATTCAATACGCTTATTGTAATCATCAGGGCGTAGTGTTTGTGCAACTGATAATTTATAGGGATGAAACCTATGCTTTTTCAGTACTCTTACAACAGTACGTTGTGACGTGCCTGCTTCCCTTTCAATTTCTCGGGTTGAAATCGATGGATTTTGCATTACACGTGCCAATACGTTTACCTCTGCCTCATCATTAATGTCTGTTGCAGTCTTATTTGGTTTACAGAAAGAGTATGGTACTCTCCCAAATTATAACAGTATCTTAAAGGGGGGTAGAGAAGGCTGGCGACGATCAAAATACCGTTCGAAATACTGTTGTTCAGCTTGTACGACATTTTTATGGCACAAAATGTAACACTCGATCATATCAGGCGTTTCTTGATTATAAAAATTCATATTGATAATTTACGAAACCTCAATCAACATTAATTAGAAACTAAATGATATGCACCTGTCAATAATAGTCGCTTGCATCTATTAATTGTTTCCATAGCCCACTACTTGAACAGTTCGAAAACAAAAAGAGAAAAATGGCCATAATTTATTTATTTATAAAAATAACTATGTCCAGTGGTATATCGTTAGAATCGCTGAAAAACGGCCTTTTTTATCAAGTCACGGCCGACTATGGTTTCCATTAGAAAAAACACAAGTTTGTGTCATAACTCTAAAATTATAGCTTAAATAAAACAGTTGGCTAGACTGGGTTATTAAGCACATAAAGAACTGTCAGGAAAATGTGTATAGGAAAACTTGACATCAAAGAGACAACTAAATTAAAAATCAGAGAAGAAAGAAAACTCAAAGGTGAAAAATATTACAAACTTAAACAATCTGAAATGTAAATGAGAGAAAAAAGAAAAATAAACCATGAAGAGGACAGTGATATTAGTGAATTTGAATATGCAAATAATAAGTTAGATTTGGAAGACATTAATCCTGAAATTTCATCTACGTCGAAAGATATCTCTGAGCAAAAGCAAAAAGAGAAGCCTGGATACAATGCTATCTAGTTAAACACGGTGGCACATGTATGTGACAGATTTGGATTGTCTGACAGAGCCGCAACAGCAATTACCTCAGCTGTTCTACAAGACGGTTGGTCTGATCTCAGAAAGCCACAATCACAAAGATAATGTTATTGACAGAACTAAGATAAGAAGAGCCCAAAGTAAAAAGAGAATTAGTATGCAAAAACCGCTTCAGGAAAAGTCAGTGCAAAGCATGTATTTCGACGGAAGAAAAGATTTAACTTTAACGCAAATGACAACTGGAAACAACATAACCGAAAGAACATAGTAGAAAAACATATATCTTTGATAGAAGAGCCTGGATCGCTCTATATGGGACATACAACGACAACCTCTGGTTCTGCGAAAAGTATAACTGACTCAATTTCCTAGTTTCTGGAAGATAATGATTATAATTTTTTATGATAATCAAGCGAAGAGCTGCTTTTAGCAATAATTTTAGAAACCATAGGTTGGGGTACAAATAGTTTTGAGATCTAGTCATGAAAACACTTATAATTTTAAGAAAGTAACCAGAACTAGCCTCTTTAAATCCACTGTTGCACCTTTTTCTTAATAATAGGTAAAAGAAAAATCAAACACTTATATACATTTTATATACAAAGGCCGGTAGAGGGCAGAAAATATAAATTTACTTAAAAACCAAAGTAACCAGGGGTACCTGGAGCTAAGTTAATTTTTTTTGCTATTAGGAATTAAAAAAAAATACCCCCCGGTAGAGGGCAGAAGAAAACAATATCATTAAAAACGAAAAAAACTGGTAACTATTGATCACTTGTAACAACTTTTCGCCACTATTAGAATTAAAAATGAAAAAGTGATTAAAATCGCTCCACCCTAGTGGGCATATAGCTTTGCGTCTGCCACCGTATCACTCAAATTTAAATCCCATAGAACTAATGTAGACAAAAATAAAAAATCTGATGTGATACACGCACACAACTTCCTTTTACAGTGATCTTATAATTAGCCAAAAATTTGATTTTAAATTTTTAAGCATTTGTCAAAAATTTTCAAAAATTGCAAATTTTACAAAAACGGTACACAAACGATTGTTAGTTCAAGAGACAAATTTTCTCTAGAATGTTAAGCTGAATTCAAAAATGTAATAATATACCGGGTGTTTTATTTAAAATAGGAGTTAATAAAAAAATAGAAAAAAACAAAAGAAACCCATTTTAGAAGTATTCAACTGGAAAATCACCTATCTCACATCAATACACATTAAAATGTAATAAAAATGTAAAGTTTAAAAAAAAATCGTTAGAGCCGTTTTTGAAAAAATAAAAAAAAACTGAAAAATCACAAGAGTAAACACCTACTTCCGGTTATGCGGTTTTCTTCAAAAGCTTGCTGTCGCATCTAGATAGTACACAAAACTTATATATGAAGTTTCAACGCCATACCTCTTTCCATTTTTGAGATATTCTGTTCACAGACAGACAGACACACAGACCAATGAAAACAATTTTTGGGATCAGGGGACTCGAAAACGTGAAGATATGTTGGAAACTCAATTGCGAATTTTTGGGGTGAATCCAATACTTCCTTTATTGTAAAAGGAAGTAAAAATCACGCGACACAGAAGAATGATGGTTACACGTTAAAAATGTAATAAAAATGAGAAGTTTGAAAAAAATCGTTCGCCGTTTTTGAAAAAATCGAAAAAAACTAAAAAATCACAAGAGTAAACACCTACTTCCGGTTATGCGGTTTTCTTCAAAAGCTTGCTGTCGCATCTAGATAGTACACAAAACTTATATATGAAGTTTCAACGCCATACCTCTTTCCATTTTTGAGATATTCTGTTCACAGACAGACAGACACACAGACCAATGAAAACAATTTTTGGGATCAGGGGACTCGAAAACGTGAAGATATGTTGGAAACTCAATTGCGAATTTTTGGGGTGAATCCAATACTTCCTTTATTGTAAAAGGAAGTAAAAATCACGCGACACAGAAGAATGATGGTTACACGTTAAAAATGTAATAAAAATGAGAAGTTTGAAAAAAATCGTTCGCCGTTTTTGAAAAAATCGAAAAAAACTAAAAAATCACAAGAGTAAACACCTACTTCCGGTTATGCGATTTTCTTCAAAAACTTGCTGTCGCATCTACGTCGTACACAAAACTTATATATGAAGTTTCAACCCCACACCTCTTTTCGTTTTTGAGATATTCTGTTCACAGACACACAGACAGACCAATGAAAAAAAAATGTTTTTTGGGTTCAGGTAAACGTGAAGATCTGTTGAAAACTCAATTTCGAATTTTTGGGGTGAATCCAATACTTCCTTTATTGTAAAAGGAAGTAATAAATTAAACAATGAACAATGTTTATCAGATTTCCACATAAGCAAAGAATACACATGAATAAGCAAATTTAAATTAGTAAACTAGTTTTCCAAAAATAAAAATCTGGTGTGATACACTCACACAACTTCCTTTTACAGTGATCTTATAATTAGCCAAAAATTTAATTTTTAAGCATTTGTCAAAAATTTTCAAAAATTACGAATTCTACAAAAACGGTACAAAATAGAGCGTTAGTTGAAGAGACAAATTTTCTCTAAAATCTTAAGCAGAATTCAAAAATGTAATAATATAGCGGGTGTTCTATTTAAAATAGGAGTTAATAAAAAAATAGAAAAAAAAACAAAAGAAACCCACTTTAGAAGTTTTCAACTGGAAAATCACCTATCTCACGTCAATGCACATTAAAAATGTAATAAAAATGTAAAGTTTGAAAAAAATCGTTAGAGCCGTTTTTGAAAAAATCGAAAAAAACTGAAAAATCACAAGAGTAAACACCTACTTCCGGTTATGCGATTTTCTTCAAAAGCTTGCTGTCTCATCTACATAGTACACAAAACTTATATATGAAGTTTCAACGCCATACCTCTTTTCGTTTTTGAGATATTCTGTTCACAGACAGACAGACAGACACAGACAGACAGACAGACAGACACACAGACCAATTTAAAAAAAATGTGTTTTTTGGGGTCAGGGGACTCTAAAACGTGAAGATCTGTTGAAAACTCAATTTCGAATTTTTGGGGTGAATCCAATACTTCCTTTATCGTAAAAGGAAGTAAAAAGGGTGTAAATAAAGATTAGAAATATCATGTATATAAAACAGAAATACCTTAAATGTATATAAAACACAAATACAAAAATAAATGCAATTAAGAAACTTATTATTTAGGAACCTGTACCAAAAACAGAAATTCTAGTTGGTAAAGCACCTACGAAATCGTTTACAAGATCGTCTAGATCTACATGTTCTACCTCCTCTACAGTGTCCGCCAAAAAGTCGGCATAATATGGGAAACATTTTTATTTTTGACTTTACGTTACTTTAAACTTTACGTCAATGATTTGTGCTTGTCTAAAAACCTATTTAGCCCCTATCATATATACCGAGCGATTTTTACTTATTTAGAAAATAGAATTTTTCGAAATTGTCAAAATCTAAAAAGTGCTATTTTTCGAAAATTAAGTAAGATTTCAATGCGATTTTTTAGAATTTGTTATTTTTAGTTAACTGAACAATCTCAAGGCCAGAAAACACCTCATTTTTAAACTTTAGCTAAAAATTAATTTTTTTTCAAAATTTCAGAGACCAAGTCATATTAAAATTATTTTTTTTTATGTGAAAACTTTAAAGATTTATAATTGGCAAAAATAATATAAAATGTTAACTACTTCTTTAGATTTTTTATTATTTACCAAAAAGTAGAATGTTTGCATAATTTTGACGTTTTTTATGCAAGGTGCTTTTTAGGAGAAATATTAATTAATATATATTTTTCGTGGACCGCTTGTTAATTTCAATATTAATGAATTATTTTTTCTAAAAAAGGATGGATTATTAGACGTCATTAATACACTCTTTTTCATTAATTAACTGTTTTTTAAAAAAGGATGGATTAATAGATCTATTTAATACACTGTTTTTGATTAATACACTCTTTTTCATTAATTAACTGTTTTTGTGATTTTGACGTTTTGATGATAGTTTGCATGGAGGTTAGTTGTATTAATCAAATTTTTCGCCACAAAAAAAGATTTTGCGGTCAACGAAAAAATTTTGTAATCAACTCGTTTGTTAATGGGCGATTAATAATCTCAACTATTAAAGGCACTCACTCGCTGTCGCTCGTTCGTGCTTTAAACAGTTTCGATTATTAATCGCCTTCATTAACACACTTGTTGGTTAAATAACTAATCTAGCCCTGTTAATGAATTACTGTTACAAAAATCCTGTAAAGGTTTTTTTACAGTTGTTAACTAAGGAGATTTTTATTGATTCAATTATATGTTGTAAAAAGTATCCGACAACACCGATTACTTTCTGGAATAGTGAAATTTAATATCGCTCACTCTGCGGCGATAAAAAATAAGACGATTTACAGGCGGGGGGTTTTCAACTACACTTCAATTTCATATCAATTTCATATATGTTCATGTTGGTGGTTATAAGTAAAGCTGATAATTATATGCACTCAAAAGTACAAACATATGCGCATATATATGCGTACATTTTGTTCAGTATATGCACCCAAAGTTATAATATATGCTTATATGCACATAATATGCTCTAATTTTTTTGAAAATAAGTAGGGTATTCTAAATAATGTAAAAATTTCAATTATTTTGTATGAGTATATTTATTTATCTACTTTTTATTCAAAGACGTACTTCATTTTAATGTTTGACTATATAAACATGGACTACCAACACCAACTTCACGTTGTAAGCAATATAAGAATGAGATTTCCCCTAACTCCACCAGACTGTTATTCACCCAACACTCTTGAAATGGATTTTGTGTTTGCCGATTCCTTATACACTGCTTCCATGGGAAAAATGGGGGTCGCTGGCAGTCTATGTTTATATAGTCAAAGATTTTAACAGGGACTTCCCCTTTCCTCTGCTCATGTCGATACGCACACTGCACTCCAACGGCAGAAAGTGAAAGTATATATTTCAGTTGTACATAAAAATTTTATTAATAAATTTAATAAAATAGTAAATTTTATTTAAAAAAATCAAAAAGTTTTTCATACATTACAAATTATTGCTAAATATAACCAAATATGCAAAATTCATAAAATATGCTAAAAAACGTATAAATATGCAAAATGAAACTTGGATTAAACGATTTGTTTTCACATAATTAGTATACATATGCAAAAAGTTTTGCCGACATATCAATTATACAAAATATGCATTTGCCATATAATATCAGCTATAGTTATAAGAAATACGTAAAATTAGAAATTAGGATGAAACTAGAAAAAGATTTTCGAGGGGGGCAGCGCCTCTGAAAATTATTTGAGGGGGCCATTGGCCCCCGCGGCTCCTACGCGCCTGACAGTGATGATGATTCTTTGGATTATGAAGGAGAAGATCTACATTTTAACTGAAATATGAAACCTAAAGTGTTTGTATTTTGCAACGCTTGATTCCAAATTTATAGTGATGCTTTCCTTTCTCTCGTAACATACATTTATCATACTACATCAAGCGCTCGATAACGTAAACACCGTATAATGAAAACATCGCGCTAATGTAAACCCAAAATTCATACTATGGGATCAAACAGAACACCCGATAACGGAAACAACCTGTACAGTTCGATAACGTAAACAGTTCTTGGCGACGCCGACGGTTAGTCGCCGATTTGTATAGGGGATTCCCCTCTACGACACAGCTGAGTCGATCGGATGGGTGTTTATGATGCGTTTGCATTTCATTTAAGTCATTGTTGGAACATAGGCGCTAATTTATGCAGAATAAAATAGCAGCTTATTTTTCTTATCGCTATCATACTATGTTTTGTTTTTTATTGTTATTAAACATTTTAAACGTTTCTTTTAATGACAATGTGAACACACTTGGTTTGAATTAGTTCACTTTATCGAGCGTCTGCTGGATTTAGCTATTAAAGGATACAATTACAAAAGAATGTAACAATATACAATCGAACTCCCATTTAGTGATGTTTAAAAATCCCCACAAAAACATCACTATATAGAAACTTCACTATATAGAATGTATACTTCAAAAATTTAGAATTCATTCAGAAACCCCTAAGAAATCCTATAATTTGCATAACAATTTATGCATTTAAATTGAGGGAATTCTTAGTAACATTAGTGAAAGCCTGTAATGTAGAAACTTCTAAGAAATCCTATAATCTGCTTAACAATTTAGTAGTGGTAAAGGTATAGACAGGTAAATAATTGTAAGAAAATCTGTTCAGAACCTTCTTTGCATTCCTAAGTACTCGGGTACTTGGGTAAAATTTTGTTAGAAAAACATCATTATATACAATTTGAACATCATATTTTCGAGGTGTTTTTACAGGCAATTTATCCCGAAGATCAAAATCCTTTAAAAATCATCACTAAATAGAAAAAATCATTAATATGAGTTCACTGAATGGGGGTTCCACTGTATAACGTAACATAATATAACATAACATAATATAAGATAACCATTATTCCACACATGACATTTACAAATGCTTAAAAGTTTATAATTTGACAACTAAAATCGAGAGTTTTAAATCAAGGTGAAATTATTTAAAATCAAGAGTGCCAGATGCGCTTTTTTTTTCTCACAGTAAAAGAATTGTACTCTAGTGGTTACGAAAAACAATTGAATCAAAATATGCAAAACTTTTCTATCGTTCCTACTTTTCAGGATTGTCAAATTTTGCAAAATGGTGGCGGTAATATTTTCCAATGACTTTCTGCCACTAGGTATTTAAGACTTAAAGGTACATACTTCATCAATTCCGCCAGAACGTTAAGAGTTCTCACATTTTAATGGATTTGACTCAACTCGTTCACCATCGAGTTTCCCGGGCCTTGATTTCTGGGTCACGGGAAACGCCAAGGAACAAATTTGCGTGGTGGCTCTCGAAACCTCGTAGGATTATTCAGGGCAGAAGTATATATTTTTAAGACTTCAGTTGCGCTTTCAAGGACGAGAAAAATCTTGAAATTAGCTGTTTTTTATATGTAATGATTGTGTTATTTTACGTTGTAATGTACAATAGAATTACACAATCTACAATTTTTTTAAGTTTTACTAACGTTCATGCTCTTTATGACCCTACCTGAAATACATTAATTGCTAAGCTTTTGTGGCTTATATTTAGCATTCCATTAAAAGTTAATTAACTATTTTGCATATTGTTTTTCTGATTTTACAAAACCGAAAGCACTTAATATAGAATCAACAACTCTATACCTTTGTTTTATTTTACTCCTGGATGTCTAGCAAACAATACGTTCTAGCGATATGAAGTATGGTAGAAATCACCTTAAAACGAGCTTTTCAGGGTCGTTTGAAGAATCCTTGGAATTTTATTTTGCAAACTCTGACCGTCTTGACATCTGCAACATCAGATTATCTTATATGCCAAAGAAAGTCGAATTCGTTAGCAATTTGGCTGCCATATTACATTTACTTCAATTGTTTTTTGTCTTTTTGAATGGGGATTGCCTGATGTAGGAACAAGTTTATTTTTTAGATAAGATTATTGCTATCAATTTGCGAATTGCGCAAACCTAGACGAGGCCTTGATTTTGTGCTGTTATACAGGGTGTTCCGTAGAAAACGCAAAAATTAGTGGTGTAATTTTGAGCCAACAAACTCCAAAGAATGTGGGCGTTATGTGGGCCGCTCGGAAGCATGAGGATCAGTTTTTACAACGAGCTTTTGCCTAATACCGTTCGTTGCCAGACTTTGTTTACGATTATGTCTCCTATGGGGCATTTCATGTGGTTCAGATAAACAATCGGGTATGCTGTTGACATTAGCCACAAGGAAGTTTATATCGGCAGCTGATAAGGCTTCTGAAGGAAGCTGTTTGTGCATTGTGCAACTTCGACTGTGGACAAGACTTTTTATACAGATAAGTGGTTTGCGTTTTAATGTGTTTGTACAAAGTTGCAGAACTTTTCAATTTTATAAATGAAACATCTGTAAGAAAAATGCCCCGAAAATAGATATTTATCGTTTATTGGCCTTATTACAACTTATTCAACTTCCGTAACAGTTAACAGAGTAATAAACCAATCAGGACGGCGGCTAAAATGTAACTGTCCAGTGTCCAGTTTCCTGCGGGTTATCGTCACCCTTTCCTCGAATTGTTATGTCTAAAAGAACGCTGGACGTGCTGATAGCCTAACACATCGAACTAAATTATATACTAGGCTTCAGCGGCACGTGGTAGTTTGGAAACACTCCTAGTTGTCCTTGGCAAATACATATTTGACTAATTATTCACCACTTCCAAGGAAGTTCGTCTTTGTAGTAAATATTTATATATAATCAAAACAGTGAGATCATGCAAACAACCATGCATGATATCATGAAAGTGCCGTTTATTAATGTTATCAAGGGCTGATAAGATCGGCGACAGTATTCTTCAGTTTTAGATTTGAATTTTATAAAAAATGCGCACGTGGATATATGAAGGTTTTCTGGATTGTTCGTATCTATATATTGCCTTGATTAAAAAGTTGTAGTTTTTAGTTTATACATATAATTCATTTAAATTCCTTTTTTCCAAAAATTAGACTGTTTTTCACTATTAAAAAATGATGAATTTTAATTCTTTTCTCAACATTAGAGCTGACTTTTCTCTCGTTTTGCGGACTTGTTCCAGCCTGTCTGTGGCCTCTGTGTTGATTTCCATATTTATCACAGTGATGATTTGTATTTTGTAATTCTATATAAATCACATGACAAACGAGCGTTAGTGACAGTAAACCCATTAATTTAGTTCATAACTAGAAGAGTAATTAATGACAGGCGAGTGAATTTAAAATATATGAAAACGAAGGTCAATTAGTGTAATGGAAAACCGAATTACAGCTTCAACATTAGCTGCTTTTTACTTTTCTTGTAATGCCACAAAGGTTATTTGTAAAACTTTGAAGAAATTAAGTGAATTGCTAGCGCCAGCTTGATCTTCACAACACAATCAGTGGTTCATTTCAAGACGCATTGATTGTTGGCGTGACCGGCCATACTAGCAATTGACACTGCAAAATTCAAGTTCATTGAACCACCTAAACATAATAATTTGAGCCATAGCTATTAATTCCACGTTGTGACTCTTCTTTTATAGCATTTGTAATCGAACTTTGTACAGATTCGTTGCACCACATCATGCTAATGTACCATATGACGACTGAACTAAGACGTAGTAAAAATAGTAAAATGCATAGTTGATCTACCAATAGGTCAATCATAATTTTTTAAATGTGTAAATTGTTTTTCGAATTCTATTACATAAATAGCTAGTATGAATATCCCGTCTCATATATTGATCAAAAACAATACCTAAGTATTTCTAACTTGTTACTTTTTTAATTTTGTCATTACAGTTGCTATTCGTAGTGTTATGGGGTTAATTATTGTATATATATTTCAGTGAAAACTGGTTGCTGATTGCCGTAACAAAAACATATTTTTCATAATTTAACGGTAAAGCATTGGCATCTAACCGTAAATAGTATTAGTTTATCAATTCCACATCCTGCATTATGCTGGCTGGCAATATTCCTAATTAAAGTCTCACATCCTGCCTGATGTTGTTTTTCCAATTTAAAGGAACGAATCCCACATCTTCCTGTGGTATTGATAAATTTAGTGTGATTAGTATGTTTATCGGTTTCAGAATATTAAGCTGTTCACATATACAAAAGTAGACTGGTAGCTAATTCATAATTGTATCAGTACGGTAATATTCCTTTACCGTACATGACAACCATTACCATACTGCAACCGATAAACTATTGAACAAACCACGGATATTATGAATCACTAGTGAATCACCCGAGCTACGCTTCGCTAATTCAAGAGAGATTAATTAATTTAAATTAAAAAAAAGAATTCATCGACCGGGAATCGCACACGGACCGCCCGCGTGGTAGGCGAGCATTCTACCACTGAACCAACGATGCTTCATTGAATAAGGTGCTGCTATAATGGTATATGAACATGGGTTTTATAATTTAATTTTACTTTACTTTTTCGTACTTTTTTGAAAATAAAAACCTGCCTACGATCTAAGTTTAAAATTTTTTAAGCTATCCTTCAATTTAATCGGTCCAATATCTTCGGAGGAGATAGCGAACAAACATACAACGAAAGAGACCACCGGTTTTATGGTATAGGATAACTGCCTTGATGCCTTAAAATCCTCTCTCCACTATCTCGGATTTCAAAACAATAGCTATTATTAGACTTACCGTCAGTAACCATGTGTTTGTCATTACTATAATGTTTTGTTTTATTACATTTATTAAAGACAATTCACTTTTGTTCAGATCTTTGATGTTGTTACTTTGTAAAGCTATACTCTCAGAAATAAACTTAAAAGTGTATAAAAGTATAAATTAAAATAAAACACGCCAGTCTTCCAGTTTTCTTCTTGAGGCTCAACCAACTTCACTAATAAATTCTGTTCTCGTTAGAATGTATTCCGCACAAATCACTTTCCTCGTTTTGGTGTAAGTTTTGAATGTAATTATAACAGTTGCAATTCCGCAGTCTCAAACTTACTTATTATTTGCCTTGGAGTTTGAACATTGGGATAGTTTACTCTAAAAACGGCATTTTATTTGGCGAACTCGACTTTCCAACATAAAACCATTTTATCGTTTCTACTTTTTTATTAGTCGAATACATTTATAAACCTCAAGAGAGCAATGACCAAAATGTAAATGCGCCTGGTGTTTGTTTAGATAATTCTTATGCATGACGACTTGTAGTAGTAAACACTGATTTATTCGATTTTTCTGCTTCTCAAAAATTGTGTTAACCAGCAGTCTGTCTGCATGGATGCAGTATTTTTTTCTTCTACGAAAGACAAGTACACTTCAACACTTCCGCTCTAAAATAATTAAGGAAGCAGATAATTTGGCATCCAAGATTTGACATTGAATTCGTATGTAGCGTGGCCCAAGTTACCACCCTGTATATACGGGCGTCCCAGAAATGGAAATAAAATGCCAGGTGGCCCTGTAGCCTGATAGTTTAATCGTCGCAATTCCGTTGAAAGTACTTTGGATATGATTAAAATCCGTATACTAAAGCGAGATTGAAAGTAGTTTTGACGAGACCAAAATGGGTTTAAATATTATTTAAAATATTGTTAACGAGCTGAAACTCCATTAAATGTACGATTTCCGGATGGTTAAGCCAAGTATATATTGGTATAAACGATATTAATAGTTGTGAAACATGCTAGTCGCTTAAACGCGATAATAGCTAAGTTGCAAAATGATCGTATTGTTACATGATTAATATTTTCGAACTGTCATTATGATAAGGAATTTTAAAAAGGTCGTGTCAGTTATATTTTAAACCTTACTAATGAGACCTAAATAGTTTTAAATTATTTTTTGGTTTTATGACGGACTTAAATTTTATCCAGTGTGTCAAGCCATCCGTGAACAAAACCAGTTGATTCAAGGCCAGGTGTTCATTGCCCTTTGTCCTTGCTGAAATCATGTGCTATTAATATCTACTCACTTTGAGCCGGGGATGGCGCAGATGTGCGATTCAAATGACACCAGATGGCCGGCCATACCAGCAGTGTTGCCAGGTCTAGTGGAATTCCAGTAGATCTAGTGATTTTTTTCAATTTAGTGATTTAGTGAAAACTTTCATCAAAATGCCCATTTCTAGTGACTGTCGCAGTTAAAATACAAATATTATCTTTCAATTCGTATGTAATTTTTTACCTACTTCCTTCATTTTCTCCAAAAAAATCTAGTTCATCTTGTTTCGTCAATTTTGTCACCCTTTCGCGGTAGGCAGACAAACATTCATAATCTCAGTTGCGAATACGCGAATAGAGATGTCTGAAACTGTTTTTCGGAACAGTTCTGTTTAGGTAGCCCAGTTACATTAGACTGAAAAACGCAGCATCTGCCAAAAAAATCCAAGTGAGTTGAAATTTTGCATACACCTTCATTTTGACATTACAAATAATGTCGCAAAAGTTCCCATCGATATCGTGCTTGCGTCTTGAGTTATTCAAGGTCAAAGATGACAGAAATAAGTTTTTCGCAAATATTTCTCTTTCTGTGGGTCGTATGACTTTTTAGTTATTACTAGAAATGAAGGCTAGGAAATTCTCTACAAAAAAGATTATACAGATTTTTACGTACAACTAACCATTCAGTAAATAATACACTGTTAAATTTTGTTGACGGGCTTTACTTCTTTTTACGATAAAAGAAGTAAATTGGATTCACCCCAAAAATTCGAAATTGAGTTTTCAACAGATCTTCACGTTCTAGAGTCCCCTGAACCCAAAAAACATGTTTTTGCTCATTGGTCTGTGTGCTTGTGTGTCAGTGTGTCTGTCTGTGTGTGAACAGAATATCTCAAAAACGAAAAGAGGTATGGTGTTGAAACTTCATATATAAGTTTTGTGTGTTATCTAAATGCGACAGCAAGATTTTGAAGAAAATCGCATAACCGGAAGTATGGTGTTTACTCTTGTGATTTTTCAGTTTTAAAATATATTTAAAATAGGAGTTAATAAAAAAACACGAAAAACACAAAAGAAACCCATTTTAGAGGCATTCAACTGGAAAATTAGCTATATTACATCAATGCACCTGACAAATCAACGCACTTGGCCCATCGATGTTTCAGCTTCATAATGCCCTCCTTATACAAGTCTGAAGTTTGACCTTCTAACCACGAAATCACTGCAGTTTTTAAGCTGTCATCTCGGAAATCCGTTCCACGGAGGTGAGCTTTCAATTTTCCGAACAAGAAGAAATCAGAGGGTGTCAGGTCCGGAGAATACGCTGGGTGTGAAAGTACTTCGAAGCCCATTTCCTTCACTTTTGATGTCGCTACAGCGCATTTGTGGGAGAACGCATTATCATGCAGCAAGAGAACTCCTTTTCGCAGTAGTCCGCGGCGTTTGATTTTTGATTTGATTCCGTAATTTAGTCAAAAGGTTGCAGTAATATGCTTTATTGATAGTACGACCACTGTCGAGAAAGTCTATAAGCAAGACGCCACGAAAATCCCAGAAAACTGAGAGGATCACTTTGCCTGCTGAAGGTTTCACCCTGAACTTTTTTGGAGGAGGAGAGTTGGAATGCCGCCACTCCATACTGGCTTGTTTGGTGACAGGGTCATAGTGATGTACCCAACTTTCATCCATCAAAAAAATTGTCAGAATCTGCGCTGACACGTTCCAAAAGCTCGCGACAAATGTTCACTCGATCTTGTTTGTGCAAAGGTGTCAACATTCGCGGCACCCATCCAGCTGAAACCTTATTCGTATGCAAAATGTTATGCAATATCGATCTAACCGATTTCTCGTCAATCCTTACAGTCTTGGCTATCGTTTTAACGGTAATTCGCCTATCTTCCAAAACTAACTTCTCCACTTTGGCAACCATTTCAGGGTCCTGTGCCACTTCTTACATCATCTTCTAGGATCTCTCTGCCACGCTTAAATTCATTTGCCCATCGACAGACAGTGGATTCTGACGGTGAAGCATCCTTGTAAACTGTTTTTAACCTTTGAGTGATTTCAGTAAAATGAACACCCTCCCTTGTCAAAAATTTAATCACTGCCCGGTGTTCAATTTTCTCCATTTCTAATAACTACTGCAACACACTTTATTGAATCTACTATAAAATCCGTAGTTTTGTGTGAATCTGTATGAAACTTTCAACACTGACAGACAACAACATACAAAATGACAGATATCAACATTTTGTTTCTCAAGGCACACCAAGACAAAGAATGGCACAATTTTTTCCCTTCCCTCGTAGTAGTAGTAGTAGTATTTTTGGGGAGAGTCTAGCAAGTCGGCCTTCATAGGCCTTTTTTGCCAACCCCATGAACAAGGTCTAGGCATGCAGAGTACCAGGTACCTTGGTCCTACTTAGAATTTTGCCGAGACTAAGGAGTTCCAACCCTAGCAAGGGATTTTTTACATGCTACACATCGTAGTAACATTTGACCCACGGCTTTATATCACTTCCGAATGATGGCATTCTGTAGAGGTTTTCATCCGCATTTTTTATTTTTAAAAACCTTACTGGGATCGGGATCCAACTCTCGACCCTTAGATCAGTAGCCAGAATGCTTACCACTGAGCTATGGAGCCCGGCGCCATCTATAGTAACTTAAGATTTTAACCTGGCAACACATGGTTGATTTATATGTAAGTACAGTATTAAACTTTCATCCTTGCTTGTTTCGCATACGAAAGTTTAGTAAGTCTATTCCCACTCCCCAGATAGCAGTTTTGAGTGATTGGTTTAAATCGAGTTATATATCTTAACTGACGCTGCTGATGCATTCGTGTTGGTGCTTTATATGTATACAGGGTATTCATTAGTATTTAAAGTAATGGGATAGCAGTTATTGATTGATTGGTTTAAATCGATTAAATATCTTAACTGACGAATAAACGTTGCTGGTGCATTTGTGTTGGTGCTTTATATGTATACAGGGTGATTCATTAGTATTTAAAGTAATGGTTGTACTGATCTCCGTGAAAGTACATTGCACTAAAAAATAATCGCGTTTGGAAAAAAATCACACTAGAGTCTGGTCCCAGTTTTGAGAACCACTAGCACATGCCAAAATCTTTATTAGGTAAATCAGATAAGAGTATATTGGCCGCTTTCCTCTCGATGCATCAATATGATTGAAATACCCAAACAACTGTTATTTGTTTCTGCATTTTATCCAAATTGGAACTAATCACAGACACCTGTGCGAAGAAATTGCTGAAATTGCGTTTATACTTTATACAAATTCCTTCCATTGACAGTCAATCAATTTAAGGAATTAAATGCTTTAATTTTTTATGGGGTTCTAATTAATTGTTAACATATTTAATGACCATATTTGTGAATAACTCTGTATATCAGCCGGCTTTGGAGGGGTTGAGCTAGATATTGCAAGAAACAGAAATGGTTATATTCTGGGCAAGATAGGAAGGCAACACTTTTTGTGTAACTCTGAATCGAATAGATATTTCCTTTATTGTTTCCTGTTTATTTATTCAACTTCTTTATTAATAAAGGCCGGATTTATATGCACTAAAAACGGGGCAAAATATACACGAATACTTTAGACTAAGATCACTAAATTAAACGTGTTTCTAATATTGATCGACTAAGTTTATTCAATTAAATACACATACAATTATCGTTTAATTACTATTAAAATGGCAAAGAAAATGTTTTTCTAAATTGTATGTAGTAAAATTTTGTCGCCCATTGGATAACATATTTTTTTATATCGGGAAAACGATCGTTCGACATCGCAAGATGTTACGGCATATGTGGCAAGTTTTCTGCAGTTGGTCGGACTATTTACGATAAAACCGACAATCTAGTATTTATTGTTAAAGTAGCTTCAAGTTGATTATATGCTTTTTACCAATTTCGCTTGACGCACTGGTCACTGCCAAGAGATTTCTGAATGTTTCGCCGTTCTTTCTCAATTTTTACTAGGTTTTAACCTGTTGATTCCAGTACGTGGTGGCTACCACGCTAACATCTGTGGTTGTCGTTAACCCCTAAACAGGGGAACTCTTCCTCCCTTTCGACGGCCGGATAGGCGCCGACTTCGTAAAATTCCATGTGGGGCCATTGGATATTCACCGGGCGGTCGGGGGGTGGGGGCACCTCCCCAGCTAGAATGGGGGTCCGAGGCCCTCCCCCGGAAAATTTTGAAAATTTTGAGTTCAAATACACAGTTTTGACGCTTCCAATTGACTATATTTTTGCCACTGATTTATCAAGGTTAAGTTTCAGAAAATATAAAAAATAACGCATAAAATTAAAAAAACATAGACAAGCAGCACTTAGATACTATTTAATGACAAGAATATAAATAGGTATGCTAAACAGATTTATTCACAAACACATTATACAAACAACTTAAATATTTCTCTGTGAAAACAAAAACAAATTCCACTTCATAAAATATAAAAATAAACTAAGCAAAAGACAACTCCAACTAACAACAAAGTTACTCCATAAAAAATGTTTTTTGAATTTAAACACAGGAATTTTATGTGGGGCCCAGCCCTACGTCTATCATTTCATGTGGGGCCTGGGCCTGGCGGCCCCCATTAAGTCGGCGCCTATGTCGACGGGTATGGCTAGCCACCTTCCCGGCCTAAGGGCAAAGAATGCTCATAGAACCACTTTGTGGTTAAAACAGGCCACAGGCCTATAATAAGAGGAAGAAGAAGAAGATTCCAGTGCTTTAATTGCCTGAACCAGTGTTGCAATGTGAGTGGCAATGTAGGTAATTCATTTTGTACTTTTTTCTACAACGTAGGCAGGTTCCGCTGTATTTCTTAATACGGCATTTCCGCCCTTTTAAGTACTGAGTAAAATTACGTAAAATATGTACAAATCAATATTTTAGCAACTCTAAGATATTTTAAATTTAAATTTCCTTGAAAACCCGTACAAGCTTTAAGAGATTAAAATTTTCACAACTATATCATTTACAAACTCGCAAAAAGTAGTAAATATACGTATATGCAAAGAAATATTTACATATTGTAAATATGCATTTATTGCAAAATATGCAATTACATATATGCACAATAAAAATAATATATTATTTAGAATCACCTGAAATGCAAAGAAACCTTCGACGAAGAAAATCGACTAGCAAAAAATATGCAAATGCATATATAAATCGGGCCTTTACTTATTAATGAGGTCATAGTGCAATGCACTTATTAAGTGTTTTGTTGTTGCAATTAAAATAACGCCACATTAGTGATTATTTGTTAAGTAACCAGTAATCAGTAACTTTTAAAATGTGCAGTTATCTTGCTGCTGGAGTTAGTTTTGCAAAGTTTAATTACCAGTACCGTTGATTCAAGTAGAAATTAAAAAAATATATACCAGGGACACATTACAGATACTAGCCTAGAATATATTTTTCCCATTAATAAGTGTACAGCTGCGATGTTTTCATTTCAATTCAGCAGTTGTTCAGGAAACCGTTTTATTTAAATATTTTTTTCATATTAACTATCACATGTAATTTTGATATAGAATAAATAATTTTGTAGTTATTGTTTCGATATACATATTCATGTGTGCGCGTTGGAGCAACGTGTGCTACACCATGCACGCGTGTATTACAGCTAAGCCGTGTAATGACTCAATTCAATTTCATTCAATCAACAATGTACAGTACTTGTCATTATTCAGTTGTATTTTTATAATTTCATAAGAAACTTTTGTTGCAAGTAGTAACTTATTTTATTAAATATTTTTGTGTGTATATGGTTCGTTTTTTTACTTCCCTCGTCTAAAAGACGAAGGAAGTATTGTAATTGCCAAAAAATCACCTTCCCAGATTTCTCCAGATCTCCACGGTTTAGGGTCCCTAGATGACGAAAAACCGGTTTTCTAAATTCCGTCAGTCAGTCCGTCTGTCTGTTGGCGGTATAAGTATAATTCAAAAACTATTTGTTGGAGGAAGACAATATTTTGCATAGGTACATATTATATATCTACCTGGAATGAAACTAAGAAAATTTCAGACAAATATATACAGGGTGAGCATCTTAAAAAAATAAAATTTCGTTTATTTTTTATTTAAATACCTTACAAATAGACACAAGTAATAATTCGTGCACAGCGCAGGCTTTATTCTTGCCAAAATTGGAACCCAACAGATACAGCATAAATGTTGTGGGATAGAAAAAGGAGCAACCAATAAGGAGGTTACGTTAAATGCACCTATCTAGCAGGAATTCGAAGCTTCCCGATAACTCACGCGGCAAAGGCCTGATTTAGCCGCCACATACCGGCGAACAATGCCGGCTCCGTTCACAGGCACCCGAAATTCGAATCCCATCACGCGTAATATTTTTTTATTTAAAAATTTATGTACTTTGCATTACCAAATGTTTCCCTTATGTTCTTTCAGTATTATTAGAAACGCCAAAATGTTTTTACACCTAGTTGTGTTCGATTTTAAAAATTATTTAGTGTTGCAATGTCCACTTGTTTATTTTTTCTTTAATTGAGTTACAGGATAATAACAATTTGCACATAGTTCAGACTTTACTCTTGACGAAAATTGAACTCAGCAGATACAGCCTAAATGCAGAAGGAAGTGAGTGTCTACGAAAAAAGGTTCTATTTAAGGCGGCGGGAACGCACTGACACAAAATGTGCTCTGTAGCGCATGTAGGAATAGTCCATTCACTTGCAATATCCCAAAAAACGTTGGAATCGTATACGCTGCGGCCCACCCTTCCAATTCGACCACCGGTTTTTCTTATTTGAAAATGTATGTAGTAATTAGAAACGTGAAGATATTTTTACCCCTAGCTTAATTTGATTTTTAAAATTATTTAGTGTCACTGTCCGCTTGCGAGCCAAGGTTTGGGTAAAGCTTTTTACAGATTTTTATAAGATTGTGTAAGCAAATTTTTGAATTTTGAATAAATCTTGAAAAAACATGTTATCTCCACTTTTGCAGCAACCGCTAAATCAATTGCGATCAAACCAAAATTATATCAAAGATCTCATGTAAGTGCATAACTTTTGTGAAGATAGGTATCAACCGCTTTGGCGTTAAAGAAAAGTCTGAAAATTAAATTGAATGAAGGTGTCCCGCTGGTGGGATGTAATCATTAAAGCTGATAATTATATGCACTCAAATGTACGAAAATATGCGCATATATATGCATACATTTTGTTGAGTATATGCACCCAAAGTTATAATATATGCACATTATAATATGCTCTATTTTTTTTGAAAATAGCTCCTGCTTAGTCTAAATAATGTAAAAATTTTAATTATTTTGTATGGGTATATTTATTTCTCTTAATATTTATTCAAAGACGTCATTCATTTTAACGTTTGACTATATAAACATGGATTGCCAACGCCAAATTCACGTTGTAAGCAACATAAAAATGAGATTTGTTTAACCCCGCCAAACTATTATTCGCCCAACACTCTTGAAATGGATTCTATGTGGGCTGATTCCTTATAACTTGCTTCTATGGGAAAAGTGGGGGTTGCTGGCAGTCTATGTTGATATTTTAATACGGACTTCCCATTTCCTCTGCTTATTTCGATACGGGCACTACACTCCAGCAGCAGAAAGTGAAAGTATATATCTCAATTGCACACAAACATTTTATTAATAAATTTCATGAAATAGTAAATTTTACAAAAAAATCTCAAAAAGTTCATACATTACAAATTATTGCTAAATATATCCAAATATGCAAAATCCAGAAAGTATGCTCAAAAACGTATAAATATGCAAAATATGCAAAGTGAAACTTGGCTTAAACGATTTGTTTTCACATAATTAGTATACACATGCAAAAAGTTTCGCCGGCATATTAATTATACAAAATATGAATTTGCCATAAATAATATCAGCTTTAATCATTATATCTCGAGAACAACATAACTTATCAGGATGATTTATGCGCTAGTTTGTATGGAATATTTCTGCTAAGAACTTAAGCTTTTGGGCGAGATTGGTGGTTTTTTCTTTGCATGTCTGCAACCCGTAACCACTTTAGATTGTTGAGACCACATCGGCATTTGTATTGCAGTAAATGCTTTTATGTACGATCGATCAATATTATGCGTTTGTTAGACCTCATTTTCAAACGTAAAGTAAGTCTTTTTTGCTTTCGGGCGGTAAAATCATTTTTCGCCTGCTGACATTATTTTTTGTTATGATTTATAAACACGTATTAGGCAAACCATAGTTACAAAGGTACTATTTAGCAAAAATAACTGTAAAATGGCCCTGTTTTTATTAGCAACAATTTATGGAATCTGGTTCTCCTTTTTTACTTCCTTTTATAATAAGGAAGTGTTGGATTCACCCAAAAAACTCAAAATTGAGTTTTCAACAGATCTTCACGTTTTAGAGGCTCCCGAACCCAAAAAACATGTTTTTGTTCATTGGTCTGTCTGCCAGTCTCTGTGCGTCTGTCTGTCCGTCAGTTTGCCTGTGAACAGAATATCTCAAAAACGAAAGGAGGTATGGCGTTGAAACTTCATACATAAGTTTTGTGTACTATCTCAATGCAACAGCAAGCTTTTGAAGCAAATCGCATAACCGGAATATATGGTGTTTACTCTTGTGATTTTTCAGGTTTTTTTCGATTATTTCAAAAACCGCTTTAACGATTTTTTCAAACTTTACATTTTTATTACATTTTTAATGTGTATTGATGTGAGATAGGTGATTTTATAGTTGAATACCTCTAAAATGAGCTTCTTTGGTTTCTTTTTTTAACTTCTATTTTAAATAGAACACCCGGTATATTACATTTTTGAATTCAGCTTACCAGTTTAGAGAAAATTTGTCTCTTCAACTAACGCTCTATTTTGTACGGTTTCTGCAGAATTTATAATTTTTGAAAAATTTTGACAAATACTTAATCAAAAATCAAATTTTTGGCTAATTATAAGATCACTGTAAAAGGAAGTTGTGTCCGTGTATCACACCACTTTTTTTAAATTTCTATCGTACAATTTTGTATGCACTTCGGGCGTAACCAGCGTCGTTAGCTGTTGTCTTGTTATCGTAACATTCTCGCCGCGAGCCGAAAATGCCTGTTTTACGCCTTTTGTACATATATGCTAACTGTTTTAATCAATAGTAGATTATGCAATGAGGGAGACAAATGCGTTATTTTGCTGAGGAGCAGTGCAAAATTGCACTGAAGCAAAATAGCATTCTCTCGGATTTGCATATACTATTTTTTTGCCACTACTACGTTTGATTTTTGCGATCTGGCTTAAATTTGTGCAACCAAGAAAATGCATTTTCATGTCACGTGGTGTTGCCATAATTAATAATGAACAATTGTATGGAGAGATTCAAGTTAACATTGACCTTTCACTGCTCGTTTAAAAGTCTGCGACAAATACGTACTTGACATTATTTACGTTACGCAGGGCCGTAACTAGGTAGAGGCCAAGTAGGCCCCCGCCTACAAGCGCAAGCGGAAAGGACGCCAAAATGGCATTGAAAACAATAAAAGAAAATAAATGAACAAGTGGGCAATTTTACAAACAAATTCATTTTTTAATATTAACGATTTTAGCCCAAATAACGCGAATTGCGCCCAATCTGGTTTATACATTACATTGTCATGGCAATTTGCAAAGGGAATGTAATATGTCTACCATATGGCATACGGGTGTTAGTCATGCAAATTGTATGAATTTCGAAATCCAAAGAAACAGTGGGACCAGTGGAGTTCGAACTCGCGTTCTTTGATAAATACATATGCTTATCGTTGCGTTATAAATGACGAATTAGCGTTCCGATTTTGGGCGAAATGTGCCCGATCGGTGCCGGTGACGCAGGTATACCTCAAGGCTTGTTTGGGTATACCTAGGTTTGCCAGATTCATAACCAACAATAGGAGGGGGGGGGGCTGTGGCGGTGATATGCATAAGCTGGAATAAGCGTTGCTTAGGGGCCCGGGCCCTTAGAAGGCCCTTTGGGGGGCCCGGTAGGTTCTGTATTCGCTTATTAAATATCTCGATATCTTCCACTTCATTTGGATATAGATTGATATTGATAGCACTGCAACCTCAGTCCCCACTTTCAGTTATCAGTCATCAGTAAAGCTGATATTATATGGCAAATGCATATTTTGTATAATTGATATGCCGGCGAAACTTTTTGCATATGTATACTAATTATGTGAAAACAAATCGTTTAAGCCAAGTTTCATTTTGCATATTTATACGTTTTTGAGAATACTTTCTGGATTTTGCATATTTGGTTATATTTAGCAATAATTTGCGATGTATGAACCTTTTAAGATTTTTTTTTTTTGTAAAATTTACTATTTCATTAAATTTATTAATAAAATTTTTCACTTTCTGCCGCTGGAGTGCAGTGTGCCTATCGAAATAAGCAGAAGAAAGAGGAAGTTGCTGTTAAAATCTTTGACTATATAAACATAGACTGCCAGTAACCTACACTTTTTCCATAGAAGCAATGTATAAGGAATCAGCCAACATAGAATTCATTTCAAGAGTCGAACTTCGAGTGTTACGTGAATAATAGTCTGGCGGGGTTAGGGGAAATCTCATTTGTATGTTGGCTTACAACGTGAGTTGGCGTTCGCAGTCCACGTTTATATAGTCAACGTTAAAATGAATGAATTGTTTTAATAAAAATTAGAGAAATGAATATACTCATACAAAATAATTAAAAATTTTATACTATTTAGAATACTTCTACTCTAGCATATTATGTGCATATATTGTAACTTTGAGTGCATATACTCAACAAAATGTATGCATATATATGCGCATATTTTCGTACATGTAAGTGCATATAATTATCAGCTTGAGTTATCAGTGATCAGACTCGATTTGAGAGCTTTGAAAAACATTTTAGAATTTTTAGAACTGAAAAACCTTTTAAGAATGAAAGAAGCTGAACAGGTCCAATGAAGTATTCTGATGTCCTAAATAATAATCTCGCCATTCAATTGTGAACGCTATCTCTTTACTAAAAGAGGATTTAAATTATAGCATGGGTGTTTTAGATTTGACAAGTTTATTCCTACAGAAATATAGTGTTCTCGAAAGCAATTTTGGCGAGATTATTACTGCATTGGTTTTATTCTTGACTCTACCTGTAACATTAGCCACAATAGAAAGATCATTTAGCAAGTTGAAAATAATAAAACATTATTTAAGAAATTCTAGGAGCCAAGATAGGCTGCATGACCTTTCGGTTTTGTCAATTTAGTAAACAGTATCGTCTATGATGGACCTAAAAATTTTGTTGAACAATTTGCCAATAAGGCCAGAAAGATGCATTTTTTATTTGCAATCAATTTATTTTTACGGCGTTTTACAGATATTAATGATACAAACAAATACTAAGTATTTGTTTACCTGATTATTATTTTATTTTACTAGTGTTACGTAGGTAGTTATTTATCCATCAGTTTTTTTTTGTATTTGTGCTTATACCAACTTGCAGATTTTATGTAATTTTATATTTTTACTTTCTTTTACAATAAAGGAAGTATTGGATTCACCCCAAAAATTCGAAATTGAGTTTTCAACAGATCTTCACATTTTAGAGTCCCCTGAACCCAAAAAACATATTTCTTTCATTGGTCTGTGTGTCTGAACAGAATATCTCAAAAACGAAAAGAGGTATGGCATTAAAACTTCATATATTAGTTTTGTGTACTATGTAGATGAGACAGCAAGCTTTTGAAGAAAATCGCATAGCCGGAAGTAGGCGTTTACTCTTGTGATTTTTCAGTTTTTTTTTCGATTTTTTCAAAAACGGCTGTAACGATTTTTTTTAACTTTACATTTTTCTTACATTTTTAATGTGTATTGATATGAGATAGGTGATTTTCCAGTTGAATACTTCTAAAATGGGTTTCTTTTTTTCTATTTTTTTAACTCCTATTTTAAATAGAATACTCGGTATATTATTACATTTTTTAATTCAGGGGGGGGGGTAAAAATATGTAAATGTACCTATATACTACAACTACAAAGTACGCCTACGCACTACTATTACCACGTAACCAAGTACCAATACCAACTATCATTTATACTTTTCATTTGATTTGGACAATTTGATAAGTGTGTTTCCTTCAGGCCTGCTTAAAAATGTTGAAAATTGTGTGCAAGACTTCATAGTTAATTCGAGCTTGTAACTCCGCTTTTACTACATCAAAAGACATGCGATTTCTTTCTTTTGCCCAAAGATTATTTAGCAAGCTAAATATTCGTTCCCAAAAACCATTGCCGACTGGTATCGACAGGATAAATAAAACAATTTTTTGAGATTGGTCAAATTTGGTTATCTCTTTTAAACAAATACAGTTTAAGACCTGCAAACTCGGAATAAAGTGAGTCAAAATCAATAACACCTTCAATTTTTAAAAATGCTGGAAATTCAGATAACAAATCCCAAGTTAAAAGTAGTTTTTCTGATTTAAGAGACGAAAAAACTATTTTTTTTGTAAAATGACTGTGAACTAAAGCCGTATCTTTCTTCCAAGTATATAATGGATATCTGCAGCAATTTGTGTGCCTGTGATCTAAATGTATGTATTTTTCTTCATTTAGAATTTTAAAAGTGGACCGAAATTACATTCAAAACATGTAGGTTTTTAATGGAATTTTGCATTCCGGGCCATTAGCTTAAAATTACGGGACACGGGACAGAGCAATGAATTCCGGGACAATCCCGGAAATCCCGGTCACCTGGCAACCCTAGGTATACCACACGTTTATATATAGAAATTTGTAAAATATTGTACTGACTACATTATAATATGTTTACTTCCCTCGTCTAAAAGACTAAGGAAGTATTGAAATCGCAAAAAAAATCACCTTTCAAGATTTCTTCAGATCTTCACGTTTCAGGGTCCTTAGATGACGAAAAACGGGTTTTATCAATTTCTTCTGTCTGCCTGTTGGCGGGTGTAACTCAAGAAATATTGTAGAAGGAAGATTATATTTTACATGCAGATTGTATGCCTTTCTGGCATGAAACCGAGAATATTTCGGTGAAATATTTACAGGGCGAGCACCTTAAAAAATAAAATTCTTTCTATTTTTGTTTTAACTACAGCGTTGCCAAACTTCTGCTAC
>OW679200.1:8498269-8590320 GCA_940337035.1 Agriotes lineatus
AGATCTGACCCATCATTGATACGTATCACTAGATCTAAGGGTCACGAATTTGGATTGGATTGCAAGTCATTACCGGTCAAGTTTAGGGAACATTCAAAACCAACAAAAAGTAAGCACCCTAGATCGACTCGAACGACTCAAAATTCCCAAAGCTGTAAAGCTCCAAAAAAGCGCAGATACCGAATAATACGAGATTCGTCCTCGGATGAAGAATCTGATATGTCTGCTGTAAGTTACAATTCATCAGCTTCTGAAAAACGACATAAGCGTCCAAAGAAGCAAACTTCCAAACCTAAGGTTGCAGCAGCTATCCCTGCTAAAACTGTAGATCGTAAACTTCAAAAGCCGCAAGTCTCGGCTTCCTCCCATATAAGGTCATCGGAGCCTATTCATAATAACACATCAGATCAAATATTCCATAAAAATGAGTCAACTCTGGATAAGAAGAGGAACTTGGTGAGATTGAATGAATATCAGAGAACTGAATCAGTTGAAAGATCATCAAACGTTAGGTTTCCACCAAGCCAAATGGACATTCTTTTTGGTCCTCATTCTGATAATGAGGAGATGACAATAAGGTGGTCTCCGAAACCTGAAAACCTGATATGGTCACCTCAGTTGGATGATAGTGATTCTCCTGATTGTATTTTCAGATTTGACGAAGATGCTATTAACAGTTCTAGTGTCTCTACTAGTAAGCCCTGCAAAGAGAAAACTGAAGAAAATATTCCAAAGAAAGTTCCTTGGGACCATGGCTTGAGGACCGTGTGTGCAAATAGTGATGATAAAAAGGAAAGTAAGAAAACTCACCATAGAGTATCTCTTATACAAGGAGATGAGTGTTCGAAGAAAGTTGATTCCAGACGGGCGTCGCTATCACATAACCTGACTGGAAAACAAGAGAGCGAAAAATCTATTAACGAGCACAGAAGGCTCTCTTTAGGTCATGATATGGATTTAATTGCAGAAAGGCGGTGTTCTTTAACACCTATAACAAATATTCTGCCTCGAAATGATAAAACAAATGCAAATAAAGGTGATGCTAGGACTCCCACTGGTGTATCCGGTAACCATGCTAATAATATCCAAAACAATCAACATAGACCATCTGTAACTCAAAATAATAGTGAAAACAAAGCGGAACATAAAAAAATATCAAATAGTCTGAATGGTATTAATAAGCAAAATGTTACAAAAATAGTCAACAGAAGATCATCCATTTCACATACGTCCACTGCTGATGCAAAACAAGATAAAAAGACTTTACCTGTACCTATTGGCAACAAATTAGAAACAAATAACGAACAAAAAAAGCCAGTTCTTCAAAAAAGCTTATCTGTGGAGAATAAAAAAGAAAATAAAAGGCCCGTCATAAAGCAAAGGCAACTGTCAATGGACCTTAAACAAGCTACAATGAATCACCTTCAGGGACTTACTTGGGAAAGCATAATGGATTTTGGATATGTGCATCCCGAACTGAAAAGTGCCCGGCAATGCCAGCAGCCGAGAAAAGTGAAACCTAATAACGTCGTTCTCATGCCTGTAGTTCCAGTGTATGATAAGTTCACAACAGTAAAACAACCCAGAAGGACTGTAACAAATGATGTAGACTCCCAACCTGGCAGTTCTGCGGAGCCAAATGTAGAAAGTAACCGGGATGTTATAGACTTATGTGATAGTGACGATGAGCAGATCAAAGATATTAACAGTATAAACAGTCTGATGCGTACAGTCTTGGATGAAAAACCCATTATTGAATCAAATGTAACCTGCTCTGATGCAGCAGCGCCTTCCAAAGAAGTGGAATTGAAACTCGAAGCTACAACTCCTACTGAACTTGGTATTCAGCATTCTGCAGTTGGTGCATCTCGTATAAATGTGACACCCACGGAAATACCTGTCACTATACAGTGCAGTAGGGCTATGGCTTCGACCAGTTCATGTGTGCCCCCTATTGTAATGAAAGAAAATCATAACGAAACTCGTACTGAACTTGGTATTCAGTATCCTGCAGTTGGTGTATCCTCTGTAAATGTGACCCCCACCGAAATACAGTGCAGTACGGCTACGGCTTCAACCAGTTTAAGCGTGCCCTCTACTGTAATGAAACAAAGTCATAACGAAGCACCTACCGAACTTGGTATTCAGCATTCTGCACAGGTTGGTGCATCTCGTCTAAATGTGACACCCGCCGAAATACCAGACACAATGCAGTGCAGCATTTCAATAGTTCCGAGTAATTCAGGTTTACCCCCTATTGGAATTGAAGAAACTCGCAATAATAGTGCATCAGCTAATGTACAAAACGTGCAACAAGATATGCCACATTTAACCATAACATTAGTCGATTCTAGATCAGCTGCAAATGCATCAAATGTACCTATGCTATGTAGAAGGAATTCAACCACTACTATTACACCTGTCTCAACTGTAAACATTCCTGTAGTACAGGCAACTACAAATTCAGTTTCTGAAATTCGGGCGCCATCTACTTGCTTCACCGGTGCACCAAATGTAGCATCTGCATCACGCTCAACTTTTAATACAAGGCAGGTCGAAAATGTTCCACCCACGGTTGAAAATATTGCACCAATGCTTTATAACATAGAGAACAGAAGCATTTCTGCCATGCAAGCTGCAACAACAGCAGCGATAAGTTCCAGCAACATTAGTGCGACTGCGCCGATTTTGATACGAAATGAAGATTTTGCCAACACTTGGACCGTGTCAATTGTGCTCTACATCTTGATGGAGCAATCCATAAATCAGCTGTTATCCTACTACAGTTCCCAGTATAAAATTAGCAGGGAGGACATGGCAAGGGAGTTTCAATCTGTGTTATCGGGTGTGTCTCAGAGTCGAACTGATCTTGCTGGCCGTTTGCTCAGCTACATGAAGACTCGTGAAATAACCAAATTCAACTTAAAAGAACTGGTGCGCCACATTTGCAAGTGTTGCAAGGCTAAATTCAACTTCTTTACCAGTCCAATTGGCATACTGAAAATTCTTGTGGAAATCACCAATGAATGGAACCTATTGAATAGCAGTGGGTTCTTGATGACATTTACTAGGGCTGTTCTGCTAGAATGGAAGAGGCAGTATACTGCCGCCATCGCACGACATACTACTGCCACCGCACGACAAACTGCTACCGTCGCACAACAACAAACTGCTGCCAATACGCAGAAGACTCGACGTGCCAGTGTGATACAGAATCATAATCAACCTGCTCAACAGGGAGTTCTACCACAAGCTTCCATACATATGACCACCTCTGCAGTAGAAAGCAGTAAGTATTGCTGTTGTTTTTTCCTGTAGGTAGAGAGTACACCCCCCTTACCGCATTTAATTGGCCCCTTTTGAACATTCAGGCTGAATGCCTATGAGCTTTTCTGGTTTTCTTATCATTCCACACAAACCCGACTGTGGTAACTCATTCTGTTCTTGAGACATGTCGTTGTGCTTTAGCGCTGCAATAGCACACCAGAACCCCAATTTTTCAACTGTGTAGTAAATAGAATCTGAGAGAGGTTTGCCGAAAGTAATTTCAAAATGGGCAAATTATGTAAATATGACAAATGGTAAGAATTAACTTAAAAAAAATGCTTAAAACATAATTTTCTTGAGTTCCATAAACTGTGGTATGTTGAAGCATCTATTTTTGTCTAATTTCCTAATTACCTCACCCTAGTTTTCTCTAACGGCTCTAATTTCTAGTTTTTGTTTTAAGGATATTGTCTTATCTGCTGCTTCTAGGCCGAAGTTATGTTTGACTTGGGCTCTCGCATTCTATATCCCCGAGTAATGTGATGTTTCCTGGTTTTGTTAGGCCCCTCTGAAGGCGTTATTAATTAGCTCTTATCAATTTTTATATTCACCAGTTTCAAATCAAGTGTCTGTTTTGAAGATTTAGAGGTTAGAAATATGTTCATATGTCAATAGGTATTTTCAGTAAATTTATCAAAATGGGATTTCCGTCTTGTTTCACAGGTACAACTTTATTTGCAATGCCATTCCCGTTATTTCATTATTTGGTTTGTCTCATCGAATCTGTGTGTGATATATCATACTATCATACATTTTCAGGATTGTGTTGGATTTTGGATATTCACAACTCGCTGTCATGCTTATATTGAAGAGCTGGTTTTTTGCACTTCCGCCTATTAAAGCGTCCAGCGGTCACAACCTTTAATAATGAATTGACTACATTCCTAAAGGTCTTGACAGGTACGCTTAATAATCCCACAAGTTTTTAGTGCGCTGGTTATTATTGTATCAATGTGCAAGTTAAAACAAAGCATTTCAACTGAAGTAATGCCTAAATCTTTAATACAGGTTACCCTTTCTAAAGAAAAATTTTCTAGTACATAATTATAATTTACAGGGTTTGTTTTCTAGCTGTAGTGCATTAATATTGTTTTGAATTTGTCTACGGTCCTGTTCGGTAGTAAATAACAGTATATAATTTTAAGTCATCTGCAAATGATTTACAGATGCAATGTTTGAACGAGAGGTAAATATCATTAACAAAAATTATTTTCAAAATGCTGGCATTGAGACGAGTTATTTTAGTCTTTTTAATGATAGTATACACAGATAAAAAAAACTTGGCAAACATATTACACATCTTTTAGTGTTATGTGATTTGAAGTTATTATATATATATAACAGCATTTCAGGCCTGAAGGCCTATAGCTTGAATGCGGGTTCTTCACAGCTTCCGGTTTCTTGCCATAGTTTCCCTGAACTGGTTGGTGTCCTCGTTTATATTATCCCACCATGTTTTCTTTGGCCTCCCTTTTCTGCTTCTTCCTGGTAATACTGCATTTGTTGCGGTTTTAATTATGTCCTAACCATCTGAGTCTGCTCTGGGTTATAACTGTGATTATTCCTATGTCTTTAAATAATTCGTTGATTTCTTCATTAGTCCTTCTTCGCCAGTTTCCATTTTCGTTTTTTCCACCATATATTTTTCTCAGGATTCTTCTTTCAAACACCTCCAAGTTCCTCTTGCTTTCTTCTGTGACAGTCCAGGTTTCGCTCGCGTAGGTCACTACCGGTCTTATTGTTTTATATATATGAACTTTTGATTTTTTGCTAATGTTTTTATCACTTAACACTTTGTTTAATGCTCCGGTACATTTTGTGCCAGCTGTAATCCGTCTTTTTATTTCGATGTTACACTTTCCTTTACTTGTTATTTCTGTTCCAAGGTACACTACACTTGTCTTTAAATTAAATGTATATTCGATGTTATTGTCGCTTTTTATTTTTATGTTAATGTTCTCAGGTTGGTTGGTTTTTCCCAGGATCATGTAGCACGATTTATCTTGGTTTATTTCTAGACCTACTTTCCTTGCTGCTTTTTCAAACTTGCTTGTAATTAATTTTAGTTCTTCTTTTGTTCTTGATAGTATGACTACATCATCAGCGAATGCTAGTAATTGGTATAAGTTTTTCAAAATAATGTTGTTTGTTTTGATTTTGCTTTCTCTTATTATGTTTTCGAGGGTTATAATAAATAAAGTTGATGACAATGGATCACCTTGTTTAACTCCTGTATTGCTTTGAAAGCCTTCCGATAGTTGTCCTTGATAGGTTACTTTATTCGTTGTTTCTTGTAATGTCATATAAGTTAATTGTATAAGTTTTCTTTTTATCTCTAAATTTTCCATTGCTTCGTAGATCTTTTCTCTTTTTATCCTATCAAAAGCCTGTTTAAAATCTATGAATATTGCATGAATTGGGATGTTTTTCTTTTCGCATTTTTCCTGTATTTGTCGTATCATAAATATGTGATTTATTGTTGATTTCCCACTTCTAAATCC
Source organism: Agriotes lineatus (assembly GCA_940337035.1). Taxonomy (NCBI): domain Eukaryota; kingdom Metazoa; phylum Arthropoda; class Insecta; order Coleoptera; family Elateridae; genus Agriotes; species Agriotes lineatus. The sequence continues at coordinate 8,504,098 of OW679200.1, forward strand.
CGCTTGGTATTGTCCTATTTTGTTTATGATGTCATCTTGTATTCTGCTGCTTATTAGTTTTGCCAGTAGTTTATAGGTTACATTTAGGAGTGCAACTGGGCGATAATTTGATGGGTTTTTTGTGTTGCCTTTTTTGTGTATAGAATAGATCAACGATTGATTCCATTCTGTGGGCATAGTTTCCTCTTTCCAAATTTGTTTAAGAAGTCCATGTAGTCTTTTTAGTAGTTCTTCGTTGCCATTTTTAATTTGTTCAATTATGATCCCATCTGAGCCTGGACTTTTATTATTTTTTGTTTTCCTTATCACTTCTATCAGATCTTCTTCAGTTGGTTCATCTCCTTGCTGGTCATTCCCTTCATTTCGTGGGTATTGTTCGTTTTGGTTTCCGTTATTGGCTTTTGTTAGGATATGCTTATAATACTGCTCCCAGATATCTAGTATTCTTTTGGTTCCCACAAAAATTTTACCTTGCTGATTTTTTAGAGCAACTGTAGGTGTTTGATAGCCTCTTCTTTCCTCCTTTAGATTTTTCTAAAATAATTTTGTATTATTATTTTTAAAGTTTTCTTCCATTGTCTTCAGTTTTTTGTTTATTGATTCCCTTTTCTTGTTTCTAATGAGGTTTTGTGTGTCGTTCCTTGCTCGTTTGTACAACTCTATATTTTCCTGTGTATTATGTTTCAGCATTTTCATTCTTACTTCCTTCTTTTTTTGTATTGCTTTCTTGCAGTCGTTATCGAACCATTCTTTCTTCTGTTTGTGGGTTGGAGGATTTAAGGATAGTTTTGTGCTTAATATTATTGTGTCTTTTATGTTGTTTCATTCTTCATTCACCACTTCTGATACCTTTTTTGAGGTTATCATTTTTCGTGTGTTTTCTTCATAAATATGGTGATTGTATTCTTTGCTCCAATTCGCTTTTTTCTTGTTTTCGTCGTCTTGTAGTCTGGGTCTTTTTTGTTTGAGTTTTGCTACCACCAGCATGTGGTCTGAGTCAATGTCCGCCCCTCTGTAAGTTCTCACGTTTAAGATTTGTTTCTCATGTATTTTCTCTACTAATATGTGGTCAATTTGGTTATAGATCATCTTATTTGGGCTTATCCATGTTGCTTTATAAATATCTTTGCGTTTTTGGCAGGTGCTTTTGATGATCATTTTTTTGCTAGCTGCGAAATAGATTAATTTTTGTCCGTTATCCTTAGTTTTATTGTGTAGGCTTTCTTTCCCGGCTATATTTCGATGTTACGTTCTTCTTTTCCAATTTGTGTGTTAAAGTCGCCTATTATGATTTTTATATCAAAGTTTGGTGTATTGCTTACTTCGCTTTCTATTGTGTCGTAAAATTCCTGTTTTATGTCGTCATCTTTGTCCTCTGTGGGTGCATGGGCATTAATTATTGTCATTTTTCTGTACTTTCCTCTTAGTCTTAACATGCTTATTCTGTCATTGATCACTTTAAAATTTAGAATTTTTTCCTTTAAGTAGTTTTTTAATATAAAGCCTGTGCCAAGTCTATTTTTTTCTCCTCCTCCTAGACACCAGATATAATTTTCAAAATTTGTTATTGTTATTCCCTTTATATTTGTTTCCTGTACGGCTAGTATGTCTAAATTGTATTTTTTTAGTTCCTGTGCCAGTTGTTTCTTACCTCCTTCTTTGTTTAATCCTTGTAAGTTCCATGTAGCTAATTTAATTGTTTCTTCTTTGTTTTGTTTATCCGTGGGTTTTGATTTGTTTGTTGCAGTGTTCGTCTTAAAGTGTCCGTCCTTTGGGTATGTTTTTCCTTTTTTGCTTTTTCTCATGTCCGTGTTCTCGCCTAAAGTCGTTGCCGTGTTTCGATCCCTTTGCTGACTGGTTACTTTTTTGGCTGTGGATCTTCGACCTTCTTCAAACTGCCCCCATTATCATCCGCCCATTCATATTTCACACCATCTACTTCTAACATTCTATATCCTATTCTAGTCTTCTTAACCTTGCCTTTCTCCATTCTTGCCACGTTTCCTAATTGTTGCTTGTATTTTTTGTTCGTCAAGAGTCAGGTCACAGTCCAGGTATATCTGTTGTTGTATTAAGTTCTTTTTCTGCTTAAGGACCTCAATTTTATCATTAAGGCTGCTAAACTTTACTACTGTCGGCTTAGGTTCTTGCTTTTCTACTTTAAATGCTTCCTCTATTTCAGCGTTTATACCAAATTCTTTTAGTTTAAACTCTTTTATTTCTTGCTTCATATATTTTTCGTCAAAACACTTTCCTTTTATTAGTTGTTTCTTTTATTACTTTTTTCTTGGTTTTCCAGTCTCCCTTTCAGGCTTCTTATTTCCTCCCGTAACTCTTTTTTTTTTTTCCCATTCCTCCTCCTTTTTTATCAGCTCTTCTTTAAGTGATCGCAAATCTTCTCCATAGTTTTTCATTTGCACGGTTATCTCATCTAGTTTTCCCTTTGTGCTTTGTGTGTCGCTTTTAATTTCTTTTAGTTGTGTGGTTAGACTCTCCATGAATTGTTCCATCTTATCTATCTTTGCAGGTGTTCCACTCATTGTTGAGGTGGAGATCTTGTCACTAATTTGCTCTTCTTAAAATTTCCTTCCTCGTCTACTATGAGTTCTTTCTCGTTTACTGCTTGGGTCTCTTGGTTTTCTCTTTTTCTTTTAATCACAAAATCGTTTATAGATCGCGTGTTACCCGCTTTTCGTTCCACTGGTTTTATATTGTCCATCTAGCGATGTTTGCCGCTCGTAAATATCGCGCTGCTACTTCGCACCGGCACTCGTTTGTTTCTTTTGGCTCGGAAAAACTCCCGTATCCTTTCGCACTCTACGCCACTGGCTTGAGTCCTTGGCTACGCGATGCGCCGATCCGGTGCGCTTATTTTGGTCGCTACACGTCACGTGTGCGCGCCGGTATCGCGGCTTTCACTTTTACTATTATTTATTTCGCGCGACTTTCACCTGTATTTTCTCGCGAACTGAGTTTTAATTGACAAATTCCTGCCTTATCTTCTCTAGTTTTCCTTTAATTTTTATATTATGGTTCACTGTCGCACTGCTATTTAGTCGCTACACCCGTTATTTCCTTTGTTTTCACTTTTATAGATCACAAATCGCTTCAAAACACTGCACTGGTGACGGAGCCTATTGTAGGTTATCGCGTCGAACATCCAATCCTTTGAAGTTATTAGAGAACATATTTACTGGTAAACCTCTTTTCTGCATTCACAAATTTCTAAAGGGTGGTAATATTTTTTACAGTTGAACATTGAGAATATAATACAAATTTAAAATTCTCAATCTGAATACTACGCTTTGCATTTGTACATGCTACTTTATAAATTTCGTATCTTGAGCACGTTTATATTTATTATACAATTTATTTTTGTTTTTTATCAATTTTTTAGTATTTACTGATTATCGTAGCAGAAATTTATCAGTATTAACAACATATTTAGGTACAAACCTGTCGATAGCTAAATAAATCACGTTATCAAACTGGGTTATGCAACTTTGCTGATCCAAATCAGCAGCGTAATCATTTATTTTTTCATATAATGACTTTTGTTGAAATTTATAAATTAGAATTGCCAGTGTCAGCAATTGTTTTCGCATTTCGAGAATTAGGTCAACAAAAGTGTTCCGTTTTTTATGGCTGCGACTGTATTATTAGAAGCAATCGTAATTATCTTTAAAAGCAGTACTTATACAAAACGATGGATAGCGTTGATCAGGAGTTACAAGGTAAAACATTTCACTGCTGACACTAATGTTATTATTATTACACATAATTAGATCTAAAATTACATTATTAGCATTTTTTACACCGTTATATTGATAGATTCCGCAAAATATAAAATTATTCTACACGCTTTTTAAATCTTTAAACGCTCTCCTAAAAGTTGATCTTCGTCTTCTACCCATTAAATACCGGGTAAGTTATAGTCGCTCGCTATACATGTTGTTCAAGGAATATGATCCAATACACAGTGTGTCCCAGTGACTACCAGACATAGCAAAATTAACATTGGGAAATTATATAAGGATCAACTATTGCCATGAGCTATATATTCTTTCTGAGCGGCCAAAACAAAAGATTTAAAACAAACAGGAATTTACGTCTGTCAAATAATTTTCATATTATATGGATGGGGTCGTAATTATATATAACAGCAATGAGATAACATGAACAACAAAATAGAATGCTTAAGTAAGAAAGAGATGGCCATACGAAAAAATATATTTTAGTAGGCATGTTTGGTTGACATCTGTCGTAATTAAAATAAGCGTCAGGCCTACTTGAATATTTGCTACTATGTTTATCTCTTTCTTACTCAAGCAATACGTGTTATTTTCTTGGTCATGCTATCTCATTGCTGTTATATATAATTGTGGTTCCATCGGTATAATTATTTAATAGCTATTTATGCAACAAGTGCTAAAAGTCGACGTTTATGCACGAGACATGAAAATTATGAAACGAAGCCGAAGGCTGAGTTTCATAACATGTCTCGTCCATAAACGACTTTTAGCACGCGTTGCATACAATATTTTATCTACGACCTTAATTTTACTGTTATTAATCCATAAATATCGATTTAACAAAGGTTTGCATCTACGACACTTCTAATTTATGTCATAATAAACAGTAGGCCATGCCGCGCGGGCGAATGTTTGCGAAGCCAGTACTGTCAAGGTCAGTTACGAGAGGTAATTATTAATATTCCACATCTGACTGTATTCATTACATAACGCTTTAATTATTTCAAAAACACTACCTGTAACCCAAGAAGCAACTAGAATAACTTTACAACTTCACTTCCAGTTCGAAATTGTAGTTTTATAACCTCACTTCATTTTTAGCACATGGGCTAAAAGTAAACAGCTGATTTCTTTAACCACGCTAAACTGTAAATCGTCACTTTTAGTGAAACAAGCTAGCGCTAAAAGGCCTACTTTTAGTAGTGGTCGTAGATAAAAGAAATTTTAAAATAATTAATATTACATTTTCAAATACAGTAGAACTCGCTTTTAATGATCACGGTTATAGCAAATTCACGTTTATAACGAATAATTTTGAAGGTATATTTAAATTACATTTGATTTAATGTAGCTCTCTCTAGCCCTCTGTAGAACTACTAAATCGTACTCAACAGAGTGAGCGCGACTTTGTGGGCGTTATAAGCAACTCCATTTTTCTTAGAATCCAGTGGCTCCCTGTAGAATCCAGTTCTTCAAATAGCTATAATCTCACATTAATAAACATTAAAAATGTAAAGTTTGAAAAAAACACCTACTTCCGGTTGTGCGATTTTCTTCAAAAGCTTGCTGTCGCATCTACATAATACATAAAACTTATATATGAAGTTTCAACCTCATACCTGTTTTCGTTTTTGAGATATTTTGTTCACAGACAGACAGACACACAGACGGACAGACACACAGACAGACAGACAGACCAATGAACAAGAACATGTTATTTGGGTTCAGGAGATTCTGAAACGTGAAGATCTGTTGAAAACTCAATTTAAAATTTTTGGGATGAATCCAATGCTTCCTTTATTGTAAAAGGAAGTAAAAAACAATAGCTAAAACGTTGGTCTATGACGCAACAAAAAGAGTTGCGGAAATGTTCAACTGGATGTATCTTCGTTGTTCCTTTACTGACATTCCGTACGTACCTACGCATTTTCTGGTTGTAGAAAAATGTCGGGAGTCAAACGGAGAATATTATCTGTATCTGAAAAAGTAGAAATTATACGGGATTTGGAAATTTGCTCAAATTATGACCTTGGATATAACGAATCAACGTTATTACGAACAAATGTAGCGGTCCCGTGGAATTCGTTACAACCGAGATTTACTGTACTTAACAATGAATGTTTATACAACAGAAGAAAAAATTCCAATAGTAACATGGAAATTAGCAGGTAATAGTTTTTTAGTGTTTATTTTAATGAATGGGCTAGAAGTGAAAAATATAATGTTAACAACGAAGTAGAAAATTTGGCAGCTGTCGAAGCCGATCCCAACGTAAGTGTGAGGGAAATTGCAAATAATCTCGGTGTATCTCGCTCGTATGTTCACCACACTCTTAATAAACACAAATATTTTGCTTACAAATATTCCACGCAGCAAGAGCTATTAGTAGCAGATAGTGAAAAACGAATCACCTTTTGTGAATTAATGTTTAATAAATGTCAAACATTTTTTTGAAAATATTTGTTTCACTGACGAGTCCACATTTACATGAAATGGATAACCAAATCATCAAAATTATCGGTATTGGAAGCCAAACTAATCAACAGTGTACTATGTGCAAACATATACACAATACAGCAAAAGTCTTCGTATGGGTTGGAATATTGGGCAATAATTTAATTGGTCTGCTCTTTATCGATGGTACCCTAAATAGCAGAATTTATTTAGATATGCTTCAAAATCAAATAGTCCCTGCTATTACTGTAGTAGTTAATAAAATCAACACAGTATGGTATCAGAACGATGAAGTTTCTGCTCACTATTCAAGAAAAGTGCAAAACTACCTAAACGAAGTATTCCCCAACAGATGGTGTGGTTGTGGAGACTATTAACTGGGCTCCAAGGTCTCCAGATTTGTCACCCAATGATTTTTCTTATGGGGCTTTCTAAAATAAAAAAATGTACACTTCACGAAAGCATGCAAATTTAGAATCTCTAAAGGACTCGATTACTAGTTAATGGGAATACGTTTGAACATTTAATTAATTAGTACCTGTTAGTGTTATTGAATTTTAGTACTAAATACTCTTAAGCTTTCTGTATTACTGAAAATCATCCATAGTTTGTACAAAAACTTTATTTTAAAATAACGAATGGTTTACATTTGTTTACCCACGAACACTAAACCTTAACCTTACTTTCTATTTTATTTTTGCTCTGCGTAAATTCTAAATACTTATGCTTTTATACTGAATATTACTTATACAAGCAATTACTATACCACATTGTTTATCCCTAAATACTATTTATTTGCAATAATATTGATAATTAAGCTGGCAGTACGGCTGAGTGGTATTGCACATCCAACGGCACTTGTAAAAGTTAAGCACCAGTCTGCTCGGTCAGAACTTGGTTGGATAACCATCTGGAGAGCGGGCATAGTGTGTTAGCCAGACAGGCTCCACTTCCTCAAGTACCTCCGCCGAATTTTAAAATGTACATACCTCTCAGTGGCTCGGTTAGCCCGGCACCCCGATACCATGTAAACGGTAAAAGGGGTTACAGATTATGTATATATATTTATATATATAATATTGATAGTTAAATGGCAATAGTTGTATTGTGTCAGCTAATTCTAAAAATAACAGCAATCTGACAGTAATGTAATAGTATTTAACATTACAAGCCAGGTAAAACAGGTTTTACTGGCGATAGGATTGGGATGACTGGCGAGCCGTTAGGCGAGCCTGTCATATCCTTGAGCCAGTAAAAATGGTTACCTGGCGTGTATTGTTGAATGTTTTATTTGTTCCTCACTTGTAAATAACTATAAATTTATCATTTATTCAAAATGTCAAACTGACAAGCAACTAAATTAATCAATATGTCACATACTAAGGAAGACAACTCTGGCTTTGCACGCTATCATTTATCTATGAGCACGCTTGTAAAATATAACTGGCTAGCCAGTAAAAAATTTACTGGCTAGCCAGTTAAGAAACATTTTCAAGGTGAATACAGTGACTTGATAAATTGATGTTTACAAGTGAGGAACAAATAAATTTGATTAATTCAACTATAGGCCATTCAGTAAACACAAAAACATATAAATTTTCTTTAAGTTGGCATATACGTAAAATTTTTCTGCTAGGGATTCTGTATTTTGTTTTGCAAAGGTTTCCATACTTGCATAAAGGCGACTTTGAATTGAAAAATGACAATAAATATTATTAATTCAGTGTCAAAGTACATACTATTCTGAAAATTCTTGCCTGAACTTTTATAAAATGTAATAAAAATACTTATTAATAAATTCTACAGCAATAGTATCCAACAGAGTATTTGTTTAACATCCTTAAAATTAGTTATGACAGATGCTAATTAAATGTCACACTCTTAACCTATTTGTTTTAGTAACTTTTTGTAAGTACATTCCTAGACAAAAGATGCATTTTGGAAGTACACTTGTGAAATTTTAGAAATCAAAGGCCACTTTGTGTTTTTATGTTTAGTGAACAGACTATACCTCTGCTGTTTCATTTGTGACAATCACATTTTTAGATACAGACACAGCAGTAGTTGATCCTTACATAATTTCCCAGTGTTAATTTTGCCATGTCTGGTGGTCACTGAGATACACTGTATAATTGATTGAGTTCATATATTGCATATTGGTAGTTGTATCAGAAGCAGGAGTTATACACAGCTCCCCAAATATAAATTCCTGATCGTTGATTAGTTTTGAGATAAATAGTTCTTCTACACTAGTGTTTTTTGGTACACTTAAAATATCGGATGACCATCTAGCTAGACCATATTGCTGTTAAGACACCACCACCTTGTATATTCATATTGTATGAGCCCGTTAGCACCTCTATATATGGTAAATTTATCTTTATCGAACATGCAACCATGTCTCTGTAAGAATAATCATAGTCCACTACTACGCAATTGTTTGAAATTTTATTTCTTTTTGTTCTAAGCTCGAACATATTTTGGTAGAATAAATTTATATTGTCTTTTGGGTGCGTGATTTTCTTCTTTTTCTGCTATGATTATTTGTGTGTCATGTTCTGTTGTAATCATTTTGATTATTAATCTTATTAGGCATTTCACTATCTTCCATGTTTTCTTCTTCCAGAATTCCTACAATTTTCAATTTTGGTTTAATTTTAATTGGTTCAACTACCGTATATTTATCTCCTAATGTAGTTTCAATATTTTCTTTTATCTATACGCTTTGATCAACGTTTTCCATATTCAGTACAATTCCCCCATTCTTCATCTTTTCAAAGTTTTTATCTTCAGGTGCAAACGCGATTCTAATATCTCCTTTCATTCTTCAGATATATCGATCCTCTGACGACGAAACTGCCAACTAATTCGAAGTGTTCTCGATTTTCACTGTAAGCAAAATCGCAAGGAAATTTCGTTTATATTACCGCCGCTCTCTTTATCAACGATTTTAGTAGTCATTTGATAGTTTTGCAAATTAAATAGTTAAACGAATAAAAGTAACATGTAGTAAACAAAAAATTGCTTTTCAGATCAAAGACAAAATAGCAGTCAAAGTCTGATGAACGACCACCAAAAAATTAGATTCCATCGGCAATGTCAGGAGTACAACCGTCTCCGCAACGAACTAGCCATTATGCTAGCACGCCAGCAGCAACATAGTCAGCTTTTGGCGAACACACCGGTTCAAAACATCCAACAACAATGCCGTAGGAGAAGTTCTGCAGAGGTGCAGCGGCAATCTATAGATTCTTCAAATATACCTGGTGATGGATTAAGGAGACAGGCTCAACAGAGGCCTATGGTATCTGGAATTCAACCGCCAATTGCCCATGCCTCATCTCAAGCTTCCAGTGTGCCACAGAATCAACACTCAGCATTGCAGCAGCTGCAGCAGCAAATCAGCAGTATTGGTAATCATTCTGTAGTGCCAGAACCAACTGTTAGAGCTAACGTGAGCTGGATACCAAATCAAAATGTGGTTCCTGCTGCAAATGCTTCTCCCTCCTTTGCTCCTCCTTTACCTCTCACCCAACAATTACGCTCGGTGCGTAGGCAGCCGGTTCCTTCAGATCAACCTACACAACCACCACTTATGCAACCACAAACCACACGTACATTTAACCCTTTCCCGAATGATGAATTTAGGATCAAGCTGCCTCTCAGCCAACCTCTCGAATCGACGACTGCGCCTCACAGTATTACTGCAGCTTCTACCTGGACACCACCAGCACAGGTTTGCAATTCCGGTGCTGCCTTTGCTAATCAATCATCAAGTGCCACGATGGGCGATACCACTGCTGCTATTGCTAATCAAGCACCCTGTGCCACGGTAGGCGATTGCATTAATGCAACAATTGTAAAGGCTCTTGGTGCTACTGGTGAAGCTACTGTCAAGGACGAATTGAGCGAAGAAATTATTGACGTTGACGAATGGTTTGAGAAAATGAATGACGACGAGGTGGTGTGTTTAAATCCTGAATACTTCTCGCAAGTGCACATCAAGTATGACATGGACCAACTTATCAAAGCCGATGTTAGCTTCGACCCAGTTGCTGACAACACAGAGAACGTCGAAGCACAGCAGCAGGTAAGTTATTGTTGTTGCACAGAAATAAGTTTTTTGGCAAATTTTTGATTTTGCAGGACCCAAATCCTCCAAGAATTGCTTCTGTTGATAGTGGATTCTCAAGCCCACCAAGGCAGGTTAGTTGAAACTTGTTTATATAAATGTTCATCTTCCATAAGCAATCTCAGTTCAGATTCTACTTTTCTATTGCTTAAAATCAACTTTTTTTTAACTATTCCAAGCCACCGCAACATTTATTTTGTTCGTCTTATTTGTTTCTTTGGTAAAAGACGAAAGTCTAGGCATATGGCGTACCACATATCATAATTGTTTAGTGCATAATATTGTGAAACAAGCAATGTATAATAATGAGCAGCATTCTGCTGCGATTTTTGGTGTGCCTGCTATGTGATGTTGGTTAATTAAAGCATATAATGCACTAGTTAGAATTGACTGTAGTTTAGTTTTTAATTTTTATCTAAAAAAATATAGAATCTTTTAACAAATGTTAGAAACTAGGATGTGTTGTTCCAAGTAAATTATAAACAATCAAGCAATAACATTTACATTTTTACGTTAGTAAAAGATTACAGCTTTCACAGATGATGAAAAATATTTTTAAAAGTATTTCAAATAAAAAAAATACCTGGTGCTGCCTTTCCACATTGTAATAATTATTACAAGAAAAACTATATTATACCCTATAGAAATTCGAGAGAATTTTTTTTTAACTAATTGGAAATGCAGAAATGAAATGCGCAGTAAGCGCCTAGAAAGATGGTCTAATGGGGCTGCGGGTAAATAGAAAATTGTAAAGGAAGGTTATAGGCTTTTTCTTAAATTGATTTCAACATTAGAGTTTGCAACGACTTTTCCAAAAACATTTAAGAATGAAGAAGATGGAAGAATCTTTATAGCTAAAAATAAAGAGACATAAAAGAACAAAGTATCAGTAAGTGATTTGAAAAGGGAAACGAGCACATTGAGAGTTTTCCTTTGATGGAATTGCATTTTAATAGCGGTTACGCCCTCTGAAAATATTTTGTATTCTCATTAATTATTATGGAAATGTGCAATGAAAATAAAAAGAATTCTGTCTCATTACCTACAGATTTTTTTTGTCTTTGTACCAAAAGACGATTGAATGCCAAATTTTTGTGCAATATAAAATGTCTTAACGGAGTTCTGCTGAACATGTGAGGCAATAGCAGCTATGATAAAGAGTACATGTAAATTTAATGTTTTAATGTGTAAAGACCATAAAAGTCGAGAAACATTTTCAATAAATACAGTGTGAGTGATAACACAACCAGAGAACAATAAAATGAGGAGTGCTAGAAAGCCATCAAATAAAGTAAATTTTTTATCAATGTCAAATTCAGGAATACATTGAGCTTACATCAAAGCAGGATTGGATGAGCAAATGAAGAAAAGCAGAGAAATATTTAAAGAAATACAGCAGCAAATAGAAAATGAAATAGTATTAGACACAAACAACCAATAGAAATGCTACAGACAAAAATACAAAAAAATTGAGCAACTCTTCCACAAAATGGAAACTAAATGCAAACACCGATATAGAAGAAGTAACAAGTCTAAAAAAATACTGTGAGAACAACAGGACAATGCAATTAGTACTAGCAACAAAAAATTAAAAAATGGAGATCTTGACGTTATTGACTAAAGAATGCACAGTACTGTTTGAATGAATAATATACAAAGCAATAACAAGAAGAAAGAAAACTCCAAACACATCTCAGAGAAGTAAGAGATTTGAGATGCAATGCGAAGATGAGAAAAAACACATTAATTTGTAATAGGAAAATGTAGACAATAGAAATACTGAAAAAAGAAGGAAAAAATACGAACACTACATCAAAAAGAATACCAAGTCAAAGAGCACCAGAACATAGGATGAAAGACCAGATAAAATATCACACAAAGAAGAAGAGGATTGAGAAGAGAAATACGAACAAGAAAATGAAATACAATGAAGCAGAACAGTGAAGAAAACTGTGCAACAATTAAGCAAACGCAACAAATAAAGCAGCTATTAAGGAATACACTCAACAAAGAAAGTTCCAAATAAATAGAAAGAATAAATTAAAAATATGTAGAAATCATGAAAAATAGAAACATGGAATATTAGAATAGTGTTACAACCTGAAAAAATTTTAGAAAATTCAGAAGAAACAAAAGGCAAAAGTAGACATAACGGCGATACAAGACGTTAGGTGGGTTGGAAGTGGAAAAATAAAAAAAGAAGCTACATACTAGCATAAAGGACCTAGAATTCAGAGAAAAATTGTTTCATAATTTCTGAGAAAATAAGGAATGCATTTATAGACTAAAGGTATTACAGGAAGAATAAGTAAATTGGAAGCATGAAGAAAGTTTTACAATAAAATTTTAGTAAATGTGCTTGTGCCTTAATGAAGAAACCAAATTCGAGCAAAAAGTTTTACCCAAACTAGCAAGAAATATATGATTAATAAAATATCCAAACATGACACAATAATTATAATGGGAGACAAACACGCAATTTGTAAAAGAACGTTTCCAAGGAATGTTAGGGAAACAAACATTACACAAAACAATAAATGGAAATATGGTATGCCAAATTGCATTTATTAAGAAGCTACTGGTAAGCGTCACAATGCACCAACAAAGTGGAGAACACAAAGGAACATAGTGGTACCCTAAAAATAACAATTAAATCCAATACATAACGTTTGAATAACAAAAGAAATGAGTAAACAACATAAGCGATCTCTAAACACAGAGGAATATCATATGGCTCGGTAGTTAAAACAAAAGAAAAAAACAAGTCAATAGGAAAAATGAGAGGTGCGACTTATAGCTGAGCTAAATAAAAAAGAGATATAGAACAAATACACAAAAGATGAATAAACATTACTGTAAAAAGAATGACAATATCTGAGGGAGTAAAAGAAGAGTGGGGAATTATAAACTAAACAATTAACAAAATATGCAAGGGAGGTATTACGGAAAAAGAAGAATAAAAGAGAAAAATAATGGTTCAAAGATGATTCAAGATTAGTGATCACAATAATGGATTCAAGGAAGGGGCCTCGGGGGCATGTGTCTCCTTCCCCCCCTAGACTATTTGAGTATCACTAAAAAAATATGCGAATGTGCAAAACTTATTTTAAAATGGTGCAACATATATTTCACTCCTTCTGAGTGTGTAGACTGATCTGAAAACCGAAAACCTTCGATGCAACCATTTTTAACAGAATAATGTCCAAATGGTTCTAAATCCCAAAAATTTGCTAAAAGTTCTAGTCCACTGTATCACTGATACTGTAAACAAACAAGAGCTTGAAAGAATACATGAATGGCAGTTAGGAACAAAATAAAGCATAGTATGAATACAAAACAAATGCAGCAATAAAGACAATCTGAAAAAAAAAGAAAATGCTAAATAAAAATATTGAAGATGTAGAAAAATTTAATTCAAAACTGAAAAACCTAAGAAAATTTTACAAAAATGTCAAAAGAACAGAAAATCCAAACGAGTTCTGATGGAAATGTAAAAATAAAGAAAGTGAGGTTATTGACAATACCACAAATACATTGAAAACATACTTCCAGGAAGTACTAAATTAAGAAGAGATGTAATAATATGCAGAAACTGCATCTCCTGTTCGTACTGCCAAACCAAACATATAAATAATACTAGATGAAAATGAAGTTGAAAGAGCAATAATAGAAATCAATAGAAACCAAGAGCCTGGAAGTGATTAAATAAAACCAGAATTAGTATCATCACTTAATAACAATAATCTGGGAAAAAGAAGTAATACCTCAAAACTAGAAATATACAACCGACTAGGAAGAAAGGAGATAAGTAGAACTGCAAAAACTATAGAGAAATTGCTCTATTAAATACCTCCTATTCCTATAAAGTACTGTAAAAAATAATAAACAAAAAATTAAATAGATGCGTAGAAGAGATGTCAGGATTGCCAAAATGCTTTAGGAGAAATGATTAGCCAAAATCATAAAAAAAAGTATGGAATTGACATAATTTTACCTTATATTTACTGTTTTTTGCTAAACTTTTGACAGCACAAACACCAAGAGATTAACATTTGAAATGGCAATACTAGGTATGCCAAAGAAATTAATCTAAATGAGGGGGGGTAGTTCTAACAGAAACAAAAGCCAAAGTACGAACATCAATAGATAATAATCAAAAGAATTCAAATACAATACAGGAGTTGGATAAAGCTGTGCCTTATTAGTAGCTTCAGCGTACTTATGCGAACGTTTTGTCCGTCCGTCCGTCTGTCTGTCTGGATCGCCTGTAACTTTCGAACGGCTACAGATATCGAAATTTTGAAAGGGGGCAAAGTTGTTGCTAAGGTCCCGAGCACCTTCATGTGCTATTTGGTTTTGGCGAAAGGTGGCGATTTTCCACTTTGCAAAATTTCCAAGCATTGTAGCACAGTGGCGGCTTGTCCACTTGGCGCCATCTACAGAAGTTCGGTGGTCACGTTTTGAACTACACATTCTGGGTGCACTATAATACTTAATGTTTTCGCAGTGCTGAAGCTACTCTTTAGACCTGTACTTGAGCAGTTTATTCAGGGCCGTAACTATGAAAACTTTTATTGTAAGCAACCAAACATTTTTGCGCTCCTCAGTCCTCAGTACACTAACGATATTTGTGACAAAAATACTAATGTTACTGTATGGCTTCTACATTTATCTCTGGATATATGATGTAACGTATTCAAAACAAACAGATACATATTCAAGAATAAATCCAACATTTTTAATTCAAAAGTTTTAAAAATAAACTAAATGTTAAAATAACAAAATGCAAAACAAATAAAATAAGAACAGAAAACAAGATTATAAAATGCAATTCTTATTTTAAAAAAAGTACATATTATACAGCCAGTAGAATATTTTATAAATCTCTATATACATGTAAACGCGTGGTGTACCTGCATTTCTGCGTCACCTTTTCATCGGTACTGATTGGGTGCATTTCTCCCACAATGGGAGCGTCACTGTATCACTTATAATGCAATGATAAGCATAAGACTCTTAAACCGTAATTTGTTCTAGCAGCAGTTGTTTTTCTGTATTAAAGATGTTGGAAAACATTTTCATTTCTAATTTTTTTATGTACAAGTCAGTTTTAAAAATGTAAAAATTATATTAATTAAGATAAGACCACCTATGCGGTGCGCTCAAAAGCTAGTAAAGGCATGTCCATTTGTTAAAATAACACAATAAATCACACATTTCCGTTCATGACGGAATTCTATTAGAGATTTTAATTGAGTATTGTTACTAGTTAGGTATCTGAGTAAGTAAAGTCGAAGTTATTGTTTTTGATTAGTGAATTCTTTGAAATTTTCTGAAATTTGTGTCATAGTGCTCTGAAGTAATTGCAATTTCAGAATAACTACTTTGCTTAAAAAGAAAATAATGCTGCAGTAAGTTGATGAAGAATATTTTGGAACTAATTTTGTAACGGAAATCTAAAGTTCCTTGGTACGCCACTGGTACCAGCTGATTACAGCGTTTGAGAAACTTCAAGATAAACATGTGCGCAGCTGACCTTCAGGCCAACTCACGTCGTGCGATCTGTAGTAATCCTAATTCGAATACTTTCTTTGATTGGTTGATATAGGTGAGAGTTATAAAACAGACACCATAACAAACTGATAGACAGTGGAAAAACTGCGATAAAACATATCAAAACTGGTAGACATCTAACATTCCCTTTGCAAATTGCACAAGGCAATGTAATGTATCGACCAGATTAGGCGCAATTCACGTAATTATAATTAACATTATTTAGGCTACAATCGTTAATATTACAAGTCAATTTGTTTGTAAAATTTGTCATTTGTATTTGTTTTTCATTAGTACAAAGGAAACAAAATGTTCAGTGCCATTCTGGCACCCCTTGCCGCTTGTGCATGTAGGCAGGGGCTTATTTGACCTATACCTAGTTATGGCCCTGACCTTATGGGCAACATCATGCCTTCTACTATCAGAATTAGCAATTAGAAAATTTAAAACAACAGGACTAAAAAATATTAAAGGAGGATTACACATACACACATATAAAGACGATTAATAATAGCCAGCTTGGGAAAACAAAATTTAGTAGGTAATATTTAACAAACTAGCGAAAGGGTAGGACTAAAACTATATCAGACGAAAACAAAAATTATGCTAATAAGAAAAAGTAGCAAAGAAATAAAGCACATAAGAATAGGTAAATACAATTTAGAAGAAGTAAACAAAATAATATATTTAAGCAGCGAAATGCATGACGAGGGAAATAATAAATAGGAGACCAACAGAAGAGTAGGATTAGGTAACAAAGACTATTGTAATCAAAGTTTGATACAATCATAATAGTTGGTTAAGCAATTAAAATGAAAATATATCAAACAATAATCAAACTTGTAGTAACAAATGCGGAAGAAACAGGGATATTAACTAAACACAGTGAATAAGTGGAATAAGTTGAGCACATCAGAATACATATCAATAGAGAAATAGAAAACATATTGTGGAGAGTAAACATAGAAATATAAAATCTAAAAGATTGCAATGCCTGGGTCATGTGAGAAGAATGGAAAAAGATAAAGTTGTAAGACTAGTAAACGATTGAAATTCAGATACAAATAGAAGAAGGGGAAGACCAGCGAAAAGATGGATAGATAGCATTATTGAAGACCTAGAGGCAATAAAAATAGATGCGAAATTATGGATAGAAGAAGTAAAAATTTACCAAGAGTTAACAAGTTATTAAAGAATACAATTTCTAAATTAAAAGAAAATTACCAAGTACTTATAAAAAAAAAAAAGTTTGCAAGCTCATTCTTGGTTTGACAAATGCAAGAACAAAAATGGTAAGCTGTTCAATGTTCAAAAGCATTGTTTTATGAATTTCTAGATGCCAATGATCTATTTAGGGTGATTTAAAAAATAAATTAGCAAATAATTAGAAGAGAATTAAAAATGTTAAGAAATTAATATTCATAGAAAATGATGCCACTCAAATTATAAAGGTTGAAGAATGCCGAAAGCCTGAAACAAAGTGCGGCTTCTATATGCAAGATATGTCACTAGGAACGTAAAGTATCTTTGTGTATATGCAGAAAAGCAAAATCAATGAAAATTTTAGATGTGTTTTTTTGCTTGGGAGGGCAATTTATGTTGTATATGTACCCATTAATCACTATGTATAATTCAAAATGCAAATTTTTGAAAAAAAACATAATTTTTTGGGAAGCTCATTCCAGTATTGGATCAAACTTATACTTGTAAGTGGTTACTAACCACATTTTATCTTCAGCTTTAATCATACCTATTGCTATCCATTTTCTTCATACATTTATTGTAACTGCTGCTGTTGCATTATATGGACATATTCGTTTCAGATAAAACTCAAATAATTAGTACAACAGTATGGAGAATGTATAGGAAATATCCAGATTTCAGGTATTTCTAATGCTTGTTTGCGTTAATGGTTTTGGTTTGAAGTTAATCTGAATATGTAACATTATTTGAGCCGGCCACAGATTCAGAGACTTACTGTGTGGCACACTTCAACACAGTTTTGTCCAGTGTCGTGTCAAAATGCATATTTGGATACATTTTGTACAGCCGAAAAGTCGCTATGTATGTGGTGCTAAACAGATTACATGCATTTTGCAAGGGTTTGCGTGCACATTCAAAAATGCACAGTCTCTGCATCTGTGGCCGGCTTTACAGTGACATCTGAAGTAGAAATTATTTTTGTTTATTTTGCATTTTTATTGTAAATATGTTAACCTAAAATTCAATTTGGTTTCTACTTCAAATTTAGTTAATGCTATAACTATTAACAATGAAAGGGAATTTAAATTATTACAAGCTGTACGTAGAAGCAGAAAATTCTTTAACTATGGTCTTGGTATACCACTTGACCTGCATGAGAAAATTCGATTCTGCTTGCATTTGCTGCTGGTTTAGAAATGTAGCAAACAATTCTCCATGATATGCATAATAATTCAAAGTGTGTGCTTGCAGTCTGTACATATTAAGCAAGTACACATACCTATCAAAACATCCATGACTAATTGAATCTTTTTGTTGTAGTTTGAACATCCAGAAATTTTGTCCGGGGAGCGGATGTGTATTTGTTTAAAAAGAGCCGAGATGGTTTGTAAATGCAGACTGGCCATTTATTGTTCGAAGCAGTGTCAGGTAACTTGAAATTTTTTTCAAACAATGCCTTTACTAATAAACTTGTTTCAGCTTGTAGATTGGCCAAATCATCAACCACAGTGCGTCAGAGCCCTAAGTAATTTAACTGCGGATCATTGCATGTAATTTAGATCTATCTTACTCATCTAATTACATGTGAATTTTCCATTGTACTTAATGTACGTCGACGAAGTGCTCTAAAGTACATGCAACACTTACGGATTCAGTCCATTTTTCTGTAGATTTAGTTATTGCCACTTGTATTTATGTGCCATTACAGATCTTTTTTTTCCCAAAATCGAGCTTACTGCGTTGCACCTAAGGATCTGTAATTAGGATTTTATTTCGTATATCCTAAAAAGGGTTATAATGGTCACCGTGTGACCGGTATTTTGTATGAATGTGTCTTTGAAAATGTATTTTGATATAAATATCAAAGGAAACTATTGACGTGACCAAATTGAAATCGAGGCTGCTTCAGTGCCTTTGATATTTAGTGGCGAGTATCGAAATGTAGTGGGTTATTTTTTCAAACTTTAATAAATCTTAAGAGCTGTGCCATTTAAAAAAATGTGATGATAGACTTAGATATGTGTCCCATTGCAATATTATTAATACTGTAAACCAAATATTTTGGTGCAATATGCCAATATTGTGAAGTTCCTTTCGTATCGGAATAAGTAAATGATTGTTTTACTTTATCGAGTTTATGTAATAGTTTTCTATAGTTCGTTGAAATAATGTTGCGTTCGGTTTAAGCAACAGATGTTTAGAAATTAATCCTTGTTTTTTTCTCTTATGTTTAGAAGTATTTGTACTTGCAATACTTGTTTTCTAATGTATTTCATTATTTCATTAAATTACATGTACCTACAGAATGTGTTGTTTTTCTACCATTAGTAGGTTCCGCTGCAAGTGCTTTAGTAACATTTATTTCCACAGGCATACTCCAGAGTTATCTGTTATGTCACCTATTCCCAGCTTTCATAAGTTTACAACTGTATTGAACACAATCGACATAGCTGAAAAACGTATAAAGCATGCAAAAAGAAAACACGCAGTTCTGTATTTTAAAAATAACTTGTGGAATATATTAGGGTAATCGTAAAAAGTAACTGAAACAAAAAATATGAACCAACGTTAAAGTAATAATAAACGTCTGTATTTGCTATTTTTTTTTAATACATGATCTGAAACTTGGGCCTGCTAAAAAAATGTATTCGGATAAAAAGTTTATTTTGTTTTAATTATAAACAAAACACCCTTATAGCATCCGTCCATAATTTGAATGCATCTTCTACATTGTTCATTTTTTTAAATTCCAATAGGCGCAAATTTGCCCTCACGCCCGCGCCCCCAGCGTTGGTGGTGGTTTTCATTGCTCGTTACTGTCTGATATATGAATCGTCTAGTATCAAAAGCCGATAAACCCACTTTGCTCTGATGTGTTTTTATCATGTGATATACACCCTCGATAGTGGAAAAAGTCTGATAAAAACACATCATAATAGACCACTGCCAAAAAACGACATTCAGAGAACCACTTTGCTCTGTTTGCTGTAAAACCCGAAAAACATTTCTGATACTTATTGTACTATTCATTCCAACAAAATCGGTTCCCAGACGTAATACATGAAGCATATATGGCATTCCCAACACTTTGGCTCCTTTGCCTATACATCAGACTATGATATTCACATTTAAATATTGTAATTGTCGGATTTTTCAAGTTAGTTGTTTATTTTATAGCTAAATTCTATATGAAAACAGGACCTCTATAAATTCAAAAGTTTATTGAGAACTCAAAACAAAATTATCTTAACTTAAAATGAATCTTAAAACTAATATCTAAATAATCAAATCCAGTATGTCGGGCATTACTTTACATAAATACATTGTGCTGAAACAGAGCGTCGCATGACACTTTTAACAGTCACTGATTGGTTGTACAGGATCTGTCTGATTTTGATACAACATAGAAATGAATTTGTCGGAATTTGAAACTAATCCTGATCTTCAAGCATGTTTTATAGTAGGATTCATCGAATTTTGAACCTCTGAAGTTTTAGGCATTGGTAGAGCTTCTGCTAAGGAACGTGTTGGTATACTTAGTTCCATATCTGTGAAAAGTGGATTTGTCTGCTTTTGATACTAGACAATTCATGTGACCTGTGTACAAGTCTCCACTAGACAAAACATTGAACTGCATTGGGTGCGTATTGATACTGACCGGCGTATGTTGCAATTTTGCTAATAATATAATGTTTTCATTGTTTGTTTTAAAATGTTCGACTAGTTAATCAAAGTTTAAAATATCCAAAGCCTGTAAAATCTCAATTTAAAGGGGTAGGTACTCGTATGTAAAACAATACTGATTTTATAACATCCTAGCTGACCTAGCAAACGTTGTTTTGGATTATGACATGATGGGGAAAACCCTTCAAACCATTAAGCATAGAATCATAAAAGTGTGACTGCAAATAGAAAGTCTTACAGTGTATATAAAAACACACTTTCGATATTTTCCAATTTTCCAGCTTTCCCTTTGGATTTTTCCGAATTTTCTTTTTAGCTAAACCACCTCGGGAGTAAGACGAACAAAACAAAAAAAAATCATCCAAATCGATCAAGTCGTTCTCTAGTTTTTGCGTTACTAACACACAGCGATTGATTTTTATATACAGGGTGCCCGGATTTCGTAGGGACAACATGGGTAACTTTTGTATTTGAAGAGATAGAGAGATGGTTAAATTAGCAAAAAGGTGCAGGTTTGAAAGCTCATTAAGAATCCATTTTCAAATTTTACTTGTCATGGCCCACTTGTTTAAAATTTAAAAAAAACTACTAATTTCTTTTATATGCCGTAACTTTTTTGTTACTTAAGATATTGAGATGTGATTTGAATTAATGTACATGGTAGTTTAAATACTTTTATTGGCACTTAATAAAACCAATTTTATTTGTGCAAATTTTAGTAATCTAACCTAACCTCAAAATTTTAAATTTAACTTTTTTTTTCTGTCAGTTTCTGTTCGACATTTTCTTGCCACCACATTGCCAGATTTATTATTTTAATATTCGTAAGAAAATAAATGATTTATCAAGTGTGTAAAAATAATTTTAAGTTCCGTCAAAGGAAGGTCAAAATGCCCAAAATAATTTTGTAACAACAA
The DNA here is from genome assembly GCA_940337035.1 of Agriotes lineatus. Classification (NCBI taxonomy): domain Eukaryota; kingdom Metazoa; phylum Arthropoda; class Insecta; order Coleoptera; family Elateridae; genus Agriotes; species Agriotes lineatus. The sequence continues at coordinate 8,525,793 of OW679200.1, forward strand.
AAATTTTTCATTAAACAATGCTACTTCCAATTTAAGAGCGCACTTGCTGTGATATTCACTAATAGATGGCAGCAGGCGAAAAATGCAGGTCTATTTTTAAACAGACAAATTATGCATTCCGACTAAACATTAATTATCAGAATGTAATTTTCTGCTAAAGCACATATCTAATTAGGGCATGACCAAATTTCAAATTAAAATTCCAACTATATTAGGAAAAAAATGACCTGCAAAAATGAATTTTGAATTTTTTCCGTTGAACGACAAATCAATCATTTTTGCTTCATTTCGTTAAAACAGCATTTGAAAACGTAATACCAAATTTTAAGTGAAGTACTTGCAATAATAACGCCAATTTGTCTTCACAAAACTAATTTTGTTTGCTCAGCTATGAAAACAGCTACGTATTACTAGTCGGAAAGTTCAGCTCTAATATCACAGATGGCGCATACTTAAATGCATAAGATTATGAACTACAAAATTTGTGGGGCAGCCAGAGAAGGTAAAGAGTCTTTACCTTCTCCGGGGGCAGCCCATGGATACAGAAACCACATCTGGTTGCAGGGGTCGAATCATAAATCTTTAAGGTGTCGCTGAAACAGAGAACGTGCTTTGCATTCTAATTTTTACACTATTACTTCCTGCACCTTTTGTTATTCAGTCGCATGCCATTATTTTTCAAAATGCAACTAATCACGCGTTTTTATAGTTGTAAAAAACAAAAGTTTTTTCTTGTAATTTTATCAGTTTATTTTTATCACTTGTGTCCATGACAGCCTCCAGATGTTGTTTTAATCAAGATAATATTTCAAAGACACAATTTAAACTGTCATTGTACGCCAGTGTAAATGTCATATTTGTTGTGTACTGACTGCTAATACATAATGAACCGATTGAGAAATACAGTAGTCACCCGATTATGTGAACTTGTGCATACAACCAAGATGTTTGCTAAATGAGTGTACATTTTAAAATAGTTTTATTGTATTGTATCACGTATAGTGAACGTATCTCGTGCTCCCTCAGACAAAGAGCACACGAGAACTGTTAAAAAGTCTCTTAAGAATCTCAAAAAATTAACACCTGCTGCATCAGAACTCTCACGAGACTTCTCTACCAGCGAACTAGATAATGCTCTCAGGAACACCAAAACGGGAAAGGCAGCAGGCTTTGATGGAATCTATCCGGAATTTCTTGTAAACTGTGGCACAAAAGTGCGCCAATGGCTCTCAAGTTTCTATAGCAACATACTCAGGACTGGCATCTTACCAGCGGAGTTTAAGAAAACTAAAATCATCGCCATTCTAAAACCAGGCAAAGCGAAGGAATTATCCGAAAGTTACAGACCTATAGCCCTCCTGAGTTGCTGCTACAAATTACTGGAGAGATTACTGTCTAACCGTATGACCCCTCATATAGACGCCACAATACCAATTGAACAAGCTGGATTTCGAGTAAAACGTAGCTGCACTGACCAAGTTTTATCACTAACCACACACATTGAAGCAGGATTTGAGAAAGGGCAAAAAACATCAGTAGCCTTCATAGACCTCACAGCAGCATATGACACGGTATGGCGAGAGGGCCTTATATATAAGCTACTTAGAGTCATACCGTGCCTCAAAATATCGACGCTAATCAATAATCTCCTAACGAACAGATTGTTCAAAGTATATATAAATGGCGCTGAGAGCAAGATCAGAATGCTCAATAACGGACTTCCCCAGGGATCAGTTCTAGCCCCACTTTTGTTTAACCTCTATACTGCAGATCTACCTGAAACTAAATGCAGGAAGTTCGTTTATGCGGATGACATTGCAATGTCCTTTCAACATAAACTTAAATCACCAACAGAACAGGCCCTGAACGAAGATTTGGCCAACCTAAATGGGTATTTTAAAAAGTGGAGGCTATGCCCAAATCCATCGAAAACAGAAGTATGTTGGTTCCACCTCTCTAGCCGCCAAGCAAACGATAAGCTTCATGTCAAATTTAATGGTAGAACTCTTAACCACAACAGCAGCCCTAAGTACCTCGGTGTGACTCTCGACCGAACACTAACGTTCAGACAACATCTTACGAATGTATCTGGGAAACTGAGAGCGCGAAACAACCTCGTATCAAAGCTCTGTGGCACAACATGGGGCGCCGATGCAACCACCTTACGAACAGCGGCCCTAGCCTTGGTTTATTCAGTAGCAGAGTATGGTGCGCCTGTCTGGATAAATAGCGCACATGTCAAGAAGAGTATTGACACCCAACTCAACCAAACAATGAGGGTAATCTCTGGTTCCATACGACCAACACCAATTCGATGGCTTCCTGTCCTCAGTAGTATCGCACCACCTGGAATCCGACGAACAGCAGCTCTGGTCAGAGAATACAAAAAGATAACTGCCAACGACCGCCTGCCAATCCATCATGATATCCCATATATTACACGACAGAACCAACGACTTAAATCAAGACACCCCCCTATCAAGAGCGCAATGGAAGTAGCTGAGGAGTTTAGAGTGGTGAATGAATGGACCAATGCATGGACGGAAGGTTCAGCTGATGATTACATCCGAATACCTGATCCAACTCAAGGATTCCACGGATCAAAGCTACCACGCCGGCTCTGGACGAAACTAAACAGAGTGCGAACTGGGCATGGCAAGTGTGCTGACTCTTTATATACGTGGGGAAGAGCGGAATCCCCACAATGTGACTGTGGAGCCGAACGACAAACCATCCGCCATATAGTATCAACCTGCCCCAATCGTGCCTACCCTGGTCAGCTTGAAGATTTTGCGCTATGTACACCCGACGCAATTGAATGGCTAAGTAATTTAGACATTGACATATAGATCTATATTGTATTGTATTGTGCTTTGTTTTTTTGTAATCTTTTTACTGTGATCGTATTGTATGCATTCCATACGCTAAATAAATAAATAAAATTGTATTTATTAACGCGAATACACTGTATAAATGAACGTTAATACGTATAAAGATGTATAAAAACGAATTAATTTTGCTTTATGAGATAGCTAGTTAGTTTTGGCTGAATTTTATTTTCTTGTGCGTTTTTTTGAATCTATAATGTACAATTTTGGTTGTTCATATATACGAATTGTTCATTTAATCGAGTATTTTGTCCACTGAGCGACTACTGTAGTCCGCAAAATATATTTCGGACTCATGATTTTGCTCAGACAATTTTTAACTCAAGATTTGTTGTGGCATATTTATATCATGTACACAATTCTTATCCAAATTGCAATAAACATTAATATTGAATGCTTTTCTTATGAATTAGTTCTCATTTTCGTTTCTGTCGTAAAATGTCAAATCATTTCAATTTGTTTATTCTTAATTTAAACAGAGATCGGGCAACAATGTACCTATTCAGAAAATATGACCTTAAATTGCAAACAACCTAACCTAACACAAAACAAAAAGTGTCAATTTCCACTAGGGAATTTAGTTGCCACAGGGGTACTGCCAACAAAATTACTAGATGGTCATAGCCTCACCTGACCCAAAAAGATCGTGAACGGCATATACATTTCAGTGTAGTTAGTTGTGATAAAATTGGCAAGATTATTGACAGCATTGAGTCGAATGCAGTTGGATATGATAACATTAATATCGCAATGCTGAAGTTGCGTTGTCTGTATATAATCCCAATCGTGGCCCATATAATTAACATTAGTATATCTGAAGGTGTATTTCCTTGCTGTTGGAAGTATGCTGTAATCAAGCCACTACCAAAAAACAAGAAATCTGTTGATTTTAAAGACCTTCGTCCTATCAGTATTCTTCCAACTCTCTCTAAAGTATTTAAAGAAATAATTTTCTTTCAACTAACTGATCATCTAGCTAAAAATAATCTTTTACCTTCAATTCAATCTGGTTTTCGTTCCGGTTATAGCTGCACTACAGCACTGTTAAAGGTCACAGATGACATCCTATCAGCCTCTGATAGAGGTGACATGACTATATTGGTGTTGCTTGATTACAGCAAAGCATTTGACACCGTCAATCATGAAACCTTAATTACAATTTTAAAATTATTTGGTTTAGGTAAAATTGCACTAACTTTAATGAGGAATTATCTAGTAAATCGTGCACAAAGTGTGCAACTGAACTCTAAATTATCAAATCCATTGTCAATATTGCGAAGAGTTCCTCAGGGCTCTGTTTTGGCTCCTTTATTATATTCTATTTACACCTCTGTTCTCCTCAACAAAATTAGTCGCTGCAGTGTAGAGATGGGCGCGTGAGTTAATTTTCGCTCACGTCACGCACGTTTCACGCTTGCTTTAAACAGTCACGTTCACGCACGTTCACGCTCACGTTCACTCACGTTCACGGCGTGACACGCCACTCACGACGTGACACGCAGCTTTTATTTCAAAATTTAAATTCAGATAGAACAGAATGTTCAAATTTAAAACCATTGAAAAAACCCTTAAGAAAACTAAAAATATGTTTTGCACCTGACATAATTTACGTGATATGTTTTAATCAGAATAGTTGACATAAAAAGAAACAAATGAAAATTGACTACAATAACTTCGACAAGGAATAAATACTGATTTCTCGCAAATATATTTTTTGCAGCGGTCTTCAAAGACATTACTTTTAATACCAAAAGCTGTCATTGGAATTGACGTTTCCCTTATTGGTATGAGTACAGAAGGTATATGTTGTTAGGTAACACTTTTAATTCGTAGGTTTGAAAGTACTTTTACGTACAAGGATCAACATTTTCAGCGTTAAGGCGAGTATACAAAAAAAAACATTACTTTTATTAGAATAATAAGTTCATCTACACAAGTACACAATAAATTGGTGTAAAAATAAAACGTAATCAACATTTTCAGTGTTAGGTCGAGTATACAACACAAAACATTAGGTACTTTTCTAAAAATAGGTTCATCTACACATCTACACAATACATTTTTGGTTTAATAATAAACCGTAATTAACATTTTCAGCGTTAGCCGAGTATAAAAAACAACCATTACTTTTATTAGAATAATAAGTTCATCTACACATCTACACATTAAAATGTTGATTTGTAATCAACATTTTCAGCGTTAAGTCGAATTCTGCGCTCTTCTAAAATTCGCCCAGCTGTAGAAAATACTCTTTCGCTTGTAGCGGAACTTGCCGGTATGTTTAAAATTTCTCAAGTTTTTTTAACAGTGGCGTATTTACACTGTTTTTCCAAAATCCTAAAATGTCATCTACATTTCCGAATTTTAATTTAACATACTAATTTAGTTCTGTTTCGACATCATCCTAATTACATGTGTCATCGTCAGAGCTATGTCTAAGTGTAGAAAGATAAGAATATGATGCTGATGTACCAGTTTTGAGTCTTTGTTATGTATTTTATTATTATCATCTATAGTTTTATTTGCATTATAATCTTCTCTTTTATGTGAAGGTATGGACTTTAAGGATTTATAATTAGGGTCCAAAAATAAAGCCACATAATGTAACTTGTTTGGCACAATTTGTGATTTAATGAATTTAAAAGTTGCTACACGCTGCAGTTTTTTATTCGTTACTAAATATTTAACGTGAAATTAACGTGAAACGTGAATCACTCATTGAAAATTTTCACTCACGTTCACGTCACGATTTTCAAATATTAGTCCCGTTCACGACGTGACACGCCGTGACACGACTGTTTTCACGTCACGCGCCCATCCCTACTGCAGTGTACATGTGTATGCTGATGATACGCAGCTATACCACTCATTTAATCCGTCAGACGTGCATAATGCAGTGCAGTTAGTAAACTCCGAACTGGAATTTATCTTTAATGCTTCCACGCAGCTTTCTTTACAAATTTATCCGAATAAATCACCATTGTTATTACCTGGGAATAAAAACAATTGCAAAAGGCTGATAAACGACATAAATGTTAAAATAAATGATGTAAAAATTTCAGTTCTGAAAAAGGAAAAAAGTTTAGGTTTAGCAATAGATAATAGTTTTAGATATAGAGATCATATTAACAGATGTATATGTTGAGCTTATTATCGTCTCAGGAAGCTTTTTATTCATTGATCGTATTTTAATATTGAAATTAAGAAAAAGCTTTGTGAAGCATTAGTACTTTCACCATTAAATTACTGCGTCGCAGTTTATCATGCAAGTATTGACAGTATTACATCTGCTCGAATACAAAAAATTCCAAACGCCTGTTTGCGATACATATACGGTATACGTAAGTATGATCATATCGTTTAAGCTTGTGGAAAGTGGTTGGTTGTCCATGAAAAATCGGCGAATTCTTCAGTGTCTGTGTTTGTACCATAAAATTCTAACAAACTAAAGTCCTCCATATCTTTACAACAAAATAACATTCCGAACTGATATCCATAATATTTCGACTCTATTTCGGGGTCTTATCTCTCCTCCACACCACAGTTCTGTACTCTTTGAGAGATCAATTGTTAAGAAAACAATTGCAGTAATATATATGTGAAAACGAATGTAAATTTGTAATTTTTTATTTTTAAATAATATTTCATATGTTTTATTGTTTGTTATCGTATATCTCACTTTGTTGGCGTTTTTGCGTGTCTCTAGTTCAATTATCTTTTAAGATATATGTGTTATGTATTCTATATAGGTAGAAAGTGGAACACTGCAGAGTTAGTTAGGAATCTCCTGTAGGTTAGGCAAGCGATTTTCCGTAATATTTTAGAAGAAGTTAGGGTTTAGGTGGAAGAGCAAAGAAGGTTTACCACCACCCGATTTGAATCTCGCCTTGTGGTTGGGCAGCATATACCTTGCATTTAAGAATTATTAAGCTTTTTCGAATGATGTATTTTTTTTTCTTCCTGTGTTGTTCAATAAAGTTCTATTATTATTATTATTATTATTATAAGTAAATGGAATTATTTGCTTAAAAGAGAATCTTGCGTGATTAAAAAAAGAGGAATAGAGCAGGCTGTGATATTAATCCGGATCCTGTATATTTGTTATTGACCTGTTACATGTTGAAGGGTGTTTTTTTTAGAGTGGGAGAACTTTAAATTGAAATAAAACACAGAAAAATGTTTTTAATATCCATGAAATTGGCTTTATTTGAAAGATAATTTTATGGCATTTATGTTTGAATATGATTTCGGGCATGTGACCGCCGTGGCTGGCGCGTACATTATCGACGTAGACATGCGACTTTACATATCCTCAAAGAAAATAATCTAACGGCGTCAAATTGCACGAAAGAAGTGGCCAATTAACAGATCCACAAAATGGATCCACGAAATGGATCTGTTAACTGGCCACCTCTTTCGTGCGATTTGACGCCGTTAGATAATTTTCTTTGAAGATATGTAAAGTCGCATGTCTAAGTTGATAAACCGGAAACAATTGAGCACTTGGAAGCCAACGTTCGACGCGTTATTGCCGAAATACAGCCTGATTTACTGCGAAGAGTGTGTGAAAATTGAAACTCCAGATTACGTCATGTACACGCCAGCCGCGACGGTCACATGCCCGAAATCATATTCAAACATAAATGCCATAAAATTATCTTTCAAATAAAGCCAATTTCATGGCTATTAAAAACATTTTTCTGTGTTTTATTTCAATTTAAAGTTCTCCCACTCTAAAAAAACACCCTTTATAAACACAATACATGAATATTAGCCAGGGGGCCACTTAAGCTATCTCGTGAATGTGTGTGTTATACAAACTTTAATAATCTGATCAAAGCATACTTTAATTCTGTTTTTTTCAATCATGTATCATAAGGTTTGCCACAGGAATTATTTTTATGGGTGACTTTTAGGCACAGACTAAAAGATTTGTAAGAACTATTATTCTATGCATATACATTTCTCACTACATATGTTTATTATGATAAAGATAGCGTAAACATTGTAATGCAGCATACCGTATGTATGACACATTTAATTTAAATAATTATATCCACATATCTAATGGATCATGTGATATAATAACAGTTGTATGTTTAACTGGTGGGGTAGTAAGGGCAACCAGAGGGTTGTTTATATTTTGTGAGTAACAAAATATCTTGAATTTATAATCTACGTGAAATAGTCACGTTAAGGGTTAAATTCCCATTAATTGTGAAAAATAATAATTGCTGATTTGATACGTAGTAGTAGTAAAGCATTCTCTACGATCAAATTTGACTTCAAGTCACAAATATTATTGAAATATATAATTCAAGATTATTTGATTTCATTTAACGTGGTATATTACTACAAAGCCAGTAAAACCAGTGAAAGTGTGGTATGCTATTGAACTGTCTATTCAAGTAATAGAGTTTTCAAAGAGCTGACAACGAACTTTGTTTTGGTCTGGAACAACCAGAAGGTGTTTGCTGACTAGAATTTATCCATTTAGGAGCCAAGGTAGAGCATTCAGGTACAAGATAAACGTTCGGAAGGTTAGTGACCATTTCTTACAAAATAATAAGAAATTATAAAGCAAGTTTGGTGCGGCAAATCATTAAGCTATTGTAATTATATTTAGAAGTTAATTTTAGAAGAATTATTTTTTTAAATTCAATAGTGATTTATTATATATATTTTCGACAATTATATTTTGAAATTTTAACATTTTGGAATTAAGTTAAATTTAGATTTTTTTCATTTTTTAATCAAGTTTGGATACATTTAACATTTGATCAAATTATTTCTTGACAATCTGTATTTTATTTTGTAATTTCAGATCAAACTTCAATGTGCTACTAACAAACTGAACATACAAATTTAACTTTATGAAGTACCTGAAACTTGTATTTGATTCTTAAAATCAAATAGTTATTATAATTTAAAACGAATTCAGGCTTTAGTTTCAATAGAGGTAGTTGTTAGTTGAAGATTAACCCATTCAGCTGGGAATTAGGAGTTCCATTGCTTATAAAACTGACTAGTCGTGGCTTAAACAATAATATTTACATGACATAATTTCAAATGTCACATTGATTTAGGAGTTACGTCAATTCCTACCTATCATATTAAGAAGTAAGGTAAGTACACAAGTGAACTGTACTTGACGGTATTTTGTTTTAATAATTAGTAAAAGAGTATATTTAATTTGATACAAGAGGAGCGTTCAAATTTAAACGATAATTTAATATTTTGTTAGGTCATTTTGGTATTTTAAATAGCCACCTAGGCTTTAGGGCAGCATGCCCGTATGCTAAGCCCTTTTAGTTCTTTATTTGGCTCCATCGCCTAATTCCAGAATCACGATGTCGCACATATTTAGCTCCAAAAGCAGTATTATTCGTCGGTTGGAGCTCCCCTCTGATGGCGTTTTTCCGAATTCCGAATCTCCTAGAAAGCACGCCGTTGAGGCGTGATGCCATTGGTGCCGGCATTAACTTGTTTCGTTTTATCGCCCCGCGATTGGCTGCCAAGGTTTAGTCACGTGGGGACGCGACCAAGGTGACCTTTGCCAACGCTTCCCTCTGGGCAGTTGTCCGCAGCCCGTTGCAAAGAACGCTCGTGTGGTGGTTGTGAGTCGGAGTTTTTCGAATTGTCTTCGGCGTAGCGTGGGTGTTTGGAGCCCAGTTCCTGCTTCCGTAAGTAAGGGGTCGTGCCCCCTTCATCTCGACCTACGAGGATCTGTTCCGCAGAACGAAAGTGGCCCATTTTTCGTCGTCCCGTTGTACGCGTCCTGGACGCGTCTCACGTCGCCATTAAGGCGGTTGTGCACTTATCCCTATAGCCGTTGTAACATCAAAGGTACCTGCCACCTACGACTGCAGCCTGTCGCAACTCAACTGTACCAGGCTCCCTCGCCGCCTACGCATTAAGGTATGTGTCTTTAACCTGATTACCGCTGTGAACGCGAGTGCTAATTTAATCTTCGCTATCCGCTGCATAAGGCGACGCGCCAGCATATTGGTGCATTCCTTCAGAATTGCAGACTGTCCATATCGCGAGTGCTAATTTAATCTTCGCTATCCGCTGCATAAGGCGTCGCGCCAGCATATTGGTGCATTCCTTCAGAATTGCAGACTGTCCATATCGCGAGTGCTAATTTACTCTTCGCTGTCCGCTGCATAAGGCGTCGCGCCAGCATATTTGTACTCATTACTACTCATTACTGCTCATTACTGCTCATTACTGTTCATTACTGTTCACTACTGTTCAACATCTGTCGCTAAGTTTAGAGCGCGCGTGCCAGCTGGTGCCCTTAATTATAGTCTAAGTATAGATATAGGGCGACGCACTCTGCCGCCCCATTGTAACCCGAAGTTCAATACATGATTGGTTAGTTAAGGGAATTATTGTTTTGTTTCGACTTGTGCATGTTCTGTTACAGATAGACGCCCCCTTTATTGTACTGATTATTGTACGACGGAACGAGGGAGCTTTGAGCGTGCAGGTGGGTGAGACAGCTGCGTAGTCGCGGTCGGATTGACACCTAATTACAATCCTTGCATAAGGCAATCCCGAAATTGATATTTGACCTTGCAACTCTTGAGTAATCCTATTGGCGGAGTATTTTGCATGCTTCGCTCCCGTCTAACCGTCCAGGCCCGGTTAGCCGGGTTAAGACAGGCTTGGTGGCGCTCTCATGATTTCGACATACCCTGTATATATTATGCCACCACACGCTTGCCCAGAACGTATCGTGTGACTCACGCCCGACTCCCTGAGCGTCCCAGCCGTGGCCTTTTAGCCTATTTCGAACCGATTTCAGGGCAAGTGTGCCAGTTTTTCAGGACTGATTCCGTGGTGCGATGCTCACCTTGGGTGGGTGTCGTAAAGTTCTTTTAATACCGTAACAAGTACCCACCCACCAAATGTCAATAAAGCTGTGATATTTTGATTGGTCGATGCTTTGATTTTGTTTGTTTTGCTGGGATTGTCTATACTTTGTGGAAGGTCCGACACAAGGAGTAAAACCACGTCGAGGACCTGGCGCCCCCTCCCTTCTTTGTAGTTCTCTTTCAGCGTAGCTGGAACCCCGACCCTTCTCGGCGAGTTAGCCCAATTAGGCCGATAGTTACCAGCCGGCAAAATACCAAGTAAAGCTTTCGCCAACAGGTAAGGCCAAAACAATTATCCTTCCTCACATGCTTACTACATCATTGATTGCGACTAAAAAGAGAATAACGCTAAGAATGGATCCTTGGGAATTCCATTTTCTTGAATAAATGTAGTAGACAATACCCCATTTGATTTGACTGTGAAACTGCGTTATTGGAGAAAGTTAATTATGAACGAGGCAATTAATCCCTCTAATCCCCAACTTATTAATGTCTTAATTATCTTTAATTTCCAAACCATCTCATAGGCCTTTTCTACATCGAAGCAAACAGCTATAACGTGTTGTTTGTTAGAAAAAGCCTGATTGATTTCACTTTCTAGTAGAATTATGGAATCACTCGTTGATCTGAATTTGCGGAAACCATTTTGAGTATGAGTAAGTAGATTGTTTTTATCTAAATGCCAAACCAGTCTTCGATTTACCATTTTTCCATTCTTTTATACATGGTACAGGTCGGTGGTTGTCTGTGTTTGTTCTATCTTTACCTGGTTTCGCCATCGGGACTATAAGCGATTTAAACCACTTCTTTGGAATTTTGTTTTAACCAAACTGCATTGTAAATATCAATTAGGTAGGATTTTCCATTTGTTGGTAAGTTTTTCAAAAGGATGAATGGTATTTCATCTGGTCCTGGACTTGAATTTTTGCTATGGTTTAGAGCGAATTCTTGTTTGTGTGTACTAAAAGTGTTGTTTATTGCGCTGTTTGAGTGTTTATTTATTATGCTGTGTTTTTCAATATCTGTCTTGTACTTTAGAAAGTCCTTACTGTAACTGTCGTTACTGGAATTTGTTTGGAATATGAGGCCTAGGTTGTTTGCTATTTCGGTAGGAGTTGTAATGATGCTGTTTCCACAATTCAGCGCAGATATTGTCGGTTTGTAGTTTGTTCCCTTTATTCGTCTTATTTTGTTCCAAATTTCTGACGTGGGAGTGGAACTGGACATGGAGGAGGCAAACTGTTGCCAGGATTGCCTTTTGCTGAGCTTGAGTATTCTTTCTGCCTTCGCTCGGAGTTTTTTGAAATTATTAGGTTTTCTTGTTTTTTGTGTTTTCTCTATTTATAAAACGCTGATTTGCTGTTTTCGATTGCCTTTTGACATTTAGGGTTAAACCAGGAAACTTTACGTTTAATTGGATTTGGAGAGAATTTTCCAATTGTTGCTTCTGCGGCCTCGATAATTAACTAGGTAAAGGCTGACAAGGTATCATCAATATTTTTGTTTACTTGGAGGTGTTTTAAGTTTCCGTTGATATGTTGGGAGTATTTTTCCCAGTCAGCGGTTTTTATTTTCCATTTTGATGATGATATCAGTGGTAAGTGGAAGTCTGTTAGAATAAGTTTTATTGGAAAGTGGTCACTTCCAAACAAATATGAAAAGGTCTCCCAAATGATTGATGGCGCCATTTGGGATGTGCAAAATGTAAGGTCGATGATGCTGAAATTTCCAGTTCCAAAGTTAAAATGGGTTGGGTTTTTATTATCTAATATCACTAGGTCCATATCTTCAGCTAGTTGTTGTACTATACGCCCTTTGGTGTCAGTATGATTTGAACCCCTCAGTTTATTGTGACTGTTAAAATCCCCTAATAGAATAAAGGGTTTCGGGATTTGTGCTACAAGTTGGGATAGTTCGATACTGTCTAACATCTGACTATTTGGCAGGTAAATGTTGCAAATGCGTACTCTTTTTTGTAGTTGTACAGATACGGTTACTGCTTCTAATAACGTGTTTAAAGACATTTCATGACTTTTGTAGTGAATTGTTGACGAATGTCGCTATTCCTCCACTAACATATGTCTCGAAAGTTTTGGCACAACTGTATGAAACAAATTAAAAATATAAATATCGGGTTGGCTTTGCAAACTATAGTACTTTATTATACAAGACGATAAAGTTAAATTTTATCCACGAGTGAATAGTTTAACGTCGAGACGAAGTCGAGACGTTAATGATACCAGAGTGGATAGAAATAACTTTATCGTCGTGTATAATACAATATTTTTTTCTATAGCAAGAACTTTGACAATTTTAAAAGAAAATAAAGACAGTCGATCACATTTCAAACTGTCAGTAGCTAGATTAGGTTGCTACGATAATACGAAGCTGTCATATTTAATTTAAACAAAAGTTAGAAAATTAAATTACTTTATCTACTAGCAACATGATAGTGTACATTTTCGTCATAGAAACAAAATATGAAAAGCTACTTATAACTCCCAAGGGACTTGTCAAATTATTTCTCTCTCAAACTCATGGTAACAATGCAACTACAATTAACGTCTTAGCAACCATACAATGAGGCAATCCTTGATGTGACTTACATATTCTAATTTTAAATGTCATTAGGACATTTTGAAATTTCATACTATTTTTACGAATATGCTAGTTGATAAAATATTGTATGCACCACGGGAGATATTCATGTTCTTTACCCTCGGTCTGTAACACATGTCAACCTCAGGGAAAAAACATATTCATGTCTCCCTTAATGCATAAATATCTATTATCTATCCTTTATGTTAAAGTGCTACTTTATCTACCCTTGCTGTTAAAGTAAAACTTGACCTTTTGTTTTGAGTTGATAAAAGCACACTTTAACATGTGCTATAGAAAAAAAGTAATCCAATGATTTGTCATTTTAATGGAAGTTCAGTTACCGAAATCGATTGCATTGTAATGGTTTATAAATTAGAGTATAGAAAAATCGTTTACAATTTGGTTGGGCAGATGCCTAAAGCTCAAATAATCCGACTTTTTGAAAATCAAGTTGTGTCGCTGAGAACCATATATCGTACGATATCAGAATTTGAGCAAGGGTTATCATGCCTAAATCTTCCAAAAAGTGGAAGACCTAGAGTACTTAGACTGTTAACTGAACGTAGAGCAAACCAGTTAGTCGGAAGTGCCAAGAATAAAATTGAGAAAATCTTCATGGCGAAGCTGTCGACGGTCAAAGTTATATTAACAATTGCTTAACAAAATTGGTTAATTGTATTCACCAAAATCATGCTCAAGATGATATTATGTTTTGGTCGGACTTGGCTTCCTGTCATTATGCACTTGAAACTCAAAATTGGCTGAATGCTCACAACATACCTTTTGTACCACAAAACAACAGCCCCCCAAATTTACCGCAGGCTCGACTAATTGAAGATTTCTGGACCATTTTGTCTCAAAAAGTGAAAGGTGGAGGTTGGAAAGCCGAGAACGAGCAACAATTAAGACGGCGGATTTTTAAAAAAATTCCAGAGATTGATGTTGAAACGGTCCAGGGCTTGATGCTAGATGTTCCCACAAGACTGCGTATTATTGAAGACTATGGACCTCTACATTTAATTTAAAATAAAAATTTTGTTGTTTATAAAGCTGTTAATTATATCTGTTGTGAAAAATTGCCGTAAAATCATTTTAACTTTTTATAATGTTCTAAGGAAGTTTGTGCCAAAACTTTTGAGACATACTTTAGCTCTGTTGACGTCAACTCTGTTCTTATTAAAGCATGAATAACCATTAAGACTCCCTGATAAATTATTCTGGAAATTTGTTTCTTGAAGACTTGAATACTATTAAAGGTTTATTTTGGTTCAATATCTATTTTAATTTTTCAAGGTGGGCGTAATACCCATTTATTATCTACTGCAAAATAGACATTATATTATAATTTAGTTAAAACGACATTTCCGAGTCTAATGACGATTTGCTTGTTAATGATGCTGCATCACCAGTTTCTTCAATGCAAGCTTCTGTTTATTCTGCTGAATCTGTTCTTTATACTTCTATTGGTGAGGTGTGAGTATAGATCTTTTATCATGAATATTAATGCTTTCAAGTTATTAGTATAGGTTTTTGCAACACTTGCTAGGTCAGGATTGCCATAACTATTTTCCATAAAGTTCTTGAATTGCTCGAAGTTTAGTATATACTGTTGATGGGGCTCATTTAGTGGTTTTCTAATTGTTTTTTAGTAGTTCATCTAACAAATGGCTTTGATTCTTTGTTTCAGTTTCTTTCTTTAATTTTTTATTTTGTTTCCCTGTTGGATGTTGTTTTTCCTTAGGTTTTTTGAACTCTTTATTGTTTTGGTCAGCTTTAGGGTCACTTGAATTCGGAAAGCTTTTGGCTTCGTCTTCTGCTTTATATTAGACGAGCTTGGCGTGGAATTGGCTGGTCTCTTATTTAGCCTGGAATTATCTTCTGGTTTTTTATTTATTATGGTTTGGGACAAGTCAGTAGAGGGTTCTTGTTGGATTTTGGGATTTGGGCATGTTTTAGCAACATGATCCATCAGTGTTGGTTAAACTATTGATTTTGGTAAGCTGATGAACTAGCTGTTGTAATGGAATGTCGTCATTCAAACATGCGAAGCATTTCAAATTAGAAGGTAGTTTGTGGATGTACAAATCCCCGATTGCATTTTCAGAGAATTCTAATTCAGTGCAAAATCTTTGTACGTCGCATAAGGGGGCCAAATGATCGTTGTCGAATGATGCATTGAGAAGTGTTGACAGTTTGGATGTGTGTGGTGTCGTAGCATGCTATTAAACGTGTTTTCTATGCTTTAAAAGACTGTGCCTTGGATGGTTTCAATAAGATGTCGCGGATTATGGGCATGACATCTGCAGGTAATTGTAATATTTTTTATCGTCATCAACTACCCCAATTTGATTAAAATAGCGGCCAATGAGGATGAAATATAAAAGAATGTCAGTTGTGTTGAAAGCTAGAAAAATTAATTTATGTTCCATTTGATAAATGACGGGTAACTTATCTGTTGGAATAGCTGAGATAGACTCGTCGGGGTTGATCTCAGTGGAAAGCGGACGGTGTGGCGTCTGGCTTGAAGATGGCTCAGCTGTGCAGGGGGCAGTAGGTGTCTCAAGTGGATGCCGCTGAGAAGTGTTCGCTGTCGTTTTTGTTGGGAATTCAGCTAAATAGGAGTCAGGGCGACGTTTTCGACGATTGTTCGCCTTCGTCTTGGATGAGGGTTGGATTCGCATGTTGGAATCGTCCGAGGTCACCGGATATTAAAGGTAATTAAATAGTAGAGTTGTACCACGATAATTCGTTTATATAAAGAACGTAGAATTAAAATTCGTGTTGATATTTAGAATCTTTAGTTAAAGTTGGTTATTTGTATGTTTGCAAGGAATCCAGTTAACGAAAGCGCAAGTGTAGACGACCTTAATAACTACATCATTCAAAATATCAAAACATCTGCAAATATTTTAACTAACAAGCCAAACAGTAGGAAAGAATTCACCAAACTTACAGAAGACACAAAGAACCTAATAAGCGGAAGAAACCAAGAAAGATCACATATGTCAGTGGAAGAATTATCACAAATCAACAAACATATAAGAAGACAAGTAAGAACGGACACCGCGGAGTACAACGAGAGAATCATAAAACAAATTATCGAAGCAAATAAAGGACCAAAAGTATTTAGGAAACAAATAATAGAAGGGAAAAAGGAAATTACAAGTTTAATAGACGACGCAGGAAACGTACTAAGCAACCGCAAAGATATATTAAAATACATAGAGAAGTTTTACACTGATCTGTACACCTCTAAAAGAAGAGAACCACCTCCCAGTCCTAGCGATAAAAGAGCAGCCTTGACAAGACACTACACTGAGGATATACCAGCAATAAGTAAATACGAGATCAAACTAGCCATTAAACAGATGAAAAGTAATAAAGCCGAGGGACCTGACGGTGTAGTAATAGAACTAATACAAATAGGAGGGACAGACCTCCTACATCACTTGGAAACTCTATTTAGCCTTTGCCTGGATACAGGACATACACCCGAAACATGGAAAAATTCCAATGTAGTGTTAATATATAAAAAAGGGGACAAAAGAAATTTGAAGAATTACAGACCGATCTCGTTGCTGTCACACATATATAAACTTTTAACGAAGGTTATACTCGTAACAAACCGAATTCAAAACCGTCTGGACGCTTTTCAAACACCCGAGCAGGCAGCATTTCGACAGGGTTACAGCACTATAGATCATATTCACACAATACGACAAGTAAGTGATGGAAAAGGCCCATGAATATAATCAGCCCCTATATTTGGCCTTTGTCGACTTTGAAAAGGCTTTCGACACTGTGGAACACTGGGCAATAATCAATTCACTCAAAAGATGTAGAATTGATTATAGATACATACAACTAATCCAAAATATATACAAAAATGCAACCCTCACTGTCCAGATCTTTGAAAAAACTAATCCAGTTCCGGTAAGACGTGGAATTAGACAAGGAGATACCATCTCTCCCAAACTTTTCACAAATCTATTAGAAGACGTATTTAAAACCTTAAATTGGGATAAATTAGGAGTTAACATCAATGGGGAATACTTGTCTAATTTACGTTTTGCCGATGATATCATATTATTAGCAGATAATATGAAAGACCTAAAAAAAATGATACTAGACCTCGAGAAAGCAAGGCAAACGGTTGGACTAAAACTGAACATCGACAAAACAAACATTATGTCAAATAAAGAAGATGCAACACCGATCGAGATTGAGAACAAACGAATAGAGGTGGTTAACGAATATATCTATTTAGGACAAAAACTGACATTTGCAAGTGATCCCCAAGCAGCAGAAGTTGAAAGAAGGATAAAATTAGCATGGGCGGCATATGGAAGACTGAGAAATGTGTTCAAAACATCAACATATCCTCAACACTTAAAATCTAAGGTGTACAACCAGTGTGTTCTCCCAACTCTAACTTATGCCTCAGAGACTTGGTCCCTCAAGGAAACCAGTATAAGGAAGATTAAAGTAACGCAGAGGGCAATGGAACGATCGATGCTGGGTATACGACTACAAGACAGGAAACCAAACGACTGGATAAGGAATATGACAAGAGTCGAAGACGTAGCGCAGCGCATAGCAAGTCTAAAATGACAGTGGGCGGGACACTTAATGAGAAGACAAGACAACAGATGGAGTAGGAAAGTGACCGAGTGGAGACCAAGAATCGGAAGAAGAGACCGTGGCCGTCCGAGAACTAGATGGCGAGACGACATCAGCAGCGTAGCAGGATCACATTGGATGCGAACTACCTCTGATCGAACAGCATGGCGACAGCTTGGGGAGGCATATGTCCAGAGATGGAATGTTTAAATGCTGCAAATGATGATTTGTATGTTGGGGTGAAACCGTATCGAGTATTTCTTTTAATGTCCATTGTTCACCTACAAATTTTGCAATTAGTTGATCTTTTCTTTAGTAGATTTATGATGTTTGAGTGTGATGTTTATGTATTCTGTGATGTAAACCGATTCAGATAGGTGTAAGCAAATGCAAGTAAGGTAAGTCCGACGCAGCTGTACGTGGACCGTCGCTCAAGCACTGCCAAGACTGAATCAGAAAGGTTGGGCCGTCGCTTCCACTTTTTCGATGAGCCCACCTGTGTTTTTCCCGATTTAGTAAAGTGGTAGCGTCTGGCAATTAACATCTTTATTTTATTTACCGGGCTGTTGCCCTTAAAGTCGTAAAAAACCCCCCTTCTGAATGTTAGTAAGCAAAATTTTGTTACAGCCTATCGTAACGTGAGCAACGGGCAACGGATCCGAGAATTGTACGTCATAGCAGTAAGGGCACTGAGTAACTGTAATATTCGCATTTCGCTTTATTCCACTACATAGAGTGGGACATACAGATGTGTTACGTATAATCGGCCCACGTTGCCGCAACCAAAACCTAAACACCGAGTCCAATCCCCTTAAACGAAACGGCCGGCTCGAAGGTCGTTCGTTGTCTCTGAAATCTCAAAATTCATTTAGTTAGCGCGGCAAGCTCTTACGTTTTCCATGCTTAGGGTGACTGTGTAACACTTGCCCTTCTCATAAGGGTTGTTAAACTTTACGCTCGTCGGGTAGCTCAAAGTCGTAGGGGGTTCCCCTCAGATATATGATAATTTAGCATACAAAAACACCATCGGAATACATTTAAACAGTTTAATATATTTACCTACGATACATTTCAGTAATAGATATTTCCAAAGTTCATTTACACAAGAAATAACACCGATAAATCCGTATGAACGGCCGCAGCTGATAGCCGGCGTCCTTGTCTGCACGGAGCGCCAGACGTTGCACGTGCGGTTGATAATGGTCCTTGCGAAGTAGCTGGAATCAACACAGAGTTAAACGGTCTGCCAATTATACAATAAATCATATCACGGCTCTAAAGATTTTACTGATAGTGCAGGGGGTGAAGCCCGCCTCTAAATTCATTTAGAGACGGTTAAGCTAGAGAGGCCGCATTGCGTTAACAAATATGATTTTAATTTCAGAGTCCGAGCGCCCACCAAATATTGCCGCTTTTCCTCCAAAGCGGGCCGGGGAAATCTCGCGCTCTCGGACTATATTACGACTGGCAAATTTAAATTACAACGACTGCTAACTTTGAGCACGGACGGTTTCAAATATGAATCAAAATACAAGTCTAAAGCTTGAGTGCGGGCTGTTTTGATTACGTCTGGAGATTATGATGAATGCTAGTTTAAAGTTCAGGTGCGGATTATTTCAATGCTGAATTGAAATTAACAGGAATACAAATTTACGGGTCGGATGCGGGTTATTTGAATTATGAATTAAAATCGAATGTATTGAAATCAAAAATGGACAGCTTCGAGTCGAGACTCGAATGTTTCGGTAGTTGTCTACAGGGCGAGAATTGAATCTCGGGGCTTCTAATGCCAAAATCATTAATGGGATTATTGGACCTAATTAATAACGGGATTATTTACAGGGAAACCCTTTGGGCTAACGTAGTGGGTCCCCTAGCGGAGCCTTCCACTTCAAGCGAGCTCTGGGTTTATTAATCAGGAAATTTCTGGCACGCAAAGTGGGTTTTCTAGTGAAATCTTCCACTTCGAACGAGCCCCGGGATTGTTAATCAAGTAAGTTTTAAATACGCAAAGTGGGTTTTCTACCGAAATCTTCCACTTCAAACGTACTCTGGGAGAATTAACAGGAAGTTCGCAAAGTGGGTTTTTTAGCAGAAATCGTCCACTTCTAACGAACTCTAGGTCGGGTCTACCAGCGGGTATCGGAAGGAAATCAGGATCGGGAACTGGAGTCGGACTGGGGAAATCGGTCTGGAGAATCTCTGGGAAAATCTGCTAGAATCTCCTCGCGATTGAACGGTGCAGCTCCTTTTATGTGCCCTGGGAAAGTTCTCAAGTGGGGATAGCAAGTGGGGATAGCGGCGCGCGACTCGACTCGATACTACCTTGTTATCTCTGGACGTGACGTCGGTCCCTGCGCGCTTGTCATCACGGGCAAAATGTAACTTGAGATAACGCGGGACTGGGCGATGCGTAAATTAAACACATTTTTATTGTGTAATAATAATTTACGCGGAGGCTAGCGTTACAACTGTTATCGTGTTAACTGCCCCAAAATCATTTTGGCTTTTGTCTTGTCAATCCTAAAACCTGGAGAAACCAGGAACCGACGAGCTGAAATAGATTATCTAATTTTGGTCTGTTTGTAGCCATTAGAATCGCAGGCCATGGGGACCGTCCTCATGCACCACCGGGGAACGCCGCCCGTTTTCCCTCTGGGCTCTCTGCAACGCTGAGGCCACCAGGAAAAATTTTATGAAGAATTTTATTTTGTTCATTTACTTGTAAATCATTTTTAAATACATATTTTATTTTGTAATCTGGTTAAACAAAATAAACACCTATATAATCTTGACTCGATTCTCTTACTTCAGCTGTTAACAACCTTGAGCCAGAGCTACCCGCAAAAAGTAATTAATAGCGCAAGTAATCAAACTTGATCTTGAGCAGAAAATTTAAAACAATTGCTGAAAACTGCTGAAAAGTCCACGAACGTCCATTCCATCAATCATAGATCAAAATAATAAATGGGCTAGAGTTAATAAAGAAAAGACTGCAACATTTGCAAGCCATTGCAAACGTATATAAATCGCACGAAATAGATGCAGCAGAACATGAAAATACAATCCAGGAATATCTAAATACACTAAAGACATAATTATACTGCACATTAATCCAAGCAAAGCTCCCGGCTTCGACTTGACCAACGGAAGAGTATTACAAGAAATAACTAAAGCGTACAAAGCCATACAACAAATTTTCAATGCAATATTAAGACCTGGATACTTTCCCAATACGTGTAAAGTAGCACACATTATAATGCTGAAAAAACCTGGTAAGAACCCAAAAGAAACAGCTTTTTATCGCCTAATAAGTTTACTGCCAGTACTTTCAAAAGTGTTCGAAAAAATATTTTTAAAACGTCTAAAGCCGATTTTAGGTAATAACCTTATTCTTGATCATCAATTTGGGTTTAGGAGCTAACACGGTACTATCCAGCAAGCACATAGGATAATCAACATAATTAACAATACTTTTGAACGAAAAATGTACTGCTCCTCGGCGTTTCTGGACATTAGCCAGGCTTTTGACAAAGTCTGCCACGGAGGTCTTATGTACAAACTTAAGGAAAGTATTTCATATAGTTTTGTGATCGTTCTCAAATCATACCTGACCCAAAGCCAATTCTTAGTAAAGTACCAAGACAAATACAGTGAATTATTACCAATTCAGTCCGGAGTTCCACACGAAAGTGTATTAGGACCTATCCTATACACTTTATATACAGCCGACTTTCCAACGAGTAACGGAACTACAGTTGCTACGTACTCGGACGATACCGCAGTGCTAGCAGTACACACCAATCCAACAACTGCATCGCAACATCTACAGGAAAATCTAAACCTTATACAACCCTGGTTAACTAAATGGAAAATTAAAGCTAACGAACAAACATTAGTACACGTGACATTCACTTTAAATAGAGAAACGTGTCCACCAGTTGTAATAAATGGTAGACAGTTGTGCCAGGCAGAAGACACAAAATACCTGGGAATGCATATAGATAGACGCCTAACATGGAAAAAACGAAAAGGAAACAGCTTGGTCTGAAATTCAGACAAATGTATTGGTTGATTGGTAGGAGGTCGCCGGTAACATTGGAAAATACATTATTAATATACAAGCTAATCCTAAAACTCATATGGACGTATGGGATACAGCTGTACAGTTGTGCAAGCAATTCTAATCTGGAAATTTTACAACGCATTCAAAGTAAAGTACTACGAACAACAGTTGACGCCCCGTAGTACGTTACCAACACAACAATTGCAAGAAATCTTCAAGTATCATCGATTAAAGACGAAATCAAACGGTTCAATGTAAATTACAGTGCCAGAACTGAAGTGCACCCTTATGTGCTCGCGAGAGATTTATTCACAAACACTATTACCTTGAACAAATTAAAACTTTTATTATATCTCTAATTCTAATGCTGTTTCAAAATGGCGGCAAAGACAGCGATCAGTATTTATCTGATTCCTGTCTAGACATTTTGTTGATATTGCATGTATTACAGAAACCCACCTTGTACTAAACGAAAAATGTACAATACCGGGATATTTTATTTATCGGACAGACCAAACCACAGAGGTAGGCTAGGGAGGCAGTGCAATAATAATTAGAAGAAAACTAGCTGCTTCACCAATTGAATTCAAAGATGTGCACACTTAGAAGCTACCGCCATTACTTTAACCCTAAATAACAATTCTATACTTAGAATAGTTTCAGTTTACAAAACGACCCAACAGCCAGCTTAACCTTAACTAGCTCACTCACATTTTCGGTAGTCACCATCTCACGCTTTTAGCTGGAAACCTAAACTCTAAACACACAAACTGGGGATGCAGAGTTATTAACCCCAACGGGATAAAACTTAATTCTTATTCCTCTCGACTTGCAATACTTGTTGCAGCACCTTCTGAATATACTTACTTCCCTTATCGACTTAACCAGCAACCAGATATTCTCGATATTGTACTGCATAAAATTGTAATCCTACCGATAACTCGAACAGTGCTCACAGAATTGTGACTCTGATCATTTACCAGTGTTATTTACCCTTAATTGTTTGCCCCACAACTACCCGCAGCTTCCTTAATTAATTAATGGACCTGTTGACTGGGAAAAGTTCCAAAATATCATGAACGATTCAATAAGGTGTCCTACAAACCTTATACTTCATAACGAAATAGACAATGCTGTGGAGCTGCTCAAAGAAACAATAACAGCTGCAATACAACAATCCACTAAAAACACTCAAACACATCGACGTTATATAGACCAATCCCCGCCTACATACATACAGTAGTAGAAGTAGTAGTATTTTTGGGGAGACTCTAGCGAGTCTAGCAAGTAAGCCTTCATAGGCCTTTTTTGCCAACCCCATGAACAAGGTCTAGGCATGCAGAGTACCAGGTACCTTAGTCCTACTTAGAATTTTGCCGAGACTAAAGAGTTCCAAGCCTAGCAACGGGATCTTTTACATGCTACACATCGTGGGACTCACGGCTTTACATCTCTTCCGAATGATGGCATTCTGTAGAGGTTTTCATCATCATTTTTTTATTTTTAAAAATGTCACCGGGATCGGGGATCGAATTTTCGACCCTTAGATCAGTAACCAGAATGCTTACCATTGAGCTATGAAGCCCTGCTTACATACATACAACAGTTAATAGAAGAGAAACATTCAGTACCCGCAATCCCGCAGTCAAGTCTCATCTAAACAGACTTATCCGACTGGTTAGAATGGCCTTGAAACAAGAAGTACATAGGCGTGGCTAAAATTATGCTCCAATAGCCGGTATCAGTAGCGTAGCAATGGGTATTTTTAGGGGGGAAAAATTAAAATTCCCATTTTAAAGAAATACATGAAGTACTTTGAAGCGTATGGCATAGGATCTTCTACTGCATCGGCGGACCTTGCAACCTACAAATCATTTGTCTCCTCCCAACATCTAATACGCCTACAACAATCCAGGGAAAGCCATGGCAAATACTACTCGCCAAAACGAAATTTTTAATACGATCGACGTGCACAGCAGAGCAAGTATCTTCTATCATTGACAAACATTCAGTGCCTCTCTTTTGTAATAAAAACACCAGTAATATTACTATTATGCATGCAAATATTCAGTGTATTAGAAACAAACTCAATTATCTTGAATCCATCTTAACTGAACAAAATTTTGGCGTGGTGATGATTAGTGAACATTGGCTTAAGGATGGAGAAAAACATTTATATACACCAAATAATTACAATCTAGCTTCTTGTTACTGCCGATTGGAGAGTGAATGTGGAGGAGTATGCATTTTTACAAGATCTGATCACGTTTTTACATCAATAAATTTCATTAATGAACTTAACAGTGAAAAACATTTTGAATGCACTGGCATTAAACTTGCTGATTTGAACTGTGTTGCGGTGGCTTTATATCGTTCACCATGTGGTAATATCGATATCTTTAAAAATAAAGTTTCTCATGCTCTTGATTGAATATCTAAATATTTTTAAAATAGTATACCAGTGTTTGGTGGCGATTTTAATATACATTTTGCAGTTAAATATAAGGAAAGCATCGAAATTACTAACATATTCCATTCTTTTGGATTACAAAAAAATATCACCGACTTTACTAGAGTACAAAAAAATTCCAAGTCGTGTATCGACAACATCTTCACAAATTTTAAAACACAACTTGCAACTGTGGCTGAATTTCACATATCTGATCATAAATCTCAAATAATTAAATTTAACACTATTCAAAAACGGGCGACCTCTGTTTACAAAACCGTACCAAATAAAAGTTCTAGAAATAGAATCAAATTTTCAAATTACCTCTTAACTGAAGATTGGGTAGAATTATATAGAGAGTCTGACCCAACCTGTGCAGTTAATGCTTTTTATAAAGTTTTTTCATATTATCAGGATTTATCTTTTCCTCCCATTAAAATTAATACAAATAACAAATGTAAAAATGCCTCTATATTTACCAATCCAGAAATAGTTTCGGTCAGGGAAGAAATAAATCGTCTTGGAAACATTTTGAAATTGAACTTGCAAAATAATGATCTTCTATCGGCTGAATTTAAACAAAAAAAATACGAATACGAAAAAAATTCTTAAAATTAAAAAAAGAAAAAATCAGTAAAGAAATCTTGGAGTCTGATAATAAACAAAAAACAATATGGAGAATAATAAAAAAAGGTGTAAACAATATCAATAGCAATGGAGTGGTAAGTGTGATTTCCCCAGAATCTCACAACGACTACTTTGTGCATGTAGCCGACGATTTATTATCAAATATTCCCCATCAAAGTACTCACACAGTAGTAGAAGGGGGACACCTATCCCCTCCACTTTTTATTTGATTCGCGGATTCGCGGTTTAATTCGCGGAATTATTCGCGGATTTCGCGGAATTTTCGTGGATTGATCTAATTAATTTCGCGGTTTGATCTAATTAATCACATATGAAGTTTGATATGTAATTTACATATGTGCTACTGATTAAATTACGCATTAGCTTCCGATTAAATTACGCGCGGCCATTTTTAATTTGCTTCCGGAATCACGCGGCGGGGCGCATGAATGGATTAACCAGAGTTCCATTAACCCTACCTACTATAGGAAATTTTTCAGATTTTTTCTAAGTTCAATTTTTGAATTTAAATCTCCCGGGTGTCCGCCATCTTTGTTTTCTGCTCGCGCACTTCTCACAGGTGTCGTTTTTAATTTTGAATTTTCGCGGAATATTTGAATTTCAAACTGGTAGATCTTCCGTCTCCCTCATCGAAGCTACTCTCTCTCTCATGCACGCGAATATTTGAATTTTAAATTTTTTTTCAGATTTTTCTAAGTCCCTGTTTTGAATTTAATTTCTCGGGTGTCGTCCATCTTGGTTTTCTCACATTTATTTTAATTTAAAAAAAGCTTCCTGCGATGTCCCATGGCTGGAGTCGAACCAGCGATCGCAGCATTACGAGTACGAAGCCTTAACCAACTGGGCTATCGAAGCGATCGAGGTTAAAGGAATTAAACATAGTCACTTACGTGTCACGAGCCCAGCTTTAAACAAACTATTTTTCAAAAAAGGTTATTTATGAAATTGGAAATGCATTGCCTGTGTGTTAAATGACTTGTAGTAATTTTAAAAAACTGATTTTACGGTTGGATGTGTCATAATTAATAATTTTATAATTTGTGCCTGCTATATGGCTGGATTAACGAGATCCTCATTGTCCCTACCTACTATTGGAAATTTCCGTCTAAGTTCCCTTTTTAAAACAGGTCGGTGCCTGTGATTTGTTTGGTTTTAAAGGTTTGAATATTGTACCACTTAGCTGTTCTGACATTACACCTCCATATTCATATTATAAATAAATTTTAAATGTTATTTTCGACTGAGTTTTGGCCGCTTATAAATTACAACAGCTAGTTTAAAATTAAATGGGCGATCGGTCACAATTACATATATCAGCAATAACATGAACAAGAAGATATACGTATTGCTTGGGTAAGAAAGAGATAAACATATAATCCTTTCACGACCTTTTTGGGACAGAGTTGGCTATTATTTTTTCTTTTCATGTTGGACTAACTGATTCGGTGATGTAGCGGATGCAACTTTTTTTCTGTCAGTGTCTGTTCGACATTTTCTTGCCACCACATTGCCAAACTTATTATTTTAATATTCGTAAGAAAATAAATGCTTTATCAAGTGTGTAAAAGTAATTTTAATTTCCGTCAAAGGAAAAATCAAATGCCCAATATAATTTTGTTACAACAAAAAATTTCCATTAAACGATGCTAGTTGCAGTTTAAAAAGGACAGACCAGATCTAAAAGAACACGAGTTGATGTCGAGACTAGAGAGAGATCCGGCAACAATGTACCTATTCAGAAAATATAACCTTAAACTGAAAACAACCTAACCTAACAGAAAAAGTGTCAGTTTGCATTAGGGAGTTTAGTTGCCGCAGAGGTACTGCCAACAAAATTACTAGATGGTCATAGCCTCACCTGACCCAAAAAGATCGTGAACGGCTTATATTAGCAAGTATTGGAGAAGGCTTGACTAATTTTAATTATGACATTTGTCAACTAAACATAAAATAAATTTGAATAAAAGCACGCAAAATTACGAAAATACGTAGAAAATTTATAAAAATCGGCATCTTGTCACATTAAATTCTGCAAAAACGACAAAAAACAATATTTTTTTACAACTTTCATTGAAAAAATAGTAAAATTTTACAAAAATACGTCTGTGTTGACGACCAATGAAAATAAATTTGAATAAAAATACGCAAAAATTACGAAAAGACGTATGTGTTGATCCCCAAAGTAACAAAAATTTGAATAAAAACGCACAATTTCGTTGAAAATCTTTACAAAGCGACTTTATAGTACCGAAAAATGATGTAAAAAAGTTTTAAGAGTTATTTCTAAGCATAATTTTGCAAACGTTTAACAAATAAACCGTAATTTTTTAAAGTACATTACACAATTATGAAATCGTAGTTCAATTTATATGAATTTTCGATACTTTGTATGTGAAAAAATAGCTTCAATTACTAATATTTGAATAAAAACATGCAATTTCCAAAGCATTTCGTTTAAAATTTTAGAAAATCGACAGCATCTCCCATGAAAATTTATAAAAATCGGCATCTTGTCACATTAAATTCTGCAAAAACGACAAAAAACAATATTTTTATACAACTTTGATTGAAAAATAGTAAAATTTTACGAAAATACGTCTGTGTTGACGACAAATGAATATAAATTTGAATAGAAACACGCAAAAATTACGAAAAGACGTATGTGTTGACCCCCAAAGTAACAAAAATTTGAATAAAATCACGCAATCATACAGCATCTCACATAAATTTTCGCAAATATCGACATCATGTCACATAAATTATACAAAAACTGTCATCACGTCACTTGAAATTATACAAAATACGATATTTTTATTCAACACACGATGAAAATTGAACAAAAATCACGCAATCACACATCATATCACATAAATTTACACAAAAATCGACATCATGTCACATAAATTATACAAAAACTGACATCATATCACTTGAAATTATACAAAAAACGATATTTTATTCAACACACGATGAAAATTGAACAAAAATCACGCAATTACAAGCCATCCCACATAAATTTTCACAAAAATCGACATCATGTTACATAAACTATGCATAATTTTGCAATGTTTTACACTTTTTATAAAATGCATCGCTCAAAATTAAAAGAAATAGCAATTTCGTTGAAAAATTTGCAAATGTTTTACACTTTTTTATAAAATGTATCGCACAAAATTAAAAGAAATCACAATTTTCTAAATTATATCACGCCATTATGAAATCGTAGATTGATTTTTTGAAATTTTACACTTTGTAACTGTAAAATAACTTCAAATACTAATATTTTAGCTTTAGATTTTGTAATTATTGCAGATTCGTGAAAAACAAAAGCAGAGTAGAAATAAAACACACAAACACTTTTGTAATAAACAAATATATTGTTCTTATTTCGTATAATACTTAATAATATAAATATAAATGTACAGCAGAATGTCTTATTTTCTAAAAATTCGCTAGCAATTTACAAAACTGTAGTTTGAGGTGCACGACATTTCAAATTAAAAAGGCTGTAAGTAATAAATTCAACGATGACGCATCTCGACAAATAATAAAACGGCAGCTGAGGGTCATGTCTTTCGATAAAAATATATATCAAAACCGATTTAGAAATTTGTACATGGCTTAATTTATATGAAATATTGTATGAAATTGCAAATAGAAGACTTTTAAACTATATGTTTTCTTAATTATGCAGAGAGTGCTCGTTTATATAGTGAGGCAGGTTGGCCGAATGGTTAAGGCGTCAGATTCAAGCTCTGATCTCGAGAGAGAATACGGGTTCGATTCCCGTACCTGGCATATTTTTTATATATTTATTATGAAAGTTTTGATTTTAAGCTAGTTTATTCACGACGGCTCTACCAGAACAAATGACTGAGCTCCTTTTCGACTAAAATGGACAAAGCGCGGAAGATGTTGATTGTATCGCCGGAATTTGTCCAACGTCTTAAGTCTGGCGATGATGCGGAGAAAAATATATTATCTCAGCTTGATGACGAAATGCAAAAAGTTTTAAAGTCCAAATTAACTGATCACGATAAATGGATCTAGTACAATCAGGTTTTACAACGATTCCTTCATTTCACAAACCAGGCGCGGCAGCCAATCAAAATACCTATTGAAACAACCAGTGACAGCCTATCAAATGCCGTTATTTTATCTACACTTCCCAAAACTTTTAAGAAAAAAGCTGAAGTTTTCCTACGCATTTTGAGTACCTCAAGCGATGTGAGCTGGGATCACAAGGGTACCGTTACTATAAAGGGTGAAATTTTACCGGCGTCTAACATAGTCGATTTAATTCACGACACTCTGCGGCCTCGAAAAACTATTAATCCACCCGGACGCCTACAGTTTGCTGATTACATCAAAGACCTTAACGTTGCTAATGTGCTGCTAGCTAAACCTAAACAGCAAAAGAAGCCAACCCCGACTGGTACTACAGGAAAAACCGAAATGGAAACTGATAACTGCGAGTCCGATTTAGAATATAAATTAAAAACACCAGCTACTCATCCAAGTCCACATCAAAAAGGTTCAGTCAGAAGAACGCCGATAAGGAAACGCCTCCAAAAAAGGGCCGTTAGAAAAACGCCTCTAAGGCAGATGTCATCAACACCAAAAACGAAGGGAATTCTAGATTGGGTGCATCTTAAACTTTAAAATTACACAATGAAATTCTGATTTTATTACTTACAGCCTTTTTAATTTGAAATGTCGTGCACCTCAAACTACAGTTTTGTAAATTGCTAGCGAATTTTTAGAAAATAAGACATTCTGCTGTACATTTATATTTATATTATTAAGTATTATACGAAATAAGAACAATATATTTGTTTATTACAAAAGTGTTTGTGTTTTTTATTTCTACTCTGCTTTTGTTTTTCACGAATCTGCAATAATTACAAAATCTAAAGCTAAAATATTAGTATTTGAAGTTATTTGACAGTTACAAAGTGTAAAATTTCAAAAAATCAATCTACGATTTCATAATGGCGTGATATAATTTAGAAAATTGTGATTTCTTTTAATTTTGTGCGATACATTTTATAAAAAAGTGTAAAACATTTGCAAATTTTTCAACGAAATTGCTATTTCTTTTAATTTTGAGCGATGCATTTTATAAAAAGTGTAAAACATTTGCAAAATTATGCATAGTTTATGTAACATGATGTCGATTTTTGTGAAAATTTATGTGGGATGGCTTGTAATTGCGTGATTTTTGTTCAATTTTCATCGTGTGTTGAATAAAATATCGTTTTTTGTATAATTTCAAGTGATATGATGTCAGTTTTTGTATAATTTATGTGACATGATGTCGATTTTTGTGTAAATTTATGTGATATGATGTGTGATTGCGTGATTTTTGTTCAATTTTCATCGTGTGTTGAATAAAAATATCGTATTTTGTATAATTTCAAGTGACGTTATGACAGTTTTTGTATAATTTATGTGACATGATGTCGATATTTGCGAAAATTTATGTGAGATGCTGTATGATTGCGTGATTTTATTCAAATTTTTGTTACTTTGGGGGTCAACACATACGTCTTTTCGTAATTTTTGCGTGTTTCTATTCAAATTTATTTTCATTTGTCGTCAACACAGACGTATTTTCGTAAAATTTTACTATTTTTCAATCAAAGTTGTATAAAAATATTGTTTTTTGTCGTTTTTGCAGAATTTAATGTGACAAGATGCCGATTTTTATAAATTTTCATGGGAGATGCTGTCGATTTTCTAAAATTTTAAACGAAATGCTTTGGAAATTGCATGTTTTTATTCAAATATTAGTAATTGAAGCTATTTTTTCACATACAAAGTATCGAAAATTCATATAAATTGAACTACGATTTCATAATTGTGTGATGTACTTTAAAAAATTACGGTTTATTTGTTAAACGTTTGCAAAATTATGCTTAGAAATAACTCTTAAAAACTTTTTTACATCATTTTTCGGTACTATAAAGTCGCTTTGTAAAGATTTTCAACGAAATTGTGCGTTTTTATTCAAATTTTTGTTACTTTGGGGATCAACACATACGTCTTTTCGTAATTTTTGCGTATTTTTATTCAAATTTATTTTCATTGGTTGTCAACACAGACGTATTTTTGTAAAATTTTACTATTTTTTCAATGAAAGTTGTAAAAAAATATTGTTTTTTGTCGTTTTTGCAGAATTTAATGTGACAAGATGCCGATTTTTATAAATTTTCTACGTATTTTCGTAATTTTGCGTGCTTTTATTCAAATTTATTTTATGTTTAGTTGACAAATGTCATAATTAAAATTAGTCAAGCCTTCTCCAATACTTGCTAATATAAGCCGTTCACGATCTTTTTGGGTCAGGTGAGGCTATGACCATCTAGTAATTTTGTTGGCAGTACCTCTGCGGCAACTAAACTCCCTAATGCAAACTGACACTTTTTCTGTTAGGTTAGGTTGTTTTCAGTTTAAGGTTATATTTTCTGAATAGATACATTGTTGCCGGATCTCTCTCTAGTCTCGACATCAACTCGTGTTCTTTTAGATCTGGTCTGTCCTTTTTAAACTGCAACTAGCATCGTTTAATGGAAATTTTTTGTTGTAACAAAATTATATTGGGCATTTGATTTTTCCTTTGACGGAAATTAAAATTACTTTTACACACTTGATAAAGCATTTATTTTCTTACGAATATTAAAATAATAAGTTTGGCAATGTGGTGGCAAGAAAATGTCGAACAGACACTGACAGAAAAAAAGTTGCATCCGCTACATCACCGAATCAGTTAGTCCAACATGAAAAGAAAAAATAATAGCCAACTCTGTCCCAAAAAGGTCGTGAAAGGATTATATGTTTATCTCTTTCTTACCCAAGCAATACGTATATCTTCTTGTTCATGTTATTGCTGATATATGTAATTGTGACCGATCGCCCATTTAATTTTAAACTAGCTGTTGTAATTTATAAGCGGCCAAAACTCAGTCGAAAATAACATTTAAAATTTATTTATAATATGAATATGGAGGTGTAATGTCAGAACAGCTAAGTGGTACAATATTCAAACCTTTAAAACCAAACAAATCACAGGCACCGACTTGTTTTAAAAGGGAACTTAGACGGAAATTTCCAATAGTAGGTAGGGACAATGAGGATCTCGTTAATCCAGCCATATAGCAGGCACAAATTATAAAATTATTAATTATGACACATCCAACCGTAAAATCAGTTTTTTAAAATTACTACAAGTCATTTAACAACACAGGCAATGCATTTCCAATTTCATAAATAACCTTTTTGAAAATAGTTTGTTTAAAGCTGGGCTCGTGACACGTAAGTGACTATGTTTAATTCCTTTAACCTCGATCGCTTCGATAGCCCAGTTGGTTAAGGCTTCGTACTCGTAATGCTGCGATCGCTGGTTCGACTCCAGCCATGGGACATCGCAGGAAGCTTTTTTTAAATTAAAATAAATGTGAGGAAACCAAGATGGACGACACCCGAGAAATTAAATTCAAAACAGGGACTTAGAAAAATCTGAAAAAAAATTTAAATTTAAATATTCGCGCGAAATTAAAATGGCCTCCGTGCATGAGAGAGAGAGTAGCTTCGATGAGGGAGACGGAAGATCTACCAGTTTGAAATTCAAATATTTCCGCAAAAATTCAAAATTAAAAACGACACCTGTGAGAAGTGCGCGAGCAGAAAACAAAGATGGCGGGCACCCGGAAGATTTAAATTCAAAAAATTGAACTTAGAAAAAATCTGAAAAATTTCCTATAGTAGGTAGGGTTAATGGAACTCTGGTTAATCCATTCATGCGCCCCGCCGCGTAATTCCGGAAGCAAATTAAAAATGGCCGCGCGTAATTTAATCGGAAGCTAATGCGTAATTTAATCAGTAGCACATATGTAAATTACATATCAAACTTCATATGTGATTAATTAGATCAAACCGCGAAATTAATTAGATCAATCCGCGAAAATTCCGCGAAATCCGCGAATAATTCCGCGAATTAAACCGCGAATCCGCGAATCAAATAAAAAGTGGAGGGGATAGGTGTCCCCCTTCTACTCACAGTGTTTATCTAAAGAAATTACCAATTAAACAATGAACAATCACTCTTCTTATTTGCTGTTGAGAATCCGAGTAGATGGATATTATAAAGGCATTAAAAAACTCAAAATTATTAGACCTACCTATATAATCAATCGGTTTGTATGTACAAAGAAAATGTTTTATGTTTATCTGGCCCGATAGCTCATATTGCAAA
This sequence comes from Agriotes lineatus, assembly GCA_940337035.1. Classification (NCBI taxonomy): domain Eukaryota; kingdom Metazoa; phylum Arthropoda; class Insecta; order Coleoptera; family Elateridae; genus Agriotes; species Agriotes lineatus. Next base: position 8,559,199 of record OW679200.1, read on the forward strand.
CATCATATTAAAGACGGGCATATTTCCTAATAAATTGAAACAAGCCAAAATTATACCTTTATATAATCGGGTGAAATTGATGATAGATCAAATTATAGACCCATTGCACTTCTCCCCACTTTGGCCAAAATTATAGAAAAAATTATTGCAGTTCGAATTCTAAATTTCTTTGAAAACCAACCATATTTTTACGGACAGACAGTTTGGGTTCAGAAAAGGAAGGGACAAGTCGGGAGCCGTGCTGATCTCATTAATTATATAACAGAATCATTGGAAAACAAAAAGTCTTCCTTTGCACTATTTCTTGATTTAAGCAAGACGTTCGACTGTGTCTCAAAAAGCATTTTACTCGATAAACTGGAGTATTACGGTTGCAGGGGAGTAACTCTAAAACTAATGTCATCCTACTTATCTGACAGATCTCAATGTGTATTTTGCAAAGGTCAGTATAGCTAGATGTCTTCAATTCAACATGGTGTCCCACAAGGAAGTGTATTAGGACCGTTATTATTTTTAATCTATGTTAACGATTTGCCTAATGCCATCCCAGTTTTCACGACTTTATTTGCAGACGATACGTCTTTGCAAACCACGTAGAAGATGAAACTCTAGTCAATCAGTTACAAACCAACATTATCAACCAAGCCTCAGATTGGTTCCAGGCAAATAAGCTTTGTTTAAACAAAATAAAACTACCACTTTTACTATTTTCAAATAAACAAAATATCTGTGAAACCGTCAAATTTTTAGGCCTTATCTTGGATAACAAACTAACTTGGCAAGCACATGTTGACAAATTCTTTCAATTAAGTTATCAAGAACAATTTATGTAATTAGACAAATAAAAAATCGAGTAAACTTAGATGCTGCCATTACTGCATACCACGCATTATTTCATAGTGTAATGAACGTACGGTCTAATAAACTGGGGTACCTCTACACATATTAAAAAAAATTTCATTGTACAAAAAAGAGCCTTGAGAGTGTTGGCGGGAGCGAGTGAGTTAAACAGTTGTAAAACATTGTTTAAAAAATATAACATATTAACGCTACCGTCAGCAATACTATACTTGTAATCTATTACACATAAAAGAACATTATGGCGATTATACAAAAAACGGCGATGCCCATGGTTACGACACCCGCCGTCGAGGCGATATACAGGTTTCGCAGCAGAGACTAACGTCCACCAAACGAAATAATTCGGAATAGGATTATTTAATTCGCTTCCTAGTACTCTCAAAATGCCCCAACAAAACTCTTCAAAGTTAACCTAAAAAAACATCTACTGGGCCCCAATGGTCTACTAAGAACTTTCCGATTTCAGATTTGTTGAAAATTAAGACTGTCTTCTTTTATTGACTTTAGTATTTTGTTGTTACTGTATTTTTCTGTAGTTGACTATTTCTGTAAATGCATTGTATTTTTTTAATTTTTATATTCTAACTGGAATTGTGACATATCTAAGCACCACGGTGTATATTATGATGAATAAAAATACAATACAATGAACTGAATACAACAGCGGAAATCCCCTGTTGAACGTAATGGACTCGTCCAGACGTTTATAGCCAGTGGCGTAACTATGAGGGGGTGATATGGGTGTCGGAACATCCCCCAGATGCTTTAGGAATAACTAAAATTCGTTTTAAACAAAAAAATCTAAAATTACATTTTAGTAATGTATAATTGAATATCAAATATTACATGCAGAATTCGGACTCGACCATTTTTAAAATCTGATCTCTACGAACCATCCTTCGGACGTGATTGCTGAGTTCAAATTGCCAAAATGTACAAAGCAATGTATGCGCTAGCTACGTGCAATAAGGACATGTTTCCCCAACATATTCAGTTACTGCAAATCCTTGCAACGATTCCTGTGTCAACTGCAACAGCTGAAAGATCATTCTTCACCTTAAAAATAATTAAGACTTACCTTCGAAATACAACATCGCAAAACAAGGATTGACAATGCTCTCCATTCACAGAGAACTGCAGGTGAACGTAGATGAAATTATAAATGAGTTAGCAAAAAAAACAAGAACACTTGAATTACTACTATAAGTTCTATTACAATTGTAATTTAATTTTTATTTTATTTAGTACTCAGCCAACAGCCGTTAGGCCAATTATAGGCGTCGCTGTACATTTTATGGGAATTTCCAACCCCACTAACGACTGTCATGATGTTATTATGACATCCAGGACCAACTATTTTCGTGGCAGCCGTACCACGAGGCGCCGAGAGAAGCAGCTGTGGAACTCCCATCCAAGTTCTGATCAGAAAGAGCGTTGCTTAACACTACTGATCGAACGTGGAAGCTTGTTCAAGCTGCACCACCCGGGACATGATTTGTATTGCTTATAAATAAACAGTATAGTTGCTTTCATTTCTAAAGGACTTGCAGTAGGCCGTGATTTAACAAATTTTTTACAGTCAAAATGACATTTAATATTTTTATAGGTTATAGAGTTTCTGCAAAGACAGGCATTATCTTGAAATTTTGTTTTACAAGCAAGCTAAGTTGTTATTTATTTAGCAAATAATTATTTTTGACTTCTTTTGGTTAATAAGCAAAATAATAAGCAAAAAATAAATGCTTAAATGTAACTAGGTGGTCTATACTGCCAATAAGTTAAATCAAGACCTACCGCAAGTCCTGTAGAAAGAAACCAACTATACTTTATGGTATTCTCATTTTTTTAAATTCTATTTGTAAGGTTGATCACTCTCCCAGAACACCTCCCAGAGCAAAATCTTAGTTACGCCACTGTTTTTAGCATTCTGCGCATTTATGACACGGTGTACTTTACAAACTGAAAGACTTCTAGGACTGAATTGAATCAATATCGAATTTACTGCTACCAAATCGCATAGAATCTCTTGAACCGGGAGACCCCAACATGTTGAGAGCTACAAAAAGGATTCTAAAACAGCCAGTAATCATCCGCTACTCCGATAATGGAGGTCAGACTTATGCTGAAGATAAAGACAAATGTGAGATATTTGCTGATCATTTGGAAAAAACATTTACTGCCCCACCTAACCCAACTGATGCTAATCCCGCCGAGGAGACAGAACTAAACAGTCGCATTCCAGCCGACATACCCCTTACTGATCCCATACCTCCATCAGAATTTAAGTCGTACATCACGAAACCTCAAAACCAAGAAAGCGATAGGAATTGATCTTATACCAAACGTAGTTCTAAAAACCTTACCAGATAAATGCATATGCTATATTACAGCAATATTCAGCGCCTGCATGAGAATTGGATATTTCCCATTGGTTGGAAACGAGCAATAATAACGATGATACCCAAACCGGGGAAACCACATAATAACCCAGTGAATTATCGGCCAATAGCTGCTATCCACATTATCTAAACTAATGGAGCGAGCGATACACACTCCGGCTAAATGAATATCTGAAGACTAATAGTATTATTCCAAAACTACAGTTTGAATTCAAAACTCTCATTCTGCAATCCACCAGATGCTGAGACTAACAGAATGTATTGAAAACGGCTTTGAAAACAAAATGTACACGCTCATTACATTTTTTGACGGCTGATGACCGGATCTGGATTCATGGGCTTACTCACAAAATTATAGCTCCATAATTATTGCGGATAATAACCTCATTTCTGTCCGACAGGACCTTCCAGGGTCGAGTTAACTCTTCCACTTCTTGCATCCGTCAAATTCTGGCTGGTGTTCCTCAGCGATCTATCCTGGGTCCCACGTTATTTAATTTATATATGTCAGATATACCCACTCTTCAAGGTTCAAGTCTTGCCATGTATGCTGATGACACTGCGATCATAATCCAAGATCAGGACATTAATAATACAGCTATCAACCTTCAAGAAGCTCTAAATCAGCTACATGTGTGGTATAACATATGGTGGATCTCTATAAATGCAGATAAATGTGAAGCAAAGATCTTTACTCTTGGCATACCTCCAGATCCCCCAAATTTATGTATCAACGACACTTCCATTCAATGGAACCCAAAGGATAGTGTCGTTCGCTGTCTTGGTATTCATCTAGATAGAAAACTGAACTGGAGTATACACATTAATAAAAAAATATTGAAATCGTATGTCAGATTGAATATGTTATACCTCATTATCAATAAAAAGTCTCATCCCAGAATTGAATGTGGGACCTTGATGTATACATCTTTAATAAGACCAATATTCACTTACGGATGCAGTGTATGGTCCGCATCATCCAAAACAAACCTTCATAAACTTCAGGTTCTACAGAATAAAGTTCTGCGCTTACTTACCAAAGCAGAATAGTTTATTAGAAACACTCAGTTACACACAGAGACTGGCATTTCCACAATACAACAGTTCATTACTCAAACATTTAAAAAAACGTATGATAATATTAACCTGTGCAGCGGTGCCAACTATTATAACCTGGAACAAAAATCAGTGCACATTAGATTAAAACGTTAACTACCAATTGACCTCTTAAACAGTTACAGTGAATGAACACATTACCTAATGATAGTGTGGGTCAACTGATGTTACGTGTACTTTATACCCATCACTTATTAAATCAATGACTCTAGTGTGTAGCACAGATAATGTAACCCCACGGGGATTGAATGAAATCTCTCTAATAAGATAGAGAAACAGTGCATCAGCGCCGCCTGGTGATGAGGGAGAACTTTTGGTGGGAAATTTAAAATACCACTTTTAGTGGGAAATTTAAAATTCTTATAAAGAATAAAATGCTTTTATATATCAATTGGAAATTTATTTAATAATATTTCGTAGTACAAATATTTACATGAATAATTTATGTAAAAAACAATTAGACTACATTTATCGGCTATCATACCAACAGAATTAGCTTAAGAGAGAAAATATCACATTGAGGTCGTCGTCCTGGGCCCAAGTGGTTTAGATTTTCGTCTTGCCATCTTGCTTTTGGTCGTTCTCATCCTCTCTATTTAACAAAGTTAGTAATTAATAATAAGTACATAAAAATGCTAACCTCTACACCGTAAGGTAGAAGAGGAACCGATTATGTATGTATGTACATAAAAATGCTATACATTTTAATATAAGCTATGAATTCTAAAGAAAAATGCTCATTCTATTTATGGTAGTTTCTGATGATTATTACACACAACTGTTACATGACTGATATCATCCAATGAGAACCATGCATTTTTTGAAAATCGACCAATCCCGAACTGATTACTTGATAAGCTCCCTTGGAAAGCTTATCAACCGATAAACTCCCTAGTGCTAATTATCGACGCCGTAGATGGTGTCATAATTAGAAATAGAAATGCAAGAAACACGCAATTTGAGATTTTTGCATTATTAAATCAATTTTAAATCATAATTCGTATACGTGTTTTGTGTAATAATCTTCAAAATATAAACGCGGGCGACACACTTACATATAATTTTGCCCGTGTCAAGAGTGATCGTGCTGGTTGCCCTTAGAAAACTGCCCTCGGGACAGTTTTCATTGCAACCAGCACTCGACCCTTGCCGTGTGCAAAATTATCGGTAAGTATGTCTCGCCCTTGTTATATTACTATTGACTAGCAACCAGTGCGACAAATGTCTCATTTAATAAAACAAAAAAAACCGTTTTTCAAATTGATTGAAATTAGGTTCCTGACCTGAGATGACCATTCCAAAAAAATATAACTTTAATAACTTTTTTCTCTATCTCTTACGGTTTGGCTGCTGAAACAGCGTCCCGGACGGACCAGCGTCCCGGACGGTGGGAAATCACATGATTTCTCGAAAACCGGAAATGTCACGTGACTGAAATTCGGTTCCTGACCTGACATGACCATTCCAAACATATAACTTTCATAACTTTTTTCTCTATCTCTTACGGTTTGGCTGCTGAAACAGCGTCCCGGACAGACAAGTCTATTAGATAAAGGATAATACTTGTCGCTTCGCTCGTAGGACAACATATACGACTGTTGAAAATAAAAAAATTTCCACAACCGAGAATAAAAATCAGTTTCCAGATTACAAAAATTGTGACAGAAAGAACACATTTTCTCTCTACGGAGAAAATGAACAATATGAAAATGTCTGTTGTCATGGTATTCGTAAAATAACACAATCAGCAATTAGAGTAACAGCCAAAGAGGAGCGTGTGACAGGAAATATGGTGAAAGTGGGATACCAGTAATGTCATAAGAAAAAACTATAAATAATCGGACTCAGTAAATGGTAACATAAAATAAATAACTCCCCTGGGCGATTCCATGTTATTCAGTCTCTTGCAACATTTGTCTGCCCTGGGCCCAAGTGGTTTTGGATTTTCTTGTGGTTTCAGTTGGTCAAACTGAGCTGGCACGAATACTGCCTCAACTTTCCATTCTTCTTCTGCTTCAGCAAGCCCCTAAACAAAAATTAATATTAAAACTGCAGCACTGTATTTATTTTAATTCTTACCTGGGTTACAAAATGGTGCAATGTAATTAAAATTATCTTTCTCACAATTGGAACCAACGGAGTGCTTTGAAACGAGATTATTCACAAGCCATTCTGGATGCCGTACATTTTTTCAAAGAACACAAGGGCTTTTTGCCAAAATTCTGTCTGCACTGATTTCTCTGCTTTGACATCCACAGCCCACAGCAGTTTTTAATTGTTTCCCATGTTTATTGAAAGGCAAACTACCGCTCACTTTATCCACTAGTGGAATAATGAAATTACTTTATTCCACTAGTGGTATAAAACCATGTCACTTACTACTGCATTTTTGGTAGCACTGTCAAGCTATGCCAAATTCGAAATTTGTAGGTTAAGTTTTGCGTCAATCTGTGTCAAATAACAAACAAAACTTAACCTATTAACCTCTCGAATTTGACATAGACTGATAAAACACTTCAGTACTGCCAAACGTATAACATTTGATTTTAGATAAGACGTTGTATTGCATTCGTGTTTTAGTTGCGTTTTATCCACTTAAGAAAATTAAACGCTGGAACTGCGTTCTCGCGTTTAAACATTCTTGCGTAGATAAAACACCATCTAAAACACTTATACAATAAATAACTATAATTAACTCTGCTATGAATAGCAGTCTAAGCTGAACTGGCATACAAACATTTAAAAAAAATACTATTGGTACTATACTGGCTGAATTATCTGTTTCAATATCAAATGTATTCCCTGTTAAATAAAATTTCAATTTATTAATTGCAAATATGATTGCTAACATTTCTTTCTCAGCTATAGTGTATCTAATTTCATACTCTTTTAATATTCTTGAAATAAAACATATTGGTATTTCTATCCCATCTTCTATTTGTATTAGTTCTGCTGCAATTGTTTGATCAGATGCGTCAGTACGAAGTATAAACTTTTCTTTAAAATTAGGATATTTCAGTAATAATCCTTCATGAAACCTCTGTTTGAGTGTATTCAATGCTTTTTCTCTTTCTTCATTCCATGACCATTTTACATCCTTTCTTAATAATTGCACTAAAGATAACGTCAACTCTGAGTAGTTACTTATGAATCTTTTATAATAATTAAAAACACCTAATAACCCTCTTAAATTTTTTAAATTCGATGGACGACGTAAATTCTTAATTTCCTCAAGACGTTTCTCATTTATGGTTACTCCATTTTTACTTATTTCCTATCTCAAATATGTTACTTTTTCTTGCATAAATTCACATTTTGATATGTTCAATTTTAATCCATTTTTATTTAATGTTTCAATTATAATTACTAAAAGTGTTTTAAATGTTGTTGTTCGTTTTCAGAAAACAATAAGATATCATCAACGTAATGCACACAAAAGTCTTCAAATTGGTTTAATATCTTCTGCATTGCTCTTACCAGTGCTGCACAAGACGTTGAAAGACCATATGGTACCACTTTGAATTGAAAAATCTCCCCATCAATACTAAAACCAGTATATTTTCTCGACTCTTCATGTAATGGAATAAGCCAAAACCAATTTTTCAGATCTAATTTTGTAAGAATCTTCTTATCCCAAATTCTACTTAATAATCCATCTATAGTTTCTGGAGATTCGTATTGTGGCTTTGTTATTTAATTAATTCTGCGTGCATCCAAACATAAACGAAGAGAACCGTCACGTTTCTTAACTACCACTAAAGGATTAATAAAATTACTCTTTGAAGCTTCTATTACTTCATCTTTTACCATCTTATGTATTTCCTTCCTAACCTGTCCTCTTAATGCATATGGTATAGGATAAGATTTGCTATTAAAACTTTTTAATGCGTCAACCTGTAACTTATGAATGTATTTCTTTGCTTGACTTACTTCTTCTATAATAATCTGTTTATTTCTATAAATTATTTGTAATATTTGGCCTTCAAATTGTTTATTCTTCTCACCCATTTTTAATTCATTCAGCAATAATCCCTTATTATCATATTTATTCTCAATATAATCTATTATATTATTATTAATAATTATTCCTTCTTTATATTTCATCATGTCTCCAATTGTATCTAATTGGCAACACTTTTCTTCTTGGCTGACTCTACTGGTACAGGTCCAAGATTTAATTAACCCCTTTAAATGAATACACCTTTGTGCTCCATCAATATTTATCCCCAACTGCTGAATAATGTCAAATCCTAACATCATATCCACGCTTATGCCTTTTACTATAAACAATCTAACAGCACCTTCCCATTGATTAATAATTATTGTAACATTTAACATTCGGTTTGTTGTTGATATTTTTCTTTTGGTAGCAGATAGCAAATCTATTTTATTTACTTTTATAATATTCTTATATAGGACATCTAAATTATCTAAAATTACCTTTTCATTTATTAAGGAAGCCATATTGTTATAATTCTGGTACAATTACTTCTTGTTAGTGGAGCAATGTCTTCTTAATTATCTATTACTTATAATTCTGGTAAAATTTCTTCGTGTTAGTGGAGCCATGACCTAATTTTTCTCTGATTTTGCTCAATTGTTAAAATACGTGTGGTTCTTTAATTAACATTTTAAAATTACTATATTACATATATACAACTTCCGAGTTTCCTAATGTTATCTCAAAATTCTTTTGAAAATAATTTTCTGCCATAACTTAGTATTATAATAGTATGTCTTCTCATCTGTTATTTCTTCAAAATTGTCTTTTAGTCGTCCTGGTTTAACTTTATTCATCTTTGTCTTCTCCCTATGCTTTTTTAATTATGTCACATCCTCGGGAATTTCCAATGTTATTTACTTTAATTATGCAACGTCTTGCAATTCTATTTATTTTATGAACTCTATTATATCTTCTTAAATATTTACTGCTAACATTCTTTGCAGCATTAATCATCGTATTGCCTCTAACAACATCTATTTCTTTGTAATTGTACTTCTTCTCATTATATGGTTTTGGTGCCTAATTAAATTTCTTTATTTCCACTGTTGTGGTAAACAAATTACCTATAATAACATATTACTCGTCATTTCTGTATTCTCCATTCCGTTTTTCTTCCTCGTTCTTTTCCGCAGAGTCATCTTCCATATCTTCACAAATTTGATTTATTTAATTAGTTCCAAATAATAATGTTTGTTCTAATTCTTCCAAAATTAATTTGTTTTCATTGGTATTGTTCCGAAATCTAACTTCAAGTTTTGGCAACATGTCTGTTTGTATTCCAATATAATTACTTCTTTGGCTACTGTTTAACATTTCCGTTCCATCTTGCATTCTTTTCAATGTAGCTTCTACCTCTTTAATCTTTGTTAAATGATTTTCGTTTAACACATTAACTCTGCTTACGTTATTATTAATGTCTTCTTGCATTTCAGCTTGATTTTTATTTACCTTATCATCAATCAATTGTATTTGTTTATGCACATCTTTATTTTGACTTTGTATGTCCTTTAGTTTTCCATCTACCTCTTTGTTACTCTATACTAACTTATATTCCATCATTTTTGTAAAATTTTCCTCTAATTGTTTGTGTTCCTCCTGTCTTTCTCCTCGCACCTCATTCTTAAGTTCTTCTTTATAATTCTTTATGTATCACTATTCTTATTTATTTGTGCTTGCCGGTCTCTAGAAAACATTGCAAACTGTGATTGTGTTGCTGAAAATATTCGAACGTCACTACACGTGATAACAGAATTCCTGTGGCCTTAAGTGGAAGATATGGACCTGGAAGATATGTCGTTTCAGCAAGACGGCTCAACCTGCCACACTGCGCGTGAAATAATTGAATTATTGGGAAAACGATTTTTGGACCGCATTGTCTCCTGAAACGTCAAGGCGAGTTCGCCACCGAGATCGTGCGATTTGACGCCGTGCGACTCTTTTCTTTGGGGTTTTTTGAAATCTCAGGTCTATGCGAATAACAATCGAACAATTCCTCAATGGCTATATCCAACGTGTAATTAATGAGATAGAGCCGCAACTCTAAGAAAAAGTCAGTTATAATTTCATCAGAGCCGCGAGGGCCATTTGAAGGATATTTTATTTCATAATTAATTGGAACATGTCTACTTTAAAATTCAATAAAAATATCAGCAATCCCTCAAAAAACATGCGCTTTATGTTAAAATTAAAAATTGTGTTCTTTCTGAAACACCCTTTATATACTGAAGAGTTAATCATAAATGAGGGAGAAAACAGTGACAGTGATTAACAATTTAGTGTCTTAAGTGACAGTGATAATGCAAGTGACACAAATACTTAGTTAATTAACTTATACTTACATATACTTATTATAAAATTATACGTACACTACTCAAATACTTAGTTTTATTATAAAATTACGCATACACGCTACGCCACTGGACTGCAAGTATTCAAACTGCATAAACACGTCTTCTGCGCACCATTGCGCTCACCTTCCCTCGTGAATCCAGCAGAATATTTTTCGCATTGTAGTTATTGTTTTTAGTTCAATTTTATGGTGACATTTGACATGTCTTCACTCTCCATATGACATATGATTGTTTTCGAACTGCTTTTGTTTTAGTCATGAAATACTTTACATCTGCTTAGTTTTCTCTTATTTTCTATACAGATTGGTGGCGGAAAATGTGAGCATAGGTAATCAAATGTGTTAGAGTATAGTTTATGGGCTTGGTATGCGTTAGACAAAAATAGACTTATATGCGATTAACATCTAGTATCCGCAGAAACAAGGTGTTTTGTTTTTACAAAAGCTGAATTTTATGATACTATTATCCATTCACAAAACTAATGAACTGTCAATGTCAAAATTTTTAAATATTTGCTGAGTGTACCTGGAAATAGCAAAATTTTTTTAGGAATGTACCCGGATTTAGTGATTTCTAGTAATATTCAAAGTTAAGGTTATATTACATGTGTCAAAAGGCAAAACTATTTTCTTCTAGTTTTTCCTTATAATAATCAACTATAGCCTTTTTTCCCTTTCCAATAATAAAACCCTCTTTCGTTCCATTGCAATTGAAGTGTATGCACAAAAATTAAAGAATTTGGGAGATAATTTTTTACAAGAAAGCGTGACATAAGTCAAGTTTTTATATTTCAGTGCTGCCAAAATCAGCAAGCAAAAGTTCCAAAACAAAATTTAAACAAGGTACCAACTTGACAGCGTTTTGACAGTTCACGAGTTTTGTGAAGGGATAGTAGATTTTAAATCATATGTCTATTTCTGTTTAACGCATACAAAGCCCATAAACTATATTCTAACACATTATCTACCACCATGTATGTATATCAAAAAGAGACACAGATATATTATGGCGTTGTAAAAACATTGTACACAATCTTATGGTGCTTGATCCCTTGCAGCAAAAAGTTATAAACAAAGATAGAATATGCGATGCATGTGTTTTATTCGTTCATATTATTGTAACCTTGGCGAAAAAATACTATATACAGGGTTATTCACGTAAGATGACGAGCCTGGGCAGGTAAAAATGTAATCCAAAATACGATTTATAAACCTAACTGGATCCCTATTGCATTAGCATCTTGAATTTGAGACTGCAAGTCTATGTCAAATTCAAGGTTAGCAGGTTAGGTTTTGCGTCAGTTTTGACACAAACTGACGCAAAACCTAACCTGCTAACCTCGAATTTGACGTAGACTTACAGTGCCACCAATGACATGTAAACAGTCTATTATCCATTCACAAAACGCATGAATTGTCAATGTCAAATCTTTTAAATATTTGCTGACTGTACCTGGAAATTAGAGTGTTTTTGAGAATGTACTTGGGGTCTAGTGATTTCTAGTAATATTTAAAGTTAAGGTAATGTTACATGTGGCAAAAGTCAAAAATAGTTTCTTCTAGTTTTTCCTTGTAATAATCAACCATAGCCTTTTTCCCTTTTCAATAATTAAACCCTCTTTCGTTTCTGTTTCATTGCAATTGAAGTGTATGCACAAAAATTAAAGGATTTGGAAGATTATTTTTTACAAGGAAAGTGACATAAGTCAAGTTTTTAAATTTCAAACATTTCAGTGCTGCCAAAACCAGCAAGCAGAAGTTCCAAAACAGAATTGAAACAATATACCAACTTGACAGCGTTTTGACAGTTCACGAGTTTTGTGAATCGATAGTATGTCAAATTCGAGGTGCTAATGCAATAGGGATCCAGTTAGCTCTATAAATCGTATTTTGGGTTGCATTTTTACCTGGTCAGGCTCGTCATCTTACGTGAATAACCCTGTATAATGTAAAACCAAATGTGTCTTTAAACTTGCTCGCTGTTACAAAATAAATACGCAGCAATTTATACTAAATAAATAAATATTTTAAAATCCAGAGATATTTGCAGTTCACAAGTAATCAGATTAGGTATCATTATTTTTTCTTGGTGTTGATTGGTTCGTTATCCTAGCATTAATTTAAGAGTATCATACCATAAAGTGATTGATTATTTATCTTATTCTTTACCACAATATGTCTGGAGCGATCCTTTGAAATAATATTGTCAGTATTGTAGTTGCAACACAATTTTCGTTACTTATAGAAATGAATAGATTCTAATTTTCGAGAGCCAGGTAGCAATCCTATCGAGGAGTTTTCTTTGTATAAAAGCTTTGAATGGTCATTTCTTCAGTGTTTGCCACTGAATCACAGCTGTAGTTCCCAATATCACGGGTAGTAAAAACTTTATCGACCGCCTGATTGACTGCTACTAAGTATACAGTGAGAATAATGTAAGACTATACATGGCTGAATAATGCAAAGTTAGACATAGGACATTTACTTAATGTTACCATTAGGGTGGTTCTAATTTTGCAACCTCGGAATTTTGTTAGTCGCACCCCCTACATTCATTCCAATGCCAAAAAAACTAACTCATAAAATTTTTTAGCCCAATCGAACAATATTAACACGTGCCACCGAGCGTTGGAAGTTTCCAAATTGCAGATTTTAATTGAATTCACTTGTTATCAATTAATATCTTACGAACCGGAAGTGCTATCGAAATTTTGATAATAACATAAATAAAAGGATATTTTACTTTCTACAATTGTAGTTAAATGCAATTTGTCCGCAAACCTACCAAATGTTAAAAAAATGCGTCAAGTGTTAGAAAAACGTAATAATTCGATTTTTTTTCTTTCTATTTTTTAATTTGAAAACGTAGAAGTATTACAATTTTGAAGTAAATTGCAATCCATTATTCAATTTTAGGCGATTTTTGATAATACAAGTAAATAGATCTTATGATATATAAATGTTTGAAATTCAATAATAATTTTTTTTTACCTATTTTAAGTATATTGAAATATTTTTAGAATCAGTTATTTAAAAAAAAACGAGTCAAACTGTCGAACGCAGTTTCTTTGTTTGTCAATACCTACCAGATGTTTAGAGGGAGGATATACCATTTTAAAATTTTAAAGCATAAAATGGCCTCAACGTCAAAGGTTCTTCGTGAAAAAGACTAAGCACTTTTAATAGGAAATAATGCACATTAAATTATTGGTAGTAAATTGCTCTCAAACGAACAAGTTTTACAAGTACTTTTTTTAATATGCGAATAGTTAAATTGAATTTACATAAAAGTGCAAAATTAATTATTCAAGGAATAGGGTTTTGGTAAAAAGCACGGATTCCAGCTAAGGAAAAACATCATTATGTACAAAAGCTGGAATTATTATACTCTGAATGAAAGAGTCTGCTAAAACAAGGAAATAAAAGAACGGATTCATAAAAGGAAGGAATAACAATTTTATGAAAAATTTGACGACCTGTTCGATATCGCACATGCGAACGCTCTAGAATTAATAGATGTAGAAGATAAACAGTTTTTGCCTCTTCAAAGGCAAAAAGGGTAGTGTGTTTGGTATTGATATCAGGTTACATCAACAAGAGAAGAGAACTGAATAACGACTGGAAAGAGAAGATGCAAGAAGAAAATGAACTTACGAAGAAATGGAAAATTTAAGTAAGTATATGTAATTGTTTACTTCACGTCACAAATGATATTGCGGAAAGAAGTATTAAACTGGTCGAAAAATATAATAGCTTAATTACCAAGAAAGAGGACCAAAAACAGTACTTGCTACAAGTTGTTAGTGATTATCGGCGTCAATATCCGGATTCCAGTAAAGTTTCCTTAGAAAAAAAAAGTAATTATTGTGATATGCATTTAATTATTTTACATATAGGTAACTTGGTATATCTGTTTTATTCTTAAGTTTGTAAATATAATTCTTTCAATTTATGTAACTTCAGTAGTTATTTAATATTGTTCGTTTTATTTAATTTGTAAATAAATATATTTGCTTAATTATATTATATTTTTAGTTATTAATATAAAAAAGCAATTTTTCAAGAATTTTTACCTTTTTTTAATACTTGACGCATATTTTTTAAATTCCAACAAGTTTACAAAAAAACTGCATATAACTAAATTAGTAGCAAATTAAATTTACTTTTATTTATGTCATTATCAAAATTTCGATACGACTTAATGTTCGCGAGATATTAATTGATAATAAGTGAATTAAGTTAAAATCTGCAATTTGGAAACTTCTGGGGCTCGGTGGCACGTGTTAATATTATTCGATTGGGTTCAAATTTTGTATACGTTTGTTTTTTCGGCATTAGAACGACTTTAGGGGGTGCGACCAAAAAAATTCGAAAAAGTTTTTTCCACTAAGTATAACGTAGAACCACCCTAGTTACCATGGTGTTTGTAAACAAAATAACAACACAGTGATTACAGAAACTAGTTGAAACTGGATTATTTCAATGTAATTTCAAAACCGACAATTCGGCTGCTCCATCGAAAAACACAGTATCCAACATTTTTTGTGAAATTGAGCTGAATGTTCATATGTAGATACTGTGTTGTCCCGCATCTTTCTAGCTAATCAGATTTGAGCTATCTATACTGGTTACCTATTTACAGCTACCCATAAACACAGTATCTACATGCATGTCTTCTGTTCTCCAATTCAAAACACAGCAAGTCATTATAATGTTCGAAAGAACCAAAGAAAACACAGTATCTGGTAGTTACTGTGTTTTAGAAAAAACACCTAGCAAACTTTTTTGTCAAAATTCTGTGTATAACACAGCATCTACGAGATACTGTGTTTTGTTTTAGACATGCTCACTCAACGTACCTACATAACCTTAATTTTTGAGTGTTTGTTATTGGTGTGCAGGGCGTTAAATCATAAATTTTGGTTATTTTTATTGTTTTTGTATTTGTTTAACTTGTCCAGCATATCTCTTTGATAAAAAAAAGTTCGTGTAGTTATCGTAAAAAAAATAATAAAACTATTCTTGTAGATACTGTGTAGAAAATTAATTTAATCCTCACTTCCGCCCACCCATGGGATTTCAAAACACAGTAACTGCATTTTACCATGAAACCTTAGGGTTGCACGATTTTTGGTCAGACAGTAAAAATTATACTTTAATACAGACTGCAAATATACGGGATTTAACTTTAGGAATGCATGCAGAGTGTGGGGCCATCGATCTAAAGTGTTTCCTTGTTTCCCACAATTTTACTCATTATCACATACTGTGTTATTCGATGGAGCAGCCGAATTGTTACTAGCATGGGTAACTTGATTAATGCGAATAATGTAAGACTGTACATGGCTGAATTATGCAAAATTAGACATAGGGAATTTACTTAATGTTACCATAATGTTTGTAAACAAAATAACAACGCAGTGACTACAGAAAAAACCGACAATTGTTACTAGCATGAGTAAATTTATTACTGCTAAAATAAAGTTGCCAATGTATAGTCTTACATTTTTCACACGGTATATTAGTTATCAATATTTATATGTCGGACGAACTTGACCAATCTATGAATAAAAATACGATGGCACGAGTCAATCAAACCGTTTCTATTTTAGTCGCCGTAATTGGGCATACCACTCTACAAGAATGTTTTTAAATAAATCCCTGCGTCACCAGTGCAATGGATCAATGAGCTGCCAATTGATTACAATTGACTGGCAATAACCGCCGGTGTCTTTAAATTCCCGTCCAATAAACTGGATATAACCGGATTTTAGAAACTTGCTTGTAAGTTATGGCCACTTATTTGGATATGCACGTTCTTCAGGCCTCTTATTTCTTTTTTGCAAAGTGGGCCAGAGGCGTACGCATTGACGCATGAAATAAACGTATCGATAAATGCTACTACTTTACTATGGAATTTTGGATAGCTCAGGCTCCTTTCGATAACCTTATCCATCTTCCGTAGCGTTAGTAAGTTTGCATAGTATTTCTAAGTATTTTTGTTTATGTTCTTAATAGTCAGATTTTCTGCCGGTGTATTTGTGCCCCATCCAGTATAATCGCAAGCAAATTTTCAGAATTTTGGAAATTTGCGGTTTTTACATTAATTATCTTATCATCGTTTCCTGTTTAATACTGAAATCCCGATGCAAATTCTAAAACTGGCGCCTATGGTTAACTTCAGTATTTGGGAGCGCGATGACGCGCTGCTTTTAGAGTGGGCTTTTCCAATGTGTGGTTGTATGGCAACTTTTTGCAATATTAATAAACGTAAACGAGTGGAAAGTTCTACGTACACTTGTCGCTGAACTTGTTGACCAGGTTCGCAGATTTAATTGAGACAGTTGTAAAAATTTCGCAGTCGCTTTTGTATCCAATAGGCCAGCCCTATGCGAAACATTTAATAAATAATAAATTTGTCATTTGAGTGGGATATTTTGCAATAGCAGTGGTTGACAGGCGGAACTCAATAATTCACTGCGCAGTGTACTCCTGAATTTAGCAATAACTATTATTTAAAAATAAGAATTTAACTGTAAAACGTGCAAGTTTGACGACCTGTTTTATAACATGCTTTTGGAATAGCTGCTACTTACATTCCCTGAAGCTTAAAGTAAAAATAGTCGCAAACTTAAATAAACCTTTAGAGAATAACAAATTATAAACTAAGGAATTAAGAATGTTAAAGAACAAATACATTTTAATATATTGCATTACCTTTGTGTTTTTCAAATACATTGTAGTTATAGCAGTTTGTCAAAAAATATATCTTTTTTCAAACAAAAAATTACTTACCGAGTGGCAATCTTAGAGGGTTAACACTTTTAATAACAGTATATCATTATTTTACTGAAATATCATACTCAAAAGTATATTGATAAAATTAGTAGTCTATGCTCACGACTTCAAGATGTTGAGCAATAGAAGAATTCTGCAAATTGGAATATCACAACGAATTACGTATATGATACAATGGTCTCAAAATGGCCAAACCATACATATCTCTAAGCAATAAATGTAAGAAATATAACTAAAATGAATTATGATCAACGATAGAAAAGCAGGTCTCTCGTATTTGTTCATTAAAAAACAAAATTTGTTCTTCCCCTAACTCACGAACATTCACTTTGACAGCATTAATTTTTAAGAATTCTTGCTTATATCGTATAAGAGAGAAGTAAATATAAAAGTTTAAAGTATTTCAACTCTCCCAGCTGGAAGAGAGCTGCTATAGAGATCTTGTCAATTACAGGACTGGTGTACGAAGGATGCAGTGGAAAAGGTACTCCATTAACTCAGAAAAGCCACCTAAGGAACTAAGTCAGAGCAGACGGCTGCGGGAATTGAACCCGGAATTCCCGAATGCTAAGCAGACTCGGTACCATTACATTACAACGTCCGGTCAATAGTAAAAAAAGTGCACTAGTCCATTTACTAAAGGAAAAAAGTTCTAACTTCGTTGACTCAAAACCGATTTTGAATGTTTTTTTATTATTTTGGAAAAAGTTTATAGAAAAGTTCCCCGTAACTGAGAATGTGTGCTTTTTATTTTTTCAATTGTTATTAACAAAGAAGTGTTTTTTAATATATTCTTAATTAAAAAAAAGTATAACTTCTTTATTTATTTAAACCATTGCCTGATATTTGATAACATAAGGTTTTTGGGTTCACAGATTTCGAATTTGGCCTAAAATTTGGTCTAAAAACCAAAATGGCGTCTACAAAATGGCGTCGAAGGTCTAATTTTTTCTTTTATTTTTTTTCATTTTTATTAGATGTCTATGGGCCGGTTGCAGAAAGCAACGTTAAGTCTGGTGTTAGCTAACGCGACGCCAAAGTGAACAAAAACGAATCAAATCTCAAATGTTTATGGGAACTAATACATTAGTAAACAAAATTTGATGCGATTTTGTTCACTTTGACGAGACGTTAGCTAACACCAGACTTAACACTGCTTTCTGCAACCGGCCCTAAGGGTTTTTTGGGGTCGCTGATTACGAATTTGACATTAAAACTCAACTAAAATAAAAAATGGCGGATCCAAGATGGCAAAAAAAATATTTTTTTTTCTGACTTTATTTCTTACCTAAATAGGGGTTTTTGGGTCGCTGATCTCAAATTTTATGTTAAAATTTATCAAAAATGAAAAATAACGTCTTTAAAGTGGCAAAATAGCTTCTTTTTTGAATTCCGCGCGTTGCCTCATATGTAGAGGTTTTGGACACAGGAATTATAAATATAGCATTAAAAGGTAAATTTTTATTCTGTACGATTATTATTATTATTATTTAATAAACATTATAAACAAATAAAATTCTAAATTGTTAAACTAACTCAAATTTAAATAGATTAAAGACATTTAAATATAACATACGATTACATATAATTTCCAACGCCTAAAAATGTGTTTTCTACGACCTCTTTGTACAATTTCCAAAAGATATTACTGAATTAAAAGATTTTTCTGTTTGTGACCGACGGGGGAATGTTATTACATAAAAACAAATTGCAACTTGTTCAACAGTATCGTGCAATTTTAGATATATATTAATTTTATTGTTCGTAATTATGGAAAAAAGCAATTGTTTTTGTCGATTATCAGAAACATAGAATAAAATCTGATGAAAGAGACCGACGTCTAAAAACGAAAACTGCACCACATATTCGATTTGAAAGAGAAGGTCTTTAAAGTTGTATCAAGAAAAATTTCTGGAAAATATCTTTCATGTCGTTTTATTAATTTTTTAAAATAAACTTCAGCTGCAACTAATATCCCCGCTCTCAAGATGAAAGTGATGCGGATCGGTTAATAGTTACAACAGCTGTCAATGCATCAAATGAAAACATAGTCGTAGTATCAGATAATATAGACGTATTACTTGACTGCGACCTATTGTAACAGTTTCTTTAATTTCGACGCTAGAAGCATAATTTCTCATTGCGATGTATATAGGCCTGCTCCCTTTTTAGAATTAATTTTCTTAGCTCTATGTAATTTTGGTAGGAATAGTGCTAACTTCACGCTGAGTTCTAAGCGACTCGAATTTAAAATAATGGCTTATTCGGTTTCGGCTTCCGCGAAGAAAGCTATTAGTTCCGTCACCAGGCTCTTTTAGGGATTTGTAACCCATGCAACAACTCAAAATTCTACCATGCTTACAAATCGCCTAGCCTTGTGAGCGTACTGGATATTTTAGTGCTAATTTATATGACAGTAAGCCTGCGCGCATTCTGGTACACATGATGCATTGAATTTCTTTCTGGAGACCCGCAAATCTACCCTCCACGTAGATACAAGCCATCTGGCTCTGTCTACCTCGGTCACGATGTTCTTTTCTGCTTGAATGCCGAAAAAATTCCAGTTTGGAGGAGAAGCTTTGTATCCAGCTACGACGGATTCCTCAATTCTTCGAAGCGGCCGTGAACGGTGAATAAGGCAAACTGTGTTGGATCTAATCTTTTTTTATGCCTTGTATTCAGTGTAAGTACTAGCACATCCTTGTTTTTCTGCTCGCAAGCCAGCGAATTTTTTAATTTGTACAGGTAAGCACATTAGCCTTCGATTTACGTAGTATGGCATTGAAGGCCGTCGATACAAGCACGCTATTATATTTTCGGATAGGTTATTCGCGCAGCTTATGTCTGCCTGTCAAATAATTTCGCTGCGATATCAGTTATAGCGTGTGCAAAACGTGTAATAGTCAGTTTTATTTTACTCTTGTTTTTTCACATTTAGATTGCAAATTTTAACTTAGCATCCAACGTAGTCTTGAGGCTTATTTAATGCGTCTTTCTGGGCGCTTGCATTGCGACCTAGTTGTTACATTTTTTTATTGACACAACACAACCTTTTTGTATTATTTGATTGGCATCGTAAGCTACAGTCCTAGTTTGACCTGTGCGTTTAGCACGCCAGGTACATTTAATTTGACATGTTTATAGTGCCTTGTTATATACCTACTTTACTTATTATTAAAATATCTTATTACTGATATCACTGATATATCTGTTTATCTACTCCAGTGGGATAAGTAACGCATTAAGTCACTCATTTGACACTATTTCAGTTAGGTAATAAAACTCATTACACCACTCAGTTATGTAATGGTTTCATTACGCAACTGAGTTGTGTAATGACTTTATTACGTAACTGAAATAGTGTCAAATGAATGACATAATGACATTTGCTTACTAAAATATTTTTGAAAATGACAGATCTGACATTTCTCTTAATGCACTTCTCTCAATTTTAGGCAGTCGTAGATAACATTTTGTACAATACATGTGTGATAATGCATCATTAACATACTTGTGTGCTTACATAACTCGTGCTACGCACTCATTTGTAACTTACACACGCGTATATTTTTGATGCTGTTATCCCACTTGTATAGTAAATAACTATTATTCAACCCCAAGTTAACTACATGTCTTTATATATATAAAGGTAGATGCGTTTTGAATTCGACTATTAGATACTTTCTCAACCTTAAGTACCGCCGCTCAATCCTTATTCACTCCAATAATCTGGCGAGGGTTTCAACTGGCCAGCGCCGGCTGTAGTCGCTTTTCGTTTAAGGGTGGCACATTGCGTTGCTTCCATAAAGAAAGCCAAATCGCATTTTCCTGTTTGCTGATTATATAGACATAGTAGCTATATCTTGTGATTTTTGTTATACTCACACATATAAATTATGTTATACTTATTTAGAAGTTTTAAATTTTGTTAATTTGGTTTTAGTTTTTATCACAGACTTTATTAAAATAGTGTGACACTTGTGTTTATTTCACTGCTTAAACTTGGAAAAAATGTAAAAAGAAAATAAAATCAAGCAAGTTGTAGTGAAAAATCAGTGGCGTAGCTATAGTAGGGTAGTTGGTTGTGGCACACGTGAACCCCAATTCCAAACATTTTCATAAAACATGCAGAAAAATAGGATCTTGGTGACATAATTTCTGAAAAAAATTAAGCTAATGGGGCTTCTGGCCCAGACTCCCTAACGTATACCGCCACTCCCATTCTGGTAAATATCTGAATGTTCCGCTTTCTTGTAGTTACATTCTGGCCAGTTTAGGCTTGATGCACTCAAAACTTGTGGCAGCAAATTCAAATATTGCCGGATTCACGCCGTTGCTATTTATTTCGCTTTTGGGCGACTTTTACACAACGCACTAACGAGAGCGGTAATACATCCTCCCTCAATCGTGAGCGGCCCGCGACAGCCTAGTTTAAGTTCTCGAATCTCCGGAAATGCAGACCTCCAGAAGTAACACCAACACATGAAATTAAGTGCTATATGTCCAGGAACGGCTCTACGCACGTTTGTACTTCTAAAATACATTGGTTAAATATAATTTACAATAATAAAACATGGCAAATGCAACTTGAATTATGATTGAAATATGAAAATAAGCACCAGTGTGATTGTGAAGTGTATCTATAATAAATATGACACCTGACTCTTAACCACTGGTTTGAGGCAGTTTAAAACAGAACTCTACAGATGAAAGCGTAAAACTATATAAAGACTCAATGTAGTAAAGAAGACAAGAAGTCGTTTACACAATATCCATTATTAATAATAACACTACGTAAAAAAACATATAACACTAAATATTAGATAAAATAAACAAAAATAGTCATCAAGGATGCAGTACTCCAATAGCATAAGAATGTTTTATGGAGAAAGTGAAGATATTTAGTAGCGTATGAAAGCCTGTGGGTATACTGCGTAAATCTGTACGAGCTCTGTGGACTAGTGGTTACTACGTCTGCTTAGCATTCGGAAGGTCGTGGGTTCGATTCCCGTGGCCGTCTGCTCTTATTCAGGTTTTAGACGGTTTTCTTGAGTCAACAGAGTACCTTTTCTGGGATGAATGCCCAGGCAGTATTTCTCCACCTGTCCTGGCCTCTCTTCCATTCTCCACCCCTCCTTTCTCCCACCCATCCTGAAATTCCCATTATTGGCTGAAGAAGGACGTAAGGTACTTATAGCAGCCAGCCCCTAGAAGCGACAATTGAAATGACCCTGAGTCTTTTTTGCGTAAACCTAAAAAATATAACGTAAGAACAGTTGCCAAAGGTTTTGCAATTGCATATCCACCTAGTTACATGCACAAGTTATTCATCGTTTTACTATGAATGAGTTGCTAAAGATTCCTATTGTTATAAAATTTATTAAATGAATAGCACTAAAGTCGTAACATTTCAACAACAGGCGATTGTTTACTGATTACAAATTACGGTAATTGAAGCCAAAAAAGTACCGGTTGATGTCTTTTTCCTCAAATGTCTGGAAGATTTGGACCGTATTTTGTATTTTATAACTTCATCGATTAGAAAGTATTTTGTTTATTTTTAAGAAATCAAGAGGAATCTACAATGTTTTATAAAAAGAAGGCCAGAAAGATTTTTTTTCGGTAGAGGGTTTTTTAAAAATTAAATTGCAGTAGGCCCTGGATAGCCTGAATCAGTTGGCAGCAATGAAGTACATTGTCAGTCCATGTCAAATTCGAGGTTAATTGGTTAGGTTTTGTTTGTCACTTGACACAAACTGACACAAAACCTAACCTGCAAATCTCGAATTTGACATAGACTGACAATGCACTTCAGTACTGCCAACTGATTCAGGTTATCTACGGCCTGCTGCAATTGGGTTTTTTAAAAAATCACTCTGTATGTACGCTGTTAATACCTTGTCGTCTGCGTTGATTGTTTATAACTAACGCAGACGACGTAACACCTAATACTAGAGCCCTTTATAATACAAGCAGACGCATGTCGCACAAGTTGCATAAAATCCTGCATCACAGTACTTTCGCGTTTGCATGTTGGTGGACATGATGCAACCAAAACATAACCCTACAATGTCAAACATTTCAGTCGCTGTGGGTTATTATATTATCTATTCTCGCTGTTCTAGCTTCTAACCTCGTGTTTGAGTTGCCAGCTGTCTTCGTTTTCCTGTGTTTTTTGCCTTTTATGCTTTGCATCAAATGTATACACATTAACCTATTTTCATTTTCTGAAAAGTAACTAGTTTTTTGAATTTGCCGCTTTTGTGATGTGATTCAAAATGGCTGACAACCATGCTCGTATTATATAGGTGCTTTACCTAATACAATTTTTCCGTGGTTACGATGTAAACAAAAACAAAATTAAATTGAAAAAACTCTAAAAGTGTCATCGTTTGTGTAAGTTTAAAAATTTTTTCAAATAATTCCAAAAAGAAATTAGAATGCACTCCGCCCCAAGTTCTTGAAGCAGCAAAAGCATCAACCGAATTGTTGCTACCATCCAAATCGTGTGGTGTCTATAAGATTTCCTACCTAAGGTTTTTGAAATTGTGCGTAGAGAAAAAAGTAACCGTGTATTCCAAAAATGTTTTACTCGGCTATTTTTCAGAATGGGCTAAAAACATGAAAAGTTCTTCATTATGGTCGCATTATTCCATAATAAAAGCATTGTTAAATCTCAAGAAAAATGTTGATGTCACGAAATATTTGAAGCTGCATGCTTTTCTAAAGAAGTTAGCGGAAGGTTATAAACCCAAGAAAGTAAAGGTTTTAACCAAAGAACAGTTTGATAAGTTCGTGTTTGATGCTCCAGATGAGAAGTATCTGGGGACAAAGATGGGTTACAGTGCTTTATTTTGCAGTGTGTATTAAATCGCCTAGATTTTCAGATTGTTTTCTTATTTGGTGTTTCTGGGGCATGTAGATGCCACGAACTGTCAAAAATGAAAATCAATGACATTGAAGATCTTGGATCGCTACTGGTAATAAAAATTCCCGAACCAAAACAGGGAAGCATCGATTATTTACCATCGTGAGAGAAAACTATACAGGGTGTTTCAAAAAGGTGTTGTCAAACTTGGGGTGGTTATAGAAGACATTGCGGTAAACAAATTTTGCATATAAATCGCTAGTCCAAAATAAGCCGTTTTGGCCCTGGAGCAATTTTTGTCCATAAATGTTATCTTGTTGATAGAAAAAGACTTCGATATTTAGTTAATTTTTAATAAAGATAACGCTAAAATAATAAAATTATAACATGGCGATCCTTAAAATACATAAATGTGCCCTTCGATTCATGGAATCGCGGATCCGTTGCAACATATGCGGATCTTTCTGCACGAAAAAACAGGCTGCCATCACTTTCTCTAACAGTTCCTCTTGTGTGGCTACAGGGGTTTCATAGAAGAAGGGCTTGGTGTAATAAAAATTAACTAAATATTGAAGTCTTTTTCTGTCAACAAGATAACATTCCGTTTTTGGACAAAAATTGCTCCAGAGCCAAAACGGTTCATTTTCGACTAGGAGTTTATTTGTAAAAATATTTTACCGCAATGTCTTCTATAACCTCCCCAAGTTTGGCAACACCTTTTTGAAACACCCTGTATAATTAAATATAGACAATACGCTAATCTGCGCCCAGCTGACTTTGAAGAACAGAGATTCTTTTTAAAATATCAAAATGAAAAATGCTACAGAATGGTGGGGGGCATACATAAGCTGGGTAATGCAGGAAAAGAGGTCGCATCATATTTAAATCTACCCAACTGGAAGGAGTACACGGGCCATTCTTTGAGAAGAACCTCAGCGAAGTTGCTTGTAGACAAAGGAGGAGATCTTACCGCTTTAAAACGCCACGGAGGGTGGCGTTCTAGTTCCGTCGCTGAGGGTTATCACTTATAATAATGCAGAAGACTAAAAGCCGTGTTTACACAACTAAAAGTACTATGGTTGCGTTCCACCATTTCTATTTTTGGGTTTTTGTAAACAAACTTCCCTTAACTTTTAATAGCGATATTATCACAGAAAACAATTATTTATTATGGCTATTTTTTGTGTTTTTTAAAACTATGCAGGCAGCTTCAAACGGATGTCAAATTTCTTTAATAGCCATATCTCGTCATTGAATGCTGCCAAACACTCAAACAAAGAGCCTTGCGTTTTAACATAGTGTAAAAGCAACTCCAATGCTTACACTACATAACCTAACCTTCGGTGCAACTGTGAGCTAAGTGTTGTTTTATTATAATTAATAGAAAAGATGATGTGCTTCGCCACCGATTGCAAACATTATAATGAAAAACATACGTGCAAGTTTTTTACGTTCCCAAAAGAACCTAATCAGCGGCGACGGTGGATTATATTTCCTATGCGGTGGATAAAATGAATTAGGTAAGAATAAGGTTATGTTATGGTTTTTGTTTAATAAGGGCGTTTTAAGAAAACTAATATCTATTTTATATTTTTAGGAGACCAAATGCCGTCCAAAAGAATGGGTGCGTTCAGCCGGCGTAGCGCTGATTTAGCGCTCGCTTTTTGCTAAGTTCAAGCAGCTGCGAACGGCTGAACGGCATTGGGTTAGCGATCGCTGTGTTTACTAACAAACGTCAGTTTTGAGCGCGTCAACAGAATGGAGCAAATTAATCACTTAATACTCGAATTTGCTGCAGATGATGTGATGGAAATTAATCCATTAGTGCAATTAATGCCGTTGTTAGAAAATAACGGAAACTTATTGCAGTTGATTGATTTGGATGCAGAAAAGAATGATGAGGCTGTTCATAATGTCAACTACTTTGAGGAAGTGGTACCACGTTATTCACCGCAGGAGTTTTGTGAACATTTTAGAATGTCCAGAAATGTTATGGACGTATCTATCTAGCAATATTAGTACAATTTTGCTTACTTAAAAAATACAGTGCAACTGTATTAATTTGTATATATGAAATGCATGTAATTAGGTTTTTATAAACATTTTACAATTATTTGTTTATTTCAGATGCTTGTGGTGGACATAGGCAATAGAGTAGACATCGAAGGCAGAATCAATCTTGGAAAAAAGACTCTGTTTACCATATGGATGTTGGCTAAACCGGAATCGTATTTGGCATGCTGCGATCGGTTTGGAATGTCGAAAGGCACCGGTCATCTAATTTTTTATCAAATTTGCAATATTTTGTTGCAAATGATGCCACAAGAAATACGATGGCCTACTAACGAGCAGGCGATTATGACAGCCAACACATTTCATGCACGAACAGGCTTTCCTGGAATTGTGGGGGCTATAGACGGTTGCCACATCCCTATAAAAGCCCCAGCTCATAACGCCGTTGATTCCTTGGTGATAGTGCATATCCATTAATGAAAAATGTAATGGTGCCATTTAGGGATACAGGCCATTTGACACCGATGCAAAATAATTTTAATACGAGATTAAGTACAGCTCGAAGCAAAATAGAGCAAGCGTTTGGACGGCTAAAAGGAAAATTCCGAAGGCTGAAATACCTCGATATGAATATTGAAAATGTTACAACAGTCGTCACCGCAGCTTGTGTTCTACACAACTATATAATACGTAGGGAAGGACTGCAAAATGTTGATTTAGGGCCGATTCTACAATGCAAGTATATACCTAGAATAAGCTATCCCGAGTATAATTGTCATAGTTTCCTTTGTTACAGCAATCGTTTCTAGGGTATTTATTCCCCGGATAACTTTATCCTTGGGTTGTAGAACCGGCCCTTAAACATTGAAGAAACAAAATAATGCAGCAAATTTTCTAAAAGTGGCAAATATTTAAATGTACGATAAATTGTAAATATGTATATATACAGTATGTCCCCGGATTGAGTTTACAATAGGTATGATTGACCAAAAATTTTCGAATTGGAATTTCATATTTTGGGATTCCGCCCTGCTTGGTGTGAAACGAATTTTAAGAATATTTTCAGTTTTTGAAAAACAAGTAGGCCTTGACAAGGAAGCGAAAAATATAATGCAGCAAATTTTCTAAAAGTGGCAAATATTTAAATGTACGATAAATTGTAAATATGTATATATACAGTATGTCCCCGGATTGAGTTTACAATAGGTATGATTGACCAAAAATGTTCGAATTGGAATTTCATATTTTGGGATTCCGCCCTGCTTGGTGTGAAACGAATTTTAAGAATATTTTCAGTTTTTGACAAACAAGTAGGCCTTGACAAGGAAGCGAAAAATATTTTATTGTCAGGTAAACTAATGTCCTCCGTTGACATTAAATTTATGCATTCTTGGAGTCGAGCCTGAAAGCTTTGCATCACTCTTCGCAGCATATCAACAGGTATTGCTGCAATCTCGTCACGAATTCGTTGTTTGAGGGCCGGGATTGTACTGGGTGGATCAGTTGCAAACACTTTTGTTTTTAGGTAACCTCACGAAGAGTGATGCAAAACTTTCAGGCTCGACTCCCAAGAATGCATAAATGTCAACGGAGGACATTTGGCAGATGTAGTATACAAAAAAATTTTTTTTTAACATTGTAAATCAAATGGCTACTCTTTTATTTCCCATTAATGTATTCATAATTATAAAAAAAATAATTTTGCAACAATAAAATTATTTACGAAATCTTCCCGTTTCATTGCCGGACCCTGTACAATGCAATAAATGCTAAAACACCAGATCAAAAACCATCAAAATACTACGGTGAATATTGTTACGCCATGCCATGTGTAAATGCAATATATGAACCGTAATTTTATTGAAAAAGAAGCATGAGAAAGAACAGGGCATGTAACAACCCACATACTTGCTGTAAACTGAAGTCTTTCTACTATTTGATCAACAGAATTCCTTCCCCCGTACAATATATTATGTTTTTACATACTCAGTAACGTTTCCATATTGCATTTTAAAATAAACGCATTTACACATATTGCGCGATATAATAAACTCCCTGTCTAATAAAAAATCAGACTATACACCAATGTCAAAGTATATTTATTACAAAACTTCTTACTCATTACAATATTAAGTGAATCAAATAAAAAAATATATACATTTAAATATAATTATACATAAAATAATGATACAATTTTAAAACTAATTATTTTTATTATTTGTATTTTTAACTAACTCTAACAGTTGTCGCAAAATATCATTTCGCTCCTTTTGCGTTTGGAGTTGCTCCTTGTACACATTTTTAATTTCTTGCAGCTCTCTAATTTTCTGCTCTTCGGAGAGCAGCATTTGCTTTCGAAATTCTTCTAACTCTCTATTTTTACGTTTGGTACCTCGAGTATCACTGGCAGCAGTATTCAAACTGGGAATTCTAGACGGTGTGGATGACAGGCTTAATAACGATTCCACGGGTGGAGTTGGTGATGAAGAATTCGATGTTGAAGAGGCAAGGGATGATGAATTTGAAGGTATTGGGGGTGGCAAAGCTGACAAAGAGGGTGCAAGTATATATGCTGGGATTAAGGACGACTGAGTAGATGTAGAGGGCTGGTTTAGCACAGATAAGGGAAGCTTAGGTTGTGGAATGGACGATATTAAGTGTGGAGGATTAATGGTGGCATCAGTATGAAGCAGGTCATCCATCACGTCGAAATATTCCCAAGTTTGTCCACCTCTGCCAGTTTTTCTTTTGGTATCTTTTATTCCTTTATAAGTGCTCTTCAAATTTCTAAATTTTCTGTCACACATGTCCGGTGTCACATGGTAACAATTTTTTTTCATATTTTCGGCAATTCTCCCCCACAACAGACTATTTTTCATTTTGGGGTTTCTGAAGTTGCAGCATTCTGAGCGGTAGTGCTCAATCAACAACATGGTCGATTTCTGTGACCAAACAAACCGCTCGGCAGCTGAATCGTCTGCAGGCTCATCTGTTCTTTCCGGTACCATGCGTTGCTGCGTAATTTGATTTATAACATCATTCTTGATCGTCTCGTCGATAAGAAAAATAAAATCTTAGACTTAATTTAATCAACAGTAGGTAGTTTCAAAAGATTCAATGGAAATGTAACTTAGTCGAACGAAATTATAGTAATATTAAGAAGCAATACACACCATCAAAAATAGCTTGTACCATATGTGATGGGACTTCCGCCGCTACAGTTTCTCCGTTAACATTAAACTGCAGCAGGGTCGTTTCAGAAACCATGATTCTCGCGCCTTTCTAGGTTATATTTACAAATTAGCCCAAACACCGTGTTCTGCTGAGTGGTCAAGCTCCCAAAAATGGCAACTGCTGCAGAAGCGAAACCGAAGCGCTGTCGGTCAGCGAAGCGTTCAACGCAGTCGCTACCTCAGCGCTATGCCGGCTGAACGCACCCAATGACACAAGCAGCAGTGTCTTAACCGAAGCTGAAAACATGCTATTGAAGCAGCCGTTTGGACATTGCTACAAAGAAATTAGAGAAGCTGGAAATGTCTTTCAGCTTTACGCATACCAGATAACTAGATAGCATTTCTTTTTATGTACTAACAAGTGCAATGCACCCTGTATTTGGTGAAAATATTCATGGTTTTCATTTACCCCAAACTGTTGCAGTACCTTATCGTAGGAACAAATATAGCCTTTATCATGTGATTCCATCAAGTTGGAATTGCGATATTTAAATGGGCATTTAACTTCCACAAGCTCTTCCTACAAGGCCATCTGGGATGGCCCCAAGGTATCCAAACTGATGGAGCCATAGTCCAGCAGATGTCACAGAAAGTCCAGTTGCTGCCCCAAATGTTTCAATTGCATTATTTTCATGTTCTCGCCCCTCACCGAATGGCCTTTACTCCATCTAAGTTATATGTTCCTGCATAATAACAGAACTTTATGAAAAATGTGAAAAATATTTTGCAAAGCAAACCTGTTAGTTTTTTGAAAAGCGATGCAGGGTAACGATTTCTTTTGCAAGCTGCTAGCACCGTACCGAACAAACTGGCTGTTAAACGAAACCTGCGAATAATTAATCACAAGGGATTTTTTTACTGCCCTATGGTTTTCTCAAATATAGTTATTATTTGGTCTTGAGAAACATTCACTTTTTGTTCAAAATAACTAATTTTTTCAGATATATTTTGATATTCTGCGAAGAAAATTATATAACTAATCTGCGGAACAATAATATCTTCCTGTGCAGTAAGTTTAGGTGCTAGAAGCCAACTGAATCCTACCAGCCCTCCAAACGAAGCCAATTTTTCTCTAAGCGGTTCGATCACTTTCTTGGTAACACTTCTCTTTGAAGCTCGATATTCCTTAGACGGCAAAAACAATTCATCGATTGTTTTCAAGTTTTCATCAAGTGCTTTAGATTGTTTACGCACTGACCAGCTACATGACTGGTCCGTAACTGATATATTATAATGGGCAAATGGTGCCAGTGCAGCAACATGGTGACATGAAACTTGTCCACGAGGACATGTGCAAGAAGTTGAGGTTATGTTTTTGTCTTCATCGAGGAAGATCTACAAAGTAAAAATATATACTTAGTATTCGTTACTGCTTAGAATCCATCTGAAGCAGCAATCAGTATTTTAAATAATTATACTTTTTAAGCTAAAATGTATCTTACCTCAACATATGCTCTTTGGTATCGCTTATCTTTCATGCT
>OW679200.1:8590420-8760582 GCA_940337035.1 Agriotes lineatus
GTTGAACATATGAGAACGCATACAGGAGAAAAACCTCATGCTTGTCATATTTGTGAATATAAAACAACTAGAAGAAGTAATTTAGTTATACATATACTTAGGCATACAGCAGAAAAACCTCATTCTTGTTCTGTTTGCGAGTATAAAGCAGTTCAGAAAAAGAGATTAGTTGAACATATGAGAACGCATACAGGAGAAAAACCTCATGCTTGTCATATTTGTGAATATAAAGCAGTTACGAGATTGAGATTAGTTCAACATATAAGGACGCATACAGGAGAAAAACCTTATTCTTGTCCTACTTGTGAATATAAAACAACTAGAAGAAGTAGTTTAGTTAGACATATGCGTACGCATACAGGAGAAAAACCTTATTCTTGTTCTGTTTGTGAGTATAAAGCACTTGAGAAAAAGAGATTAGTTGAACATATGAGAATGCATACAGGAGAAAAGCCTTACTCTTGTCCTACTTGTGAGTATACGGCAACACAGAAATGTAATTTAGTTGCACATATGAGATTGCATACAGGAGAAAAACCTTATTCATGTTCTATTTGTGAATATAGAGCAGCACGTAGATATAATTTAGTGTGCCATATGAAGACGCATAGTTAAGTATATGAAAATTGATACTGAAAGAAAATATTAGTTTTTATTTAGTAAATATAAAAGACATACTATACAACTTTGGAGGTGTATAAAAAATAGTAGGTATATGATACAATATTTCAAAAATAACATTTTAGAAATATTGTGGTAATACCTAGATACATGCACAATGTTGACAGATTTCAAGATTGAGTCAGTAAAAACAAATTAAAAAAATACAAAGAAACAATTATAGACTACGGGATCAATGCCAAAGCAGTGAAAGGATAGTGCGGAGGCTAAAACGTGTGAAACCCATCATTCTAACTTCAAATCAAGTGCTATTGCTAGGTTAAAGTGTTAGTGTTATTAATTAAAGCTAGGTAAGTGTTATTGGGAAGTAGCTGTTAAGCCCACCAGTCAGTGGCGCAATTTATAATTAGCATAGACATAAAGGTGTTTTAGAACTAACCTAGTCGTTAGCCTATAAAACCAGTTTTAGTAATGATCATCTCTATTAGCCTTATAATAATTAAAAATAACGTTGTACATAAGAATAAAGAAACATTTCTACCAATTTAGTTTATCACTAATGCTTTTACATCTGATGTTATAAAGATGCTTTAAACTATTATAAAATGTACTGCGAATATATGAATTACATGATTTGCAGTTCTTGTCGCCTATAAAACCACCCACTTGTAACTTCCTGTAGTATCACAGGTTGCCTAGTCTGTAATGGCATGGACTTAGTTTCATTAGTTTTAATGCTCCATGTTTTTAACCAGTGCTGAATTTTAATTAGGTTTATTTGGAGGTTTCTTGAGGCTGATGTTGGATCAGTGTGGGTAGTGATGTAAAAAACGCGTTTTTTTAAATCGAATAAATAACTTGAAAAACAACTACAAAAAACGGGTTTTTTTGTTT
Source organism: Agriotes lineatus (assembly GCA_940337035.1). Taxonomy (NCBI): domain Eukaryota; kingdom Metazoa; phylum Arthropoda; class Insecta; order Coleoptera; family Elateridae; genus Agriotes; species Agriotes lineatus. Next base: position 8,591,936 of record OW679200.1, read on the forward strand.
TTTATTCATTTTTGTAACAGGCAGCACGTTTTGGTAGGTATGGTTGGCAGCAGGTAAGCAAACGACAAAATTTAAGCTTATTTTGTGCCCTTTCCAGTTAAAGAAAACTACAGCACAGACTAGACAAATGTTTAATAGACAAAAGTAACATTTTATACCTACTGCCTACTCGTATTACGTATTACTCACAGAACAGCAAAGCGTATGCATGCGTCTATGCGAGCACCCCTGCCCCACCCCCACTGTTGGAAGTTGTTTTAAGCTGGACCTAGCTCAGAAACTGTCGAGCTGATCCACGAATCAAGTTATGTTAAATATTAGCGATTCATCAGAGTCATAAGACAGTGACATGGGCGACGTAAACTGCATGGACACTGACTCCGAATCAGTTGAGGAGTCAGCCATGTCTGTTAGGGAGTAATTTCTGCATTATTATAAGTTCTACATCCACTTTGGCTATGAAATGTAATAAATTATTTTTCTTTAGAAATATTTGTTTTTTTTTGTTATTATAAATTCTATAATGCACTTAACCTATGAAATGTATTTTTATTTAGAAATATCTGTTTTTTGTTTTTCCAAAGAATATTACTTGTTGTTATTCACTACACTTTAATTCCGAAAAAAAAACCTATTAAAAAAAACCAGACTGCTCGGTGTTTTTTGCAAAAAAAAGACAGGGTTTTAAAAAAAACGAACGGTTTTTTTATGGTTGCATCACCAAGTGTGGGATGCCAGAATAGCAGTGTCGTTAGCATATGTTGTTACTGTAATGGTTCTTGTTGGTGGTAGGTCTGCTATATACAGGAGGTATAATATTGGACCAAGGACGCTGTCTTAAGGAACGCCTGAGTGTATATCGTGTATCTCAGTGTATTCGACGCCTTGTTTCACCAAGAAGTATCTATCTGCCAGATAGGATTTTAGCAGCTGAAAGTGAGGGTAAGGTAGAAGCTTCTTTAGCTTGACTTGCAATCCATTGTGCCATACCCTGTGAAAAGCTTGGGATATATCGAGGAAAGCAGCTGAACAATATCTTTTAGCATTTAAGTCTTTGTTTATTTAGTTGACCAGCCTATGCACTTGAGATAATTAACCTTTCTTCTGTTATTATTTTGAGTCTTTTGACATACATCTTCTCAAAAACTTGGTCTTATAGGCCGGTAGGAAAAACTTCTTCTGGCGTTTTTCTAGAATCATAATGATTTGAGCCACTTTCCAAGTGCTAGGGAAGTGGTTTATAGACAATATTGCATTGAATATGAAAATTACGTGTATTAGTTTTATGCTCTTTTCTGAAAGTTCTTGCGAAATGTTGTCAGACATTAGTTCAAATTCGGATGCTTTTTTAATTTCGATTTCCTTCATTATGGTTTGTTTAACTTATTTAGTGGTAAATTTTTTATGGGGTAGAACCATTTGGAATGGTACATTTAGGAAATCGGTAATTTCGTTTTCTTCATCTATGGATAGTGCAGAAGGAAAGGGCTTAAATACGTTTTTAAGCGTTTAGAGAAAACTTCAGTTACTTCTTTATCGTTCCTGGCCCAATTATTGTCATCAATTTCTGGAAATTCTCGTCCGAACTTTTATAAAATGTAATAAAAATACCTATTAATAAACGCTACGTTAATAATGTCTAACACAGTATATGTATAATATCCTTAATAGTTAATTACATCTACACTTGGCTTGAACTTGGAGGCAGTATACTGATACGAAGTATAAAGAAAGGCGATTCCTGCAGACCCGGAGCTTGCAGTTTGGTGTTCACATTGAAGCTAAGCAAGGAGCAATGAAAAACGACGGGTGTTGCAATTAGTTAAGGGGTTGTACTTGCACGGCGTACCGGAACATCTGCGAGCAGACAGCACACGCTTGGGTCAACGAGGAGGCTGGAAGGAGTGATTGGTGAAGTAACTGCATGTATTTGTTAAAGTATCTGAAAGAGTAATAAGTTAAAATAAAATGAATAAGGTATTCGAAGGAACTACTTACATTTCCCATGTTTTTAAAATGATAAGAATTGTAACAAATATGATTTCGACTGACTTTTTCCGTTCATAATTTTTAAAGTTGACAGTTATAGAACTGTCATATTTTTGAAGTAATTTTTATTGTACTATTACGATCAACCAAAGGTGCACGGTTTTTCGTTGCTAAGACGATTTCTTAATTCTTTTCATACATTATAACTAGCTATTGTCAGTAGCGTTACTTTTTTTTTAATCATTTAAAAATAAAGTGATGACAGTGACATTTAAAAAAGCTTGTAACACCTATAACTAAAAGGCAAAGTTACAACAACAAAAATTGCGTGCTCTTTTAGATGGTCTTAATGGTACTGATTAACTATCAAGTAATAACTTTGATAATGCATGAACCTAACCTGATTTGAGAGTTATTGTTCTACTGAAGCTAGCAAAATTAATAAACTCAATAATCAATAATAAGAGGGCATATGTTTTACATAAATTCATCTAAATATAAATTTGTTGCATTTCGAAAATTATACCATACAAGCTCATATAGTCTCTGTTCTACCCAAGATAGTTAAATTAAACATACTAAAAAGCATTAGTAAAGAAAAGGTAAAGGGCGTAGTATAATAATTGGCACCGCAAAGTGGGGCGAATTGTTGTTTAACATTGAGTAAATAAACCATAGTTGAGTACAACATTATAGCAATACTAAGGCAACCAAGTGTAGAAAAACAGAAACCAGGGCACACATTTTATTTTTTTTATATCGGTAATTTTTAACTTGGAACTAAATCGGTTTAACATTTTTCACTTTACTAATGAAATTAATAACAACAATATATACAAGAATACATTTATTTTACATTTTTACACGGAAAAATCTATAAAAAAGAAAATATATTTTCAAGAGTAGTACACTAAATTACAAGAATTCATCTGCAACTTCAATACCTTGCTACTCATCTTTTCTCTTAACACTTTTTTTTTTGGTGAATGAATCGCTTTTACAGCAGAATAATTTATTTAATATCATGAACATTTCAGTGCAAATCTACTTTAAATTAGTTTTTACCAGAAATATGTATCATAATGACTCTACTAATAATTGAGTTTTCTCTTCAGTCCACACATTATTCATCTGAGAAAAAACTTTTTCAACGGAACGGTTTATCACCGGTAGACAGAAACAGCACTCCAACAAAACAATATTACGTTACAGCAAGGAAAGCCATTTTGTTAAAATATTTGAACACCTCTATCCACGTTCTGAAATAAATGTAGAATTCTGCTTCCATTGTTCATTTTTTTCTTAAGTAACATATCTAGTTAGAACTCGCCATTCACCGAATAGATTTGTATTACTAATGTAAACACGAAGAACATAATTCCCAGAAAGATCTACATCAGGGATGAGCAATCTTTTTTTACAACGGGCCAGTTACAAACTTAAAAAGGTTGAGCGAGCCGCATGTAAAAACTTATGATAATACAAACACTGAATGATGAACGCAAATTGTCTCTTTCTTAACAAAAGAAACCTAGTATAAAAAATTACAGAAGTAAAACACTCATTAATAGAAATACTACCAAAAAACTGCGAAAGATATATGTGGAAAAAGATTATTTAATGAGAAATTTGACATTGCTTCTTTTCCATCAATTGGTCTATATTTGCAGATATAGACGACACAGCAACTCGTACACAGCTTTCTAACCGTATATCATTTAATCTCGATCGGTTTGCAAACATAGGTGCTTTCAAAAAATTTCATTATTTGCTTTGCATGTGCCTAATCGTGGGAATTTTTCTAAATTCATGTAATTTTGATAGAAATTATGTATGTCAACATTTTGAAATTTGTTTCTTAAATCCGTGTCGTTTTGTAAATCTATTAATTCCATTTGAAACTCATCCGGAACTGTTTCCACTTCTATATTAAATGGTGAAGAAAAAATGTTAAAACTGCCGATGCTTAATTTTTGGAAATGATGGCATCAGTGTCTATCTATGATGTTGACATCATTTCCAAAAATGTAGTTAACACGCCTAGGGTACCATGAGGCTGCGGGAAGTGGACTCTACACTATCATATTTGGGGATGCTTTCAGGCGAAACCCACTGAAATACATTAAAATGCCCATTCTATTCGCCACTGCACGTTGGGCTTACTCTGCTTACTCTACAGTTAATAACAAGCAAGGATATTGAACCATAGAGTATAGAAAATAGTGGATTGGTATACTGTGGTGAGTTGCTGCCCTTCCTAGGACACGATACAAAAGCAGTACGTTTTCTGGGTTACTGATCTTATTATTTACCTAAGAAGGTGATGCCAAAAAAGCGTATTGTCCTGGATAAAACAGTCTGGTTGATCACCTTAATATACACACATTAGCTTCAACTGCAAGACCGCATAAAATATAGAAGTACAAATAAATATACCTACCATGTACACGCTCTTACACAAGGAATATTCAAAGCCATCGAAAAGATTGAAGACTACGTGATCACGCAATATATGTAACCCATTAGTACTGTTGGAAATCATGTTTATCAAACTATATTTGATAGTAGCAATGGCGAGCCGCATATTAAAGAATTAACATATAAGAAGCTACTTACCTGACATAATCCAAAAGTAGCTTAGCTCTGAATAGAACTGTTGATGGTGTCTCTGTATTCGTCTTTAAATAATCCTCCATTCATGAGAACGAGATATTAAATAAATATTTAATAAAAATAGATACTGGCATTATCATCGATATACTCAAGCTATAGATTGTAACGGCCCAAATTTGTTTTTTTCCGTTAGGCGGTAGCTCTTTTACCGCATTTATAAAATCGTCTTTTTGGTAGATTTTCTTTCTGATATAGTTTACTATTTCTTGGAATTGGGTGAAGTTAAGCGCCTGCGTGTGGAGTAGTTGTCTATTTCTATTTTGGTTAACTCTTGGAATATTTTCAAATCTTAATTTATACCTTCCGGTATTTTCGAAAACATTTACACTTGTCTTCCGGTGTATTTAGAAAGTGTTTCTTGGCCGGCAAAGGCTTTAGGATAAACGGATTTTCTCCCATAAGTCGTGTACTAGTGTAATTAGTATGGTGTCTTTATGTTAATATAAGAGCGAATCCTAATTATTTCTGGGCGACGTGCAGGGTTTCCGTTGTTAGATCGTCTCTTGTTTGTTGGCCGATTGTCACCTGCAGGTATGTGTGTCAATATTTTGTTTCAAGCGGTTTGTTATGAGTATAATGTGTTTGCAAGCCCTTTCGGTTCTCCCACTTTCCTGCCTGCGATAGCTTCGTGCCTTCAGTGGTCAATCTCCTATTTGGGAAATCTCGGAGTATTCCGCATATGTCATATTTACCTGGAAACACCACCTGTTTCGAGACGTATCTTAGATCAGGTTTTCTTTGTGTACCGTCTTATCTCCGCGTTGCTATACTCTACCGATAAGAATCCTAGAAAATTCCGTACGTTATCCAAACTATCAGGTGATCAAAAATTCAAAGAAGACGCCCAGTGCGTTTGCTGTTGCATGTCAGAGCCCCCAAGATCGCAGTAGTTTAATAAGGTGTTTACCAAGGTCTAATGCATTTAAAATTTGCTAACTTGAACCATGTATTTGGTGTTTGCAAATTTATATCTAATTAAACAAACATGCTTGCTAAGCGATATAAGTAATTACTTTGCGTATTTTGATTTCACATAACGTTGTTGAAGCATTCTGTTATATTGACGATTTCGTTGCTTATCAATTTGATCGTCGTGTGTTTTTCTTTAATTGGCATTTTTGAACTGATGGAAGGGTTTCGTTGAGATAGTGTCCATGACGTTGAAAACATTCGACTTTTTTAAGAAGCATGAATTTCATGTAGTTATAAATGCGCTTCGTTATCCAAGGGTCTTTGTGATAAATATGGCGTCGGTGAATTACGTTTAAGGACATTGATTTTTGAAGTGCATGAGGAGACTTTTAATTAGAGGTAACTTAGCTTTGGGGGTCAGGCAAATAATGAAATCAATTATATAACCCCACATATTATTGCACATCATGATTTTGTTGTAACCACGTATATTTGATAACTTAATACTCTTAACCTATGAAGTACTATTTTTATCATTTCACCAACGCGGTTTAATTGTTATATTTGTTTATAGTACTCTCTCGGGAGACCTCACTCCTATAGAGCGCGTCCCCCGGGCGGCGGATGGGGGAAGTCCTGGAGACAGGATTGCCGTGAATATTCATAATAACAGGCCGTGGACCAAAGACCAGTTGTCCCGAGGTAACGGGGCCCTCATGGCTGGGCTAATCACCCGCATGAGGTAAACAGATTCAGAGACCAAATAATTACCTCGGACATGGACGGATTTCTGGAAAACGGACCAAGCGCGAAACAAGGACACGGATAGGAACATGGAATGTGAGAGGAATAAGTGGCAAAGAAGTAGAAATAGTAGAAGAAATGATAAAATATAAGATAGAAATACTGGGAATATGTGAACTTAAAAAGAAAGGAAATGGAAGACAAACAATGGAGAAAGGATACCAACTGCTATATTCAGGATCGGAGGGAAGAGCAAAAGGAGGAGTAGGAATAATCCTAAATGCACATCAAGCCTGTAAAATAAAACAATGGGAAGCAATAAATGAAAGGATAATGTATGTGGACTTAAAGCTACAGGAGGATGTAACTATAATACAAATATATGCTCCAACAGAAGATGCAAATATCGAGGACAAAGAAACCTTTTATGAAGAGCTACAAAAACAAACAGATAAAGCTAGGGAAAGAAGTAACCATACATTCATAAATGGAGACTGGAATGCCAGAACGGGAAATCAACAAGCAATAGGACATGGAACTCTAGGAAGGTTCGGAGGAGAAACAGTAGTGAACAACAACGGAAGAAGAATGATAGAATACTGCATTAATAACCAATTGCTTATCGGAAACAGCCACTTCAACCACAAAAAAATACATAAGATTACTTTTCAGGCGATAGGAAGAGAAGCAGAAAGCATTAACGATTACATAACATACAATAGGGAACTTAAATACGCCATCCTAGATATTAAAGTAATAAGAGGTGCAGAATTAAACACAGACCACAGACTTCTCATAACGGACACCAGGTTATACAGCAGAAAACCAAAAAGACCAAGAAAATATCAGAAAATCAAAATTAATGAACTAAGAAAACCGGAGAAAGGTGAACAATACAAAGAAAAACTGGACGAAGCCCTAGAAAGATGGAAAATAGAAGAAGCAGCGGATGAACAATCATGGAACATGGAAAAAAAGTGGACAACACTGAAGAAAGAAATACTAAAACAAGCAGAAACGATCTGCGGAAAAATTGTAGTGAAGGACAACCAGAAAAGGACCCGCTGGTGGAATGAGGATGTTAAACAAAAAATAAGCAACAAAAAGAGTGCCTGGAAAATATACATAAGAACCAAGAGAGAATGCGATAGGCAATACTACATTGAAAAGAGAAATGAGGCAAAAGAAGCAGTTCGAATAGCAAAGCAAAACTCGTGGGAAGAGTTCGGAAGAGAACTGGAAACCAAATTTAATGAAAATGACGGAAGGGAATTCTGGAAAGTAATTAAGGGACTAAGAGGCAAATATGGAAAGCAGATATGGAGCATCAGAAACAATGAGGGGGAAATAGAAGTAGAAGAGGAAAGAGTTCTAGAAACATGGAGAAAACACCTAGAACACAAATTTAAAAACACAAATAACGTGAGAAGAGGTGAAAGAAGGAGAACAACTAGAGAAGAAGAGGAAGAAAGAGATGTAAAAAAAGAAGAAGTAGAAGAAGCGATAAAACAAATTAAGTTGGGAAAAGCAGCCGGAAGAGACGAAATAGCCCCAGAAATGGTTAAATATGGAGGACTAAAAATGAAAGAGTGGATACAAGAAATATGCCAACTAGCATGGAAGGGCGAAACAATTCCCGAAGACTGGGACGAAAACATAGTAGTTCCCATACATAAGAAAGGGGACACGAATGACTGCAACAACTACAGAGCAATATGTCTATCATCTGTAATATCGAAAATATATTCCAGAATACTGGAAAGAAGACTGAGAGAAGAGATAGAAGAAAAACTGGAGGAAGAACAGGCCGCTTTTAGACCCCAAAGACAAACCCAAGACCACATACACGTCCTAAGACTCGTTATAGAAAAGAAGCTGGAAAGGAACAAACCATTATACCTAGCTTTTATAGATATACACTCAGCGTTCGATACAATACCTAAGTTAAACATATGGAAAGCATTAGAAGAACTAGAGGTAACACAAGAACTCCAACAGGCTATCAAGAATCTATACAAAGGGACAAAAGGAAGAATAAGAATAAAAGGACAGGAATCACAGAGTTTTAAAATGGAAATGGGAATAAAGCAGGGTGATTCCTTGAGTCCGCTACTGTTCGTAGGCGTGATGAACCAAATTATTCAAGAATGTAAAGAACGCAGGTTCAATGTTAAAGTAGGTAATTGGAACCTAGAACCCATATATGTACAATGCCTTGTATATGCGGACGATATTGTGTTACTTGCAGAGTCACCTAGAAAATTGCAGCAAATAGTAGACAGATGGAGTAGTGCAATAAAGAGATGGGGAATGACAATTAATACAAATAAAAGTAAAGTGATGGCTATAGAAAAACACGAAAGCCACGAAAATACAAGGATAACATGTGACGGAAAAGAGCTAGGATGGGTGGACAATTACGAATATCTAGGAACCACAATAAGTAAGAATGGAACAACTGATCAAGAGATATTAAACAGAACAAACAAAGCAAGCAAAGTATACTACGCCCTAAATAAAACGGTCATAGGAAAGAAGGAAGTAAATAACACAACTAAACTAAGAATATACAAAAGTGTATATATACCTACTCTAACATATGGATCAGAAACATGGACAATTCAGGACAAAATAAGAAACCGAATAACTGCTGGAGAAATGAAATACTTAAGAAGAATGGTTGGAAGAACAAAAAAGGACCGAGTAAGAAACACAGTAACCAGAGAAGAAATGGCCGTAGAGCCATTAATAACAGACATCAAAAAAAGACAGTTAAGGTGGTACGGACATGTAGCGAGAATGGGAAGGAACAGGGAACCGAGGCGAATACTGGAGGCAAGACCTGAAGGAAGAAGATACAGAGGAAGGCCACGGCAGACATGGGAAGAGAGTTTGGCACAAAGAGTAGAACTCAGAGGAAAAGATCTAAGAGAGGTAAAGCGAATGGCTGCTGACCGGGACAGATTTCGAAAATGGATAGAGGACCCGACGCTCTAAGGGCAAAAGGGAAAGGAAAAGAAGAAGAAGAGAAGTTTATAGTAACCTTCCCCGTTTATTTTAAATACAAAGAACCCCATATATTTTTTATATTTATTAGTAGTAACATTCTGACAAAAAGTAGTTAAATTAACACTTTCTTTAGCAATGGATCGGTTTGTATCCCAGCTTCAACTGCGTTCATTTACGAAATTGAAATTTGTTACAGGCTAAAACGACATTTACGACATCGCGCCAGCTTATAACGGTATTTACGAAAAGCTACGATAAAGCTAGAAAACTAGCGTGTACAATAACTCACAAAATCGGGAATGTAACTCACATAGCACCGCTGCCCAGTCCATAACAGGAGTTGCCGGCTAAACTACAGTGGAGCGTGAGGTGATCCAAAACGAGATAACATAAGGGCAACGGCCTAATAAACGGTAAACAGATCTAAAATGATAAGACGCCATCACAATTCCATCACTATAAGAGAATGCACAGGCAAATTCACTTAGGAACAGTGGAAGCATATGAATTCACCTTTCAACTTTAAGCTTGGCAGTAATATGGACAGCAAGACGGTTCAGCACCATCGGACCTACCTTTTGAAAAAAACTCCTTTTACAACTGTAAAATATAGTACGCAAATCGCATGCACAACACAAGGGAAACTACAGTTAAATTAACATGACATGTATCGACCAAAATATTTAAATATTTCGAAAAGGGCACATATAAATATGAAATGTATATACAGCAGTTCGGTAAATTGCGCAACGTTTTAAATTTATTGAAATAATTCGGTAAACTTGACATTAACTCTGACAAATGATATGAACAGTAAACTATAATTAAATAGCGATAATAAAGGCTAGATTCAACTATAATAAGTAGCGGTTGTGACACATGACAGGGGCTACTGCATAAAGCTAACTAACAACTATGTAAACTGACGGTAAATGAAATGTAATGGCAGGTACACAATTATAACGGTTTGACAAATGCAAAAGGTACATAATAAAAACTAAATAACCGAGACGTTACACCGAATGTCAGATAATTCGACAAAGCACACTGTATATATGTTAAGTTGCACACTAAACGTTAATAAACAATACAAACGATACCTGTAAGTAGAGTTCCTAAATATTATAAGAGTTGAGACAAGTCGGGAATAGATGCTGATTGGTTGTGATCCACTGCGCATGCGCAGTTTTGTCTGAAATTGCGCCAGATTCAAGTCTTACAGTTACTGTAGAAACCAGTTCTGAGAATGTCACATTTGACAAATTTTTATTTGACTTTAGGTCTAACACTGATTGATGCAAATGTATTAATATGTATGTGTTCCATTTCTACCTGACAATAGTTCTTTAAATAGCATATCTTGCAAAGTTGTAAGTATGTATATGGAATTTACTTAAAAATTAGTTATCTAAATAATTATTTTTCTACAGTTTTTGAAATACGGGTTGTTGCATTATTCACTTTAAAAGTAGATTCCAACGGGGCTTTATATCCATTGACACAAATTCCCAAAAACGAGAACTGAATAGTTCAAAAATATAAACTGAACACTCACAAGTAGAACCAGACTCGGTGCGAAAAAGTGCGTCTGGGTGGCAAAAGAAAACTAAAATCGGCACTCTTTTAGTTTACACCCCCACATACACCTGGTTTACGATTTTTGTATTTCGCTTAAATGTGGGGTGTAAACTGAAATAATGTTTACGGGCAGCTTATTTACTTTACACCCCCACTTCCACCTGGTTTACGATTTTTGTATTTCGTTTAAATGTGGGGGTGTAAACTAAAATAAGGTTTACGGCAGATTACTTAGTTTACACCCCCACCTACACCTGGTTTACGATTTTTCTATTTTGCTTAAATGTGGGGGTGTAAACTAAAATAATGTATACGGGCAGCTTATTTAGTTTACTACCCACTTTTTTCCATTGTTTTGTATTGAAGCATTATGATTTTAATTGCGAGGTTAGGATAGGATAGGATAGGTTAGGCTAGGTTAGGTTAGGTAAGGTACGTTGGCGTGTTGTGCCTTGTGTGCGCTCACGGCGGTAGGTGGCACTGGTGGTGGATTGGCTTGTTACATTCTCTTTGCAAATAGCAGAAGTTTATAAACGTGAATAATTTGTTTTACTTAATTTTCAATAAAAAGTTTGGGGTGTAAACTAATTTAGTTTAACATAGACTGTAATTTAGTTTACACCCCCACATACAACTGATTTCTGATTTTTCTATTTAGCTTAAGTGTGGGGGTGTAAACTAAAATAGTACCCATAGACTATAATTTAGTTTGCACCCCCTAAATGTGGGGGTGTAAACTAAAAAAGTACCCTAAAATCCAATGCTTTACCTACTTCGTTTACGTTGTCTCAACTCTTTCTCAATGATTACTTATATACTAGGATCCGTAGTAGATACCTATCAGAGTAGTTTTCATAAACGCTTTAAATTAACCATTTTTTGACATTGTCACAGTGGCAAGTAATTAAATTCATAGGTGACACATACTAAGAAGGACAACTCTGGCCTTGTACGTTATCATTTGTTTTTGGAACAGTAATGGCGGCTGACATTTGCGTTGTCTCAACTCTGATACTATATAGGAACTCTACCAATAAGGAGCTTGGCTGTGCGGTAACTTGACGTCCCATGTTACTGCTACGGCTACCCCAGATACTGCATAGACGAAACGGGAAGGAATACTACAACATTTCAACGAGCTGCGGAAACTGCGGACAGGACACATAGGGACTTATCCTCTCATACTAGACGTAATGCGAAGTTCGCACGGAAAAGCAGAACGACAGCGATGGTTTCGCGAACACATAACACTGCTAATGAGTTCCCACAAAGAAATCCGTCTAATCAACGAGATAAGGAGTCTGCCACTCCGCGGCAAAACGGAAACTCAAAAGTATTACGATAATCGACAAACAACACCCCCAAACGGTAACGCACGCCCATACAGCAATGTCCCATAAGATGCGTAACGCACGGCCAAATGCATTGAAGCTGCGGGAGTCCTAATAACAATTAAAACAGCGGTATTCGCACACAGGCTAAAAAGCACAAAACGTTAAACCCTCTCGCAAGCGACACCCTGAAGGGGGAACTGTTGCTTGCGGACGCCGGGATCCAACTCTCCAGAAAATGCGCTCAGATAGAGCGCGATTGATAATGTGGCGGGGCAGCCGAGCTGCAGCTTGCTCTCTCGAACCAATGGCCGTTGTTTCTTAAATTTACGTCACGGAACGTACAAGAATGCGTTTTGCAGACGGATTGATATTTCCAACAACAGATTAATTTAGCGCGCCAACGAATATAAACAGAGATACAGAATGAGTGCCTTTCAGAACCGATAGCTGTAAGCGGACAACACAACGGTGTGCGCTAGAAAGTCAATAAATGCTTGCATATAACTTGATAATAATCCATATACAAGTGGAGTAGTAATCTAGAAAATACGCTAATTAGCCGTACGTTCGTACAAAACTAACAATGCCCTAACGAATTGATCCCGATTCTCGATCGTATACATAATGCTGTTAGAGAAATAAAAAATCGTAACGTTTACACGACGCGCGAAATGTTTAGAAATTGGAGATGTTTATTTTAAATAGCTTTAAATAGCTCGCGAGTTCTAAAATTCTTAGTTATTAGTGATAAAACGTGAATGCATGTATGGCTACTTGATTGAATTTTAGAAATAGAGAATATGGCCAAGAGTTGATGAAAGCATCCCCCTCCCCCCTCATAGGTTCAATCTTGAAATTCTACAGTGTTATTTCAGAAACTATTCGTCTAATCGAATTGGAATTCGAATTCTTGGCTTAGTTTTTGACGCATAATCGTCTGGTGCGTATATTTTGCGCCATTTTTAATACAACCTGTATATTGGATGGTAACGTGCATAACATACTTTTTTAAATACTAATGCATACTTCGATACATTAAAAATAACTATTTGCTTCACAATTTATTTTCAATTTTTGACATTACACATTGTTGTAACAGTAACTTTACTGTGAAGGACTAAACTAATTCTACTGCCTAAAAGTCTTCAATACAGTTCTAATAGACTGTCTGCAAATGGGGCATTTCTTTAGTAGCTTTGCGCAGCTCAAACATGTTGCCTGATGCCTACAGTTGAGAAGGACACAATCGATGTCAGCACTCATGCAAATCTTACACGTGTTATCAAAACCTAAAGATGATTATGTAAAGATTTCTTTAATATAGGAGTAGTATAATATTATCATAATATAAATGGTTTCCTAATAGGAACGATATGTTTTTAAAACGTCATAGCAACCATATCTAAAATTTTAAAAATATTAATAGCTATCATTAGTTTGGTGAGTCTGTAATCTCCAGAAATGGAACTATTAATTGGCCTCCAAGAAGTTGTGATTTAACACCTTTGGGCTTCTTCTTGTGGGGTTATTTAAAGTCGTTGGTCTATGCCAATAAACCTCGAACTATTGACGCTTTGAAATTGAACATCAAACGCTGCATTAATGAAATTACACCTGATGTATTGCACAAAGTTACCGAAAATTGGGTTCATCGGATTCGATCCTGCAAACGAAGCCGAGGTGGATATTTGAATAATGTGTTATTCAAAACATAATTGTCATAAGTTGTACTATAAAATAAAGAAAAAGTTTTGCTTTTGTCTCAAATATTTGGTATTTTATTTAATTTTAAAAACATATCGTTCCTATTGGGAAACCTTATACCTCTCTCCATTGGTCTACGCTTGTCATGCCACAGTCTCTCAGCAAGTTCTAAAAGCTTTTCCCTTTGATGCGTATTTTCAAAGATTATCTGGTTTTGTTTCAGTAAATGCTTTAATTGACATACGGGCAACTTTCTTAGTTCCTCCACAGTTTCAATGCTTGTTATAGTCAAATTTTCTTCTGGGAGACTATATCTTGCTCTTGATTCGTACTCTTCTTCAGACTGAAAGAACAATGTGTATAGCTTTGATGGAATACTTGAAAAATTATTAGGGATCATTAAACTTGTAGATATTGAAGTTTGTTTATTAAAAAAAGTAATTAGATTTCAGTACGAATTAAAAGAACCAGGAATGCATTTTTTAAAGAGAAGTATATGCGTGTATTTTGGAATTATTGTTATTTAGTAGCTAAAATTGCTTTATTCAAAACTGCACCAAAATTATTTTTAAGATTTGTATCGTTGTTATGTGTAGAAATCTATTTAGGACCTGCAACAGATTTAAAAGGTGCACGCGGCTTGCATCAGTGGGCGAGGTTCTAAACTAAAAGTGCAAGTGTTAGAAAAGTCCAATCAGTAGAAATGTGTAGAAGGTTGCGTGCCACCATGGTGTGTCAATCATTAGCTAATGGTGCATTCAGCAGCTACCACCATGGAGGACCTGTCTCTGGGTTTTAGTAAATATGAAGGTTTGGTACGCTGGGTGAACTTATCTTTGCCTTCATCTGCTTGGAAATTTTATTATTCCTGGAAAAGCCATTGCATTTGCGTCTTACAATGAAATAACATGAACTAATATGATACGAACATACTCAACACAGAAATTACAGGAAAAAATTCTAAAATTAACTTAGGACTGCCTTGTTATCAAATTACTGCTATGGGCATTTTTCTAAATGTGAATTCACAGCAATACACTCTAAGGGAAATGAATTTGATACTTCGTGAAGGCATTCATCAAACGAGGTACTATCTCAATACTGTTTCTAAACAATTGTTAAACCTTTATTTAGAATTGTCCAATACTTTTAGCTTTCTTGGCGGGTCTCTTTTCGATTCGATCATCTACACACTGACCCAGGAAACTTAGAAATGACAATTGCGATTAAACTTTGTAACTTTCATTCTTTGTTGTTATCGAACGGGAAATCACTTTTTTCATAAAATCGTTAGGTCTTCCTACTCATATTTAACGGAAGTTGATTTCTCGAGCTTTAAAGCGCCCTGAGCTTTATGGTCTTCTTAAATTTGTTAAGACTCCCTATTTCCGTTAAAAATCTATCTACAATTCCGCATTCTGCTCCCGCGTATTGCAGCATAATTTAAGCCATCGGGCATATTTCCCTATTTATCTAGCTGTTTGACGCACTTGCAGGCCAGGCACCGACATCTGTTGCATAAAGTACCCTAAATAAGTCACTTGCTTCAATACCGAGGCGAACGCTGTAACGCATGATCATAGCATATAAATCCCGCTAAGTGACTTAACAAATCGCTTGCAGATGGAGTTTGAGTTTAGTCCTCAAGTTAAAAGGCGAAGCCGGGGATATCAGATTTCGGCGCCGGTCAGACGAGCGTTATGCACGGGGAAGCCCCGCGCGTTGTTGCACGTTACATTGTGGGAGATGCAATTCAGCACTTCGAACAATAGATTCTTTATGCACCTGAGTGAGACGCCCAACGATGGAAAGTTTTACGGGTGATGCAAGAATTGGAGGGAATGCGTCGTCAAGAGCATCTCTCAAGATAGTCCAAATTAAGCTTCCCGATCGCACGGTTGTGCAAGTTAAACTAAGAACAAAGAACAACCCCTTTAGTTCTTAGGGACGTGTTGTAGCCTCGGGCTTGTGTGCAGTTACAAGTGCTTTTGGTGCCTTAAAGTTTCAAGTACCGGTGCGTACATTTCCTCGCTTATATTAGCAGATTTGCGACAGGAACGAATACAAAGCATCAATATACAGGGTGAGCAGTTGTGAGCTATCGTTTGGCTCAACCCTGCTACTTCTCCGAAGGATCTTACCGCCACAATTCCCCGAGCAAGCTGGTCAACCGTCCCTATCTGCCTATCACCCCTGCCGCATCTAAGCCGTTATCGCAACCCTCTTCTTTACGAGAGCATCGTCAGAGCGTTGAATCTCCAGGTCGAGATCTCCCAGCACCATTACTTCAACAACACAGTTGCTTGGAGCCCTAGCGATGAAGTAAGATATTGTACTAGTATTTATAAACAGTGAATTGCGTATAATACAGTGACGTGCGAAGCTTCGGAACTCTCAATTTACCGTATATGTTATTTGTGGGCCGTGTGCTAACTGCCCGAGCCGTTATTTACTTTCAAGTATTGCAAGTATAAGCCTTCAGCATAAATTTATTGGAGGCTGGCTCCGGGAATGGTAGTGAGCCATTTGGCGAATTAAATAAGCTTATTCCGGGACCTAGGTGACCATTATTTTAAGCGGATGTGCCGCTCCCTTGGCCTTCAGCCCTTATTGTGTGGTACTTGTTTACTAACCTCAATTTGTAGCATTTGCTACCGGAACCCTTGCCTTCGGGCCTGTAACGAGTATGGTAATAGAGTACCCATTTTTAATTTGCGTATTGCTTTTCATTTCGAGTATCTGTGTATTATTGTGACTGACAAGAATTGAGTTTCTTGCTGCGTTGTATATGTATTCCTTTGTACAGGGCCTAAGCAACTGGAGAAAGGACACCAAAAAGGTAGGTGTAAAAGCCAGTGCCGTGGGAGCACCCCGTGAAGTGCAACGCAATGCTACTGCGATTGGTTTTCGACTTTTGACCGGTTGTCAGTTATCTATCAATCTTAACATCTCCCAAAGGTCGTGGCGCCCCTTAACTTTGTCTTAACAACCCAATATCGACCCCGTCGTAGCATTTCGCCCCGAAACGCGCCCTAAACCTGTGAACCCCCCTCGCGACTGAGTTCTGGCCGAAGCATTTGGGCTGTGGGGTACGTGCAGGGGCGAGCAGTGCTACAAGCATCCCATGGGGTTTTAATGAACAATTTATCGTGTAACAAATTTCATAAACAGGGCATTCCCCTCAGGCCCATCGTCAGTACCATACATTCCTCTACTTACTCCTTAGCGAAATACCTAATCAATATCCTCGAAAAGTTCACTGGTAAATCCCCATCCCATGTTCACAATTCAGCCTATTTCGTTGAATTTATATTCAATATAAGCGTTGAACCTGAACATTTGCTTCTGAACTTCGATATCACGTCTCTTTTTGCTAAAGTTTTTATTCCCCATTTCATAGTTATAATCCAACAGTTGTGATCGGAGCATAGAGAGACGTTTTAGGTCTATCTGTCCTTATAAAAAATGCACCCTTTTCACTTATTTTGTGTTTCAAAACAAGTTCTTCAAACAAATATCTGACAAGGCTATGGGTTCGCCTCTTTCACCTGTCGTTGTCAATATTTTTATGGAAGCTTTCGAAACATGGCTCTGAAATCTTTAGAATTGAAATCCAAGGTCTGGTTCCGATACATTACGATACCTTTATCACGTGGCCACATGGTAAAGAGACTTTACCTGTCTTCTTAAACCATTTCACTAGTCAACATCCAGACTTTAACTTTACTATGGAGAAAGAAAGTAACGACTCTCTTCCTTTATTTGGATGTACAGTCGTGTTCAGATAAATCTGGGACAACGTTTTTTTCATATGTAGGTTCAGTTAAGAATTAATAATATATTAAATTTTAACATGTAATGGAATCTGCAACTCTTTCTGATAGCAGGAAATCCATTAAGATATTCTTGAATTCTTAACTCAACTTGCATATGAAAAAAACATTGTCTTAGATTTATTTAAACACGACTGTACTTGTTTCTCGGCAACCCAGGGGCAAACTTGATCATCCTGTATATTGCCAATCCACTCGCACTGACCGCTATCTACATGCCGATTGCTATCATCATCCAACACAAAAACTTTCCGTCATCAATTCGCTTGTACACCGGGCTATAGAAATAGCCCCAATTCGATAATATCCACGTTGAACTGAATCATATTCGGAAAGATTTCTTAGAAACAACGGTTACCGTGCTAGAGATATACAGTCTGCCATCAATTGCCATCTTTATTAACAGTCACCCAAATCTCCAAAAACCGATTCTCCCGCAGCAATAGTCTTTCTTCCCTATATTCACCAAGTCATCCATGGCGTGGGAAAGTTTCTTTGAAAACAAATCATCAAATCAGTACCCAAACCCCCTAGCAAGATCCCACAGGTTCTTCCCTCGCCCAAATATAAATTAAACACTATGTCATCTAAAGGTATTTATAGAATCCCTTACTTCTGTAATGTTGTATACATTGGTAAAATAGGACGTTCAGTAGAGACTCGTAGTATCTGATGCCTCATGTCGGGTCTCGTTTCATCATCAGCCATCGCCAAACACCAACGATACCGGCTATAATATCCTTTTGTATGAAACTTCCATTATCAGTAAATCCCCATTCTTCTTTAGCAGAAAGATTCGCAAAGCCATTGATATGTACACATATCCTAATAACTTCAATCTAGACGATTTTGCTTTCCCTCCATGTGAAAAGCATGACGACACTTGCCTATAAATCTTCGCCTTCTTCCTCCAAATCGTTGGAAGAGTTTTGCCTCTGGCGTGGTTCACACGTTGAATTACCCTGCTGTTCTATCTCTTTCCTTGTAAAAGTCACTGTATATTACGCTACGCTCGTAATATACACTGGTTGTAAGAAAAACTGGTTTTTGAGCCCGATCTTATCAAGATGACGGCACGAGCGGCCGCTCGAAGAATTTGAATTTTCATTAGGACCTCGATCTCGTAAACAAATCCAAAAATGGAAACTACCCGAACTTTTGCAGGGTAAAACTACCCTGCTACTGGACTATATTTAAAACTTGAAAACATACCTACTGTTTTACCATATATCAGATAATAGTGTATTTCAGAAACAGAGTGTTTTTATTTAGAAAGTGTTCAGTTCAGTTTGCAGTAATTTCAACGTTTTTGTTATAAATTTTAGATATATTCATTCATGTTGTGTTTGTCATAGACGTTTATTATATAACTATATTTTTATAATTTATTACTAACTTCTATGCAAATTCTTTCTGATATAGCCTTACAACAATATTAAAACTAGTTAAATTTAGATTCCCATCTAACAGTTGCTTTGCTAGAAGTGTCTTAACGCATTTTATTTTTCTAGTGAAACCACAAACCATTTGCTGATATCTAAAGATTACTAATTATAATTACTTACAGATATAGGTGCCGTGCTGGCGAAATAATCCGTTTGCCGCATTAATCTGCAATTGAATATATTAACTGAAAACATTATTACATGACTACCATATTCCTAAACGAACCTAAGTAGACTGGTTGTAAGGTTCCGAACGTTCACTCGAATCATCTGCTGGAGTGCAGGTTGAAATTCAACTAGTGAAAGACTTAATAACTACGAATAAGCCTAGTTACTTTGGTGGTACTTGGTTGGCGGTTTAAATACCTACTGCAATTAACCTTCGCTGTGACCTGCTTAACCGTTGTGGTTTTCTGATCTTTTTATGGTTATTACCTCGACCCATCTTTTACTAACTAACACAAAAAATTTTCTGACTGTAAATTTATGACAGTGTTTAATGATTAAACGGCAAATGTTGACATTTGTCGATATGGTTACATTCATTGACAAGTTTACATCAAGGCCCCCTAGTTTACATAAGGACATTTTGGTAGTAAACTATCACGTGTAGGCATATATCTAATACTTACTATATTGCTAGCGGCTATGAGTGGGAAACTTGCCAAGGAAGTGAGACAGACAACCAACTCTTCAATGTATAATGGTGAGCTGTGTGCAAGCGCGGCGGCGTCGTCCGGCCAATGGGGAAGTGGTCAAGTTTAAAATTCGCTTCTAAAGGCGGAGTTCGAATTCTCACGCATGCGCACCAGACGCGTTATACTCTAAGTGAGACTATGTCGGCGCCGTAATGTTTTCTGACGTTTCCAGGCCCTACTAGCAATATATGTATATTATATATATGCGTGTAGGTAATGTGAAGTGATCCTATTACCTGTGATTTTGACAAATTTAATGCTTTTCCGTCGACGTCTCCATAAAATGTGATTTTATGGACGTATTTACGTACGAAAGATGTCGCTTTTTTGAACGCCATTAATTTTTCGTCCACATACGTTTTTAGTCCTCAAACCCTTTTCGTCCGCAAACGCTTTTCGTCCCTCAACAACTCTTCTAACTCACACTTCTCTTTATTATTTTTTTGAAATTATGAAGGTCGACGGAAAAATTTAATATGCACCTCCGACGAAAACTGCTTTTTATGACCTTGCTTGATCGTCCATAAAAAGCCAATTTCCGGTCTAGATACACAAAAAACTATTTAAAAGATGGATAATAGTCATTTACGGTACAAGTGTACACGCGTGCCATACAACAACTCAGTAAATACCAAAAAAGCATACAGTTTGTACTGCCAGCTGTGAAAAGTAAAAGTGACAAATTAAATGAGAGTGAGCTAAAGTACTTATAAGTCACGGGAGTGAGTTAAGTAGGTAGTTATAAGTTAAGTGTGGGTTATTTATTATAACGGTGTTAAGGGTGCGTAACCTAGCTAGTAATAACCCAGTTTACTTACGAACTAGTAAAACACCATATTACTATTGAGTATTGGATAAAGTGTCTTTACGATGTGGCCAAATGATAATAGTAATTTACGTTACAAGTGCGTAAAGCTACTCTTAAGGCACGAGTGGGGTAGAGCTAAAACGCGAGTGATCGAGCGTTTTAAGCCCCACGAGTGACTGAAGATGCTTTACGCACGTGTATCGTACAATATTTTATCTACGATAGAATCTAAAAAAAAACGGTAAATATAAAAAATATTTTACATGTAAATTAGAATTACGAGCAACCGGTCCTAATTTTCAGTGTTTTAAAAATTTTAAAACACGTTGCTACTAACTACGTGTCTAATGAAATTTTTTAAGCACGTTGCTATTAACGACGTAAACTAATGAAAACATGTTATTAAACAGCCGTTTTACAAACTTAAAACTGCCAACTAAAAGGCAATTTTACACACTGTCGTAGATAAAGGTATTATTAATGTATTGGAACCAGACTTTGAATTTCAATTGTGAACATTCCCGAGACAACGTGTCGAAGGAATGCACGAAGATATTGGTGACGACTGGCGAAAGAGGCGAACCCATAACCGCATTAGAGCGTGGTTCGCAGACTCCGTGGTATATGAAACAAGTAACAGAGAGGCACTTTGCTATCAGGGTACTATACTCTTGACAACTGTTGGATTATATTAAATGTCTTTTTAACACCTAATTCTTGGAGATACTGAGCCTTTGTTTGCGCAAAAATACAATACACTTGAACGCTGCTGATTAAATAATTCTATATGTACGATATACAGTGTCCGCCAAAAAGTCGGCATAATATGGGAAGAAATTTTATTTCTAATTTTTCAAAAAAACTTTTAACGACAATAATTTGTGCTTGTCTAAAAACCTATTTAGCCCCTATCATATATACCGAGTGATTTTTACTTGTTTAGAAAATGGAGTTTTTCGAAATTAAGTATTATTTCAATGAGATTTTTTAGAGTGTGTTATTTTTAGCTAACTAAACAATCTCAAGACCAGACAACCCCTACTTTTTTTTAACTTTAGCTAAAATAAATTTTTCAATTTTTTAAATATTTTTCAAAATTTCACATGCAAAGACTTAATATTAAAGTTCAAATTTTTTTATGTGAACACTAAAGAATTATAATTGGTTAATATAATATAAAATGTTAATTACTTCTTTAAATTTTTTATTATTTACCGAAAAGTAGTATGTTTGCAAAATTTTTAGGTTTTCTATGCAAGGCGCTTTTTAGGAGACATATTTTTCAGTTCTAATTAACATCGATTTAAATGGCTTCAAGCAACTCTAATCTAGCCCTGTTAATGAATTACTGTTACAAAAATCCTGTAAACGTTTATTTACAGTTGTCTAAATGAGGAGATTTTTTTATCCAATTACATGTTCTAAACAATTTCCTCATTTAGGCAACTGTAAAAGGACATTTACAGGATTTTGGTAACAATAATTCATTAACAGGGCTAGATTAGGAGGTTCTTGAAGCCATTTAAATCGATATTAATTAGAATTGAAAAATATTTCTCCTAAAAGGTGCCTTGTATAGAAAAAGTAAAAATTATGCAAACATACTACTTTTCAGTAAATAATAAAAAAATCTAAAGAAGTAATTAACATTTTATGTTATATTCGAAAGTTATAATTTTTTAAAGTGTTCATATAAAAAAATAAACTTTAATATTAACCCAGATATGCCTAAAGGGTAAGTTGAAAATTAAAAATAATCATTTTATTGGAATTGCACTTTATTAATGATACAAAAATTACACAAACTCAAAAAAAAAAGATTTTTTTCCAAAAAATGGAAAATTTCAGCCGTACTACATGTAGTACATTAGGCACATCGACACTTGTAATATAACAATTATTTTTTGGTGTGAAACTGCACAAAACACTTAACATGCACCCCGATATCGCACTTTGAACATCTTGTAGTGGTTCTTTGGTGACAATGACCACATCGGGTTTGTTTTTCTTGAGGAATGACAAGGTGGTCCAGACGGTCATAACGTAGATCATTGTCTCGGGAGCTACTTGCATGTCCTTTTTGATAAGACAAACTTTTTTTATTCTGAACAAGTAATGTACAAGCAATTCTCCTTCTGAAACTCAGCTGGTCCAAATCTCCTCCACTTCGGCGATGTAAATGCCAAGCGTTCTAGATTGCCATATCAATGGAGTGCATCAGCAAAGGAATATACCATTTTTTCCCCCGAATAGAAATTCGATACAAACTGATATTTTGATCAGATCGATCGACCCCTCCCATATTGGCATTGTACATGTGGATGAGATGAGGCTGCTCCACCTGGATATTCTTTTTTTCCTTCTGTGAATAACGTTTGACCACGTGGATCGGTGCAACTCCCGCAAAGTTCGAACAGAGACAAACCACACTATTATCGTGCCACTTTATTGCAATCAAATTCTGATCACTGATTTTCGCGTAATCGTAACTCCCTCGGCTCTTTTTCTTCATATCCTTTGACTCCACCAGTGAAACTCCCCTCAATCGGTTTTCTCTCACCGTACCGGTAGCGTAAAAATTCAGTGCTGTCAACTCTTCTATCAGAGGAATTGAAGTGAAGAAATTATCGAAGAAAAGGTGAAACTTCATCTCTGGCCATTTTTTGCGCAGAGCTTGAGCATACTTCAATACCACTCCTGCACCAACTCCAAGATATTTATACGTTTCACTAATGTTTGTTGAAGCTCCCTGATACGGTTCAAACCAGTTCAAATAACCCAACCTGGTAGTCCCAACCCACAACTTGTAGCCATATCGTATAGGTTTTCCATGAATATACTGCTTGCACCCATGACGTCCATAGTATGGGACCATAGCTTCATCGATTGAGTGCATCTCCTCTGGAGGCGAATGCTCCATGAATTTTTCATTCAACAGTGTGAAAATCGGCCGCACTTTTGTGAACTTGTCGCGTTGCTCAAGCTGCTGATTGTCACAGACATGAAGATTCGAGAACAAATACTCGAATCTGTCTCTTGAGATAGCTTCCGAAACCATGTCATTGTGACCATCTTTGTTGCGTTCCCAGAACATCCTTCGTCTTGGCACTTGTACATATCCACTAAGGATCAGAACTCCGATGAAAGCCTTGACTTCATGACTTTCTATGTTTGGTCTCCGGTTCTTTTGTTGAGCGTACTTATTACTAAAGTATGCAATAGTGTCTATTACTTTCTCATCAAAAAACTTTGAAAAAAGTTCCAAAGGACTGTCTAGATTCGGCACGTTATAATTATTGTCAAAGTTTGTTGTAATCGGAGCCAAATCTTCTACGACCCAATCGTAATGCTTCTTTTGTTTCGCAGGTGGTTTTGTTTGTTTCTGTTTGTTTATCGGTACGTTTGTTCGCAGTTGGGATAAGGGTAAATTGTCATCCGATGAAAAATCGCTGTCGTGGTCATCGTCTTGAAAGATAATTTCTGCAGGAGCCTTCAGTTGGTTTGCGGGTAGATTATCAATGGTGAGATCATCTTCACCTCCAGAATCTTCATCCGTTACATCAGCTGCTGCATTGTCAGGTGGAAATATCATGATTTTGTCGACTCTACGGACATTTTCATCATCGTCCTCTAACATTGCAAGAGCTTCATGAAGCGAGAACCCCCTATAATTAAATGATATTTGTAGACACATATTTTCCTAATGTACTATATTTAGTACACCTCTTTTCCAGCCCCAAAAATTACCACAGATTTTGAAAATAACTTGAATGTTTGAATGTCGACTGCTAACATCACTATTTGAGGTTATGTTTTTCACTGAACGAAATTTTTATAGTTTTTTATTTATTTGCAATCAACTTACCTTGCGAAGCGGATGTTGAGATCGTCCATTTCTATTTATTGGCTGACTTTGAAGCGGAACAAAACACAAACGAGGTTTGAAAAGTCAATTGAATGCTGACACCCGCGTTGTCTCGTGTATACTGAATGGTTTCATGCATCTGCAAATGTTGCAGCCACTCCGCCACCGTGCAGGCTGAGACTTGTTTGGCCGTACCACATATAGTACATTAGGCATATCTGGGTTAAGTCTTTGTAGGTGAAATTTTGAAAATCTTTAAAAAAATTGTTTAGCTAAAGTTAAAAAAATAGGGGTTTTGTATCCTTGAGATTGTTTAGTTAGCTAAAAATAACACACCCTAAAAAAATCTCATTGAAATATTACCTAATTTCCCAAAAATAGCACTTTTTCGATTTTGACAATTTCGAAAAACTCCATTTTAAAACAAGTAAAAATCACTCGGTATATATGATAGGGGGTAAATAGGTTTTTAGACAAACACAAATTATTGAAGTAAAAAGATTTTTGAAAAATCAAAAATTAAATATTTTCCCATATTATGCCGACTTTTTGGCGGACACTGTATACTAGAAAACATTTATTTTACATGTTTATACACAAAAAATGTTCTTCAACTTTAACACTCTGCTACTCAACTTTTCTCTTAAAACTATATTTTTTTGGCGAATAAATCGCTTTTAAAACAGAATACTTTTTACTTCCTGTTACACAGTAAAGGCAGTATTGGATTCACCTCAAAAATTCGAAATTGAGTTTTTAACTCATTTTCGCGTTTTAGAGTCTCCTGAACATAAAAAACATGCTTTTGTTCATTGGTCTGTCTGTGTGTGAACAGAATTATCTCAAAAACGAAAAGAGACATGACGTTGAAACATCATATATACGTTTTGTGTAGTATCTAGATGCGACAGCAAGCTTTTGAAGAAAATCGCATAGCTGGAAGTATGGTGTTTACTCTTGTGAGTTTTCAGGTTTTTCGAATTTTCAAAAATGGCTCTATCGATTACGACTGCCTAAAATTGAGAAAAGTGCATTAAGAGAAATGTCAGGTCTGTCATTTTCAAAAATATTTTAGTAGGCAAATGTCATTATGTCATTTAGTCAGGACAAGAATTCGAAAAAGTGAAGTTCTAGAAGCAAATCATATTACTTTTGAGTTAAAGGTTATTTCTAGCTAATTGGACCCCGCTGAATCCAAAAATGCCTGTTACCAACTCGAAATCCCGACCGTAAGTGAGATATTCAAGATGGCGGCCAAAAGCCGGAAATCGACACATTTTCCGCCTCCTAAGACGTATAAACGTAATTTAAACATCAAATTATAAGTTTTGGGAGGTAAGGAACACACCCGTATACATGAAAATAGCATTTGGAGTCAGTAAAATAATTTATTAATTTGTAATCAATTTTTAAGCCAGGAAAAGACAAGTCTTAAAAACATTTTCGCTATGTGTATTTAAGCATAGAGCTCGTCATTTACAGATCTTCATGCATGGGTGGGACTCCAATCAACTGATCCATCAGATTTTTCTGAAATAAAAAAAAAGTATTTGATTGAAAGTTAGAGGACTTGGCATTTCAATATCGAGAGCTGAGTGCGAAGAAACCATTGGATGGACGAAATTTAATGCAAAAAATGCAAAAATGATAGTTGCTAAATCTTCCTTGGACTCGTGCCAATTATTTTGAATCCGACGCATGAGTTAACGACCTTTAGTACCGTCCTCAAGAGGTGCATAGCAGTAGCAGATGGACTTGGAGAAAAGTATGTTGTACTGACTACGGATCAAGCCCTATATTGTAAGCTTGTTGAGCCTCAGGCAAGCTCTGATATTTACAAGGAGCGTATAATCTTGAGAATGGGTGGACTGCACATATCCATTAACTTTCTGCAAGCTATTGGTCAACATATGGCTGGAAGTCGCCTGGCAGAGTTGTGGAATGAGGGTGGTTGCCTTGCGGAGGGCTCAATAAGAAAAGTTTTGGATGGCAAAGCTTACGCTAAGGGAATGCAAGTACACAAACTTACCTTCCCAGCATTGTGGAGAATATTGTACCCACAGATTTTGAGCATGCTGGAGGAAAATGATTTTGAAGTAGCTGAAGAATTCAAGAAAGCAGCAGGGAATACCATTTATTTAAGAGCCTTTTTGCATTCATGAGTCCAAGAGTATTTAATAGACTTTTTGAAGAAGCGCAGTGAAGATGACATAAACTTTTGTCTGTGGTTAAGCTACATCGACATAGTGCTAATCCTTCCCATGTTTACTAGAGGAATCCGTTGTGGAGACTGGAAATGTTTCCTGTACTCTCTTCCTGAAATGCGGTCACACAGGGATTGGTACGGACATATAAACTATCTAAATTCATTGAGTGTATACAACGCTCAAATGCATCAGTTACCTGCAGAAGTGGAATCAAAATTTCTTTCTGGAGATTTTAGGGTAATGCGAAGCGCAAAGAAGTTTGCACAAGTAGACCCGGATCACGCACAAGGGTGTTTTGTCGGCACTTGCAACAGTGCTTCAGGTGGAATTTTGGTTATAACGCAAGATGTACGCACAATAAAACGTTGGACGCTCACGCTAGCCTGGCGCAGTGAATTAGCCACCCAAACATACCAAATGTATAGCATTCAGACGAAATCTTGTTTAAAGGAGGAAACTCGGTCGCAGGACTAGAGACGAACCAGTGCCGGTGCAGAAAAGAGTCCGACCCATGAATGAAGATCTGTAAATACCGAGCTCTATGCTTAAATACACATAGCGAAAATGTTTTTAAGACTTGTCTTTTCTTGACTTAAAAATTGATTAAAAATTAATAAATTATTTTACTGACTCCAACTGCTATTTTCATTTATACGGGTGTGTTCCTTGCCCTCAGAAACTTATAATTTGATGTTTAAATTACGTTTATACGTCTTAGGAGGCGGAAAATGTGTCGATTTCCAGCTTTTGGCCGCCATCTTGAATATCTCACTTACGGTCGGGATTTCGAGTTGGTAACAGGCATATTCGGATTCAGCGAGGTCAAAAGAGCTAGATAACATGTTTAACTCAAAAGTAATATGATTTGCTTCTAGACTCGTAACGGAAGCTTTTTTCTCAAATCTAGTCCTGACTACCCGGTAAATAAATTTTTGTGCGTAAGATGGTTTAAACTGGAATGTCTTTTAGTCAATATAAAAAGAGCATTCAATTGACGTAATTTTAATATCAGTGTATATTTTCTTAAAATACTGTACATTATTTACATTTTTTAAACAACGGTTGCTACCAATTCATCATTTAAACGTTTTATGTATGAAAATTATTTTACGTATTTTACGATCGCTAAACTACGTTTACGTATAGACGTTGAGGAAGTATATCTGCTATATTTGTAAATAGACGGTTTATTATGTAACTCATAAAAGATGAATGTTAAATAACGGATGCTATCAATTCATCATTTAAACGTTTTGTGTATGAAAATTCATTTACGTATTTTAAGCGTAAATAAGACGTTTCCTTTACGATTGCGAAATATATTTTGCGTATAGATGCTGTGGAAGCATATATACAATATTTTAAAATAAACGGTTGATTATGTAACTCATAGAAGATGAATGTTAAATAACGGATGCTAGCAATTGATTATTTAAACGTTTTGTGTATGAAAATTCATTTACGTACCTATTTTAAGCGTTGTATGGTTAGGTAAATAAAACGTTGCTTTTACGATTGCGAAATACATTTTGTGCATAGACATTGTGGAAATATATATACTATATTTTAAAATAAACGGTTTATTATGTAGCTCATAAAAGATAAATGTTAAACGACGGATGCTATCAATTCATCCTCTAAACGTTGTATGTTTGCAATTTTTTTACGTATTTTAAGCATTGTATGGTATTGATAAATAAAACGTTGCCTTTACGATTGTGAAACTACGTTTACGTATAGACGTTGTGGAAATATATATACTATATTTTCAAATAAACGGTTTATTATGTTAACCGAATATGATGCAACTTCGTCAAGAGGGCACCGTCGAAAATCTTCGGTTTATTATGTAACTCATAAACGATAAACTAACAGCTTCCTATTTTACTTATTATACCTACAGTAACAGTCCAATTATAACAGGCAATAACTTATGTTTTCACATTACCTACTTAGGTTTTAGTCTAATTTACATTATTACATAGATAAAAATTTGGTATTATACCGGGTGTCGACAGAGAATGGTAACGCCCCTTATTTAATTAACGCTTTAAAATATGGATTTTAAATTCTGGAATCGTAAATTATGTATAAAAGTTCATGTTTCAGATACTTATATTAAATCATGGCATTCTTTGTTGTTGCGACAGTGCTACCAACTTATTTTTTTTTAAATGGAACATATTTTATTACAGATTCTGAAAGAGGGTAAACATTTTTAAGCAAACACTTTCTAAATTTCAAAAATCGGTTAATAATTACGGACACATACCTACTCGTTTTATTCAATACAAATACAGCACACAGTCAGTTGTTACGAACGTTTATTAGTAGAGAGGAAAATATTGTTTTTGTAAATAAAAGTAATAATTGTGCTTATTTAATATGTAGATCTAATTGAAATTCGCATATCACACATCGGTCGGACGGTGCGCGCGCGAGTACATACAAAGCAGTAGTTGGGGAAATTAGCATGTGGCTCAAAAAATTCAAGGATTTCGTTTTCAAAAAAATTCTATTGCAGATTAATAGGTTGATAGCCCAGTCAAATGTTACATCGGAACTTACATTAAATGGGGTATTAATAATTTTTGGAGAGGTGTTTTGGATCATTAGTGGGACTAAAAATCCAGATTTGCAACCCTCAGAAACCTGTGCTCGCTGAATGGCGGTCGAAAAACAGCGACTTTTTCGGACTTTTTTCGGTTTTTTGACAAGATCTCCTAAACTATGCGTTTGTTGGAAAAAATGTTTCACTGCTTTTTAAAGTAAATTAAATTTTCTACCAAATAAGATCAAAATCGTTTTTGTAAGTTATATAGTTATCGAGATGCGGCTTTTCAAAGATTGACCTTTTTTTCCAAAAAGTGAAAATTTTAAGTTTTCTTCTAGTTTCGAGTTGGGATACCGGCAAAATGACACGTCTTACAGAAAAGTCAGTAGCATAAAAGTTGTAGGGAAGTTAATAAGCTTTAATATGAGCTAAGGCTGATCCTTGTAGCTCAGATAGTCTCGCCAGAAATTACAAAAAACAAAAAGATGAAAAAATTTCTTTTTTGGTTGAAAGTTAAGTAACATCGTTTCCTTCACCAACACCTTAATTAATGTTTTTTTTCATAACATGTCGGCGGAAAATTTCGTATGACTAAGTTGAGAAAGTTTACAGTGGTTTTTATAGTCATTGAAGAACTTTTGAAAAGAGCCAGCTCACCAAAAAATTCGACGCAGAGTTGAAAGTCCACTTCAAGTATGAATTGGCTCCTATTTTGTAGAAAATTCAATTTACTTTAAAAAAGCAGTGGAACATTTTTTCCAACAAACGCATAGTTTAGGAGATCTTGTCAAAAAACCGAAAAAAGTCTGAAAAAGTTGCTGTTTTTCGACCGCCATTCAGCGAGCACAGGTTTCTGAGGGTTGCAAATCTGGATTTGTAGTCCCAGTAATGGTCCGAAACACCTCTGCAAAAATTATTAATACCCCATTTAACGTTAGTTCACGCATTTTTTGTGTAACATTTGACTGGGCTATGATGTATTTTGTATTTTTCGAAGATAAAATTAATAGAGGTATAATAGTGATGAAAAATGTAAAAACTTAAATACCTAATATTATTAAAGCAGTAAACAGCTAAAATGGTTTAAAAAACTAATAAATAAATAGAAAAAGGAAAAATTAAGCATGTACTGAAAAAATAATAACGATAATAATAATCTATCTGAGGACCTATCAGTGGCGGTAACAAACAATTCAAATAAAAATCGTTAAATTTTTGAAACATTTTGATTTGCCACATCTCATCGTCCCGGTAAACCTAAAAAAACAGATTTTTCTTGTTTATTGTTCAAAAACATGATGGAAGGTTTATTGTATTTATTGTTTCAAATTCTATTCTTAATGATGTCCATACAATGAAAATGCAATATTCTCTCTTTGCAATGTGCATTTCTCCTTGTATTTGGTAGAAGCAATTATGGTTTCTCTTTAGTTTCAACTGTCCATTTTCTTCAGTTTACAGGATTACAAGAACTAAGGTTCTAAGAATTGCAAATGCGTTAAGCCTGCCGCTACCCTGTTTGGGACTACCTGACAGGAACAATGAAACTGGTATATTTGTGCATTTCCAAGCAGTAATTTTTGTAAAGATTGCCGTCAGTTTTACTTCACCGTTCGAATTGTTAAGACATGCAGTGCGGGTTATTTGTTAGTGGCTGATTGTAGTTATTTATTAATTAATTAAAATACGAACTAATAGAAATCGTGGCATTCATAAAGTGCAAGTGCATCGCGCATCCCCTTTGAACGTGCAACAGATATATCATGTAAGTTTTTCATTGAGTACCCTTGTTAGCTTTTTCTTAGAGAAGCATTTTGTCTTATTACAATAGATTTACCTGTTGCCCATTACTAAAAAACTTGAAGCAACGGAACCATGTATATTACAGAAGTTTTCGACAAACGAAATTGTAAAACACAAAAATTCCATAATCAACAATAAAGTATGTTCTTAAAACATGTGCAGTTGTTTCGATAGTTTCAGAGTAGCAGTAGCAATATATCTCTAATTCTCTCTTATATAAGCTCTTGCAGAACATTTTTTGTACCTTCTTAATATGAGAAATATTATGTAGGTACATATATAATTACGATATTCAATCTTTTTCAGGAGCACCCAACAACAAATAAATTGCATCGGTTAACTGAACAACAGTATGCAGATTTGGAGAAAACACTCAGCATGGGCACAACAGAGGCCGACGAAGGACTTCAGATTTTAGATGTACTTATTAAATAAATAAATACGTTTGAAATATATATTTTTTCCATCTTTATTTATTCATCAAACAGACCTTTTATAAGCGTCACAAAAATATCTACGAAACTGTGACTGTTCGAAATAGTCATCGTTGCATCGGATACGCGACTTATTTTGAAAGCTGTCATAACGATGTAAAACTACGTAGCGTTTACGACGGTTTGCTAGACAACGTTGATTGTTTGAAATTCTGAATTTTAGAAATAGTCATTATTGCATCTAAGGTGCGACTCATTTTAAAAGCTGAAATAGCGATGTAAAAATTACGTACCGTTTACGACGGTTTGCTAGACAACTTTAAATGTTTGACACTTTGACTGTTAGAAATTGTCATCGTAGCATGGGATGCGCGACTCACTTTGAAAGCTGTAATGACGATGTAAAAACTACGTACCGTTTACGATGGTTTGCTAGGCAACGTTAATTGTTTGAAATTCTGAATTTTAGAAATCGTCATTATTGCATCGGATGTGCTACTCAGTTTAAAAGCTGACATAACGGTGTAAAAATTACGTACCATTCGTGACGGTTTGATAGACAACGTTAATTGTTTCAAATTCTGAGTTTTAGAAATAGTCGTTATTGCATCGGATGCGCGACTCATTTTAAAAGCTGAAATAACGATGGAAAAACTACGTACCGCTCACGACGGTTTGCAAAACAACGTTAATTATGACCATTGGAAATAGTTATTATTACATCTTTATGTTGTAGTACAAAATACGTCGATTACTGTTACTCATAGTAACGTTTCAAAAATATCGCTTAGCGACGTATTTCGAAGGGACTTATATGTCTATCTGCCGATCGTCGTATATTCATCGTAAAAGCAAGAAAAAGATGTACAATCTACGTTGTTATGACCAAATTTATAGAAAATTATTTACCGGGTACTATTTCAGTTACGTAATGAAGTTATTACACAACTCAGTTGCGTAATAAAACCATTAAATAACTGAGTAGTGTAATGAGTTTCATTACCTAACTGAAATAGTGTCAAATGAGTGACGTAATGCGTTACCTATCCCACTGGAGTAGATAAAATTTTGTACAATACATGTGTGATAATGCATCATTAATATACTTGTGTGCTTACATAACTCGTGCTACGCACTCGTTTGTAACTTACAAACACGTATGTTAATGATGCTGTTATCCCACTTGTATAGTAAATAACTATTAACTATGGTAATTAAATAGCCATTGACCCTTCTCACTTCAAGGTTGTTTATAATGCCTGGCCAGGAAACCGTATTAAAAGCATTCCTTAAATCGACCGCTACCATTGCGCAGTAACCCTTATGTCCACTAGCACCCTTTTTAGCTTCGCTAGCAATATTCTTAACCCTCGCCCGGCGGAAATAATTTCAGTTACGCGGAGTGGGTCTCTAATGACCCGGATCGAATTCAATTTTTTTAAATTAGTTTTAGAGCACCACAATGTCTGATTTTCTAATACATACTTGCGCATGATAATATAATTATAAAACTTTTATTTTTATTGACCTGCAGACTAAAAAATTCTTCATACTTTGCGTCACTTTTATCGCTTCGACTGTCCTCATCAGACAAAAAATGAAAGTCGTTTTCGTCATCATCACGCATTAGTTCGTCATACAATTGTTGTTCAGTAAGGGGAATTTTATTAGGATCCATTCTTTTTGCCTATTATTTTACACAGTAATCGAAAAGCAAGCGGGCCGGGAGGAATTGTGGCAGAGTTGATATAGAATGGAACAAATAAAATGGCAAGAATGCTTACAAAACTGTTTAGTAGATGTTTCACTGGAAAAACAATTCCAGAAGAATGGAAAATAGGGTTTATGTCATCCATATACAAAAAGGGAAATTAACAGAAATTTAAAAACTACCGAGGAATAACTGTAACATCTACGATTAGTCGGCTTTACGGAAGAATTTTACGGGATATTATAGAAGAGGAATACAAGGAAAGAGAAGCTGAGGAACAAAGCGCATTCCGTGCTGGCAGGTCATGCATGGACAACATATTCTGCCTAAAACAAATTATAGAGAAAAAGATAGCAACTGGATGAGAATTACATCTGCTCTTTATTGACCTCACAAAGGCTTATGAAAACATACCAATTGGAAAGATGTGGGAAGTGTTCCAAGAAACGAGGTTAAATCACACAATAATAAAAGCACTGCAAGAAATATATAAGAAATCAACAGTGAAGATTAAAATAGGGCAGCAAGTATCTCAAGGATTCACAGTAACGAAAGGACTAAAACAAGCATGTTGCATCTCCCCAACAATATTTAAAATATATGTAGAGCATGCACTAAAAATATGGAAGAAGAAATGTAGCTGCATGGGATTGAAACTAAATGACTCTAAACTATATACCTTGCAGTTTGCGGACGATCAGGTCCTCATTGCCCAAGATAAACATGACCTGGAGTATATGACAAGAAAGATCAAGGAAGCATATGAAAAATGGGGTTTATCTATGAACATAAAGTCTGTTCACGAAACTCCTGGGCTGTCAAATTGTAATAATTATATTTAAGTTGGCAGCAAATTTAAAATTTCGTTGGTAACTTTCTACTTTCACATTTGGAAACACTGCAAAATTTTGAAACTTCCAAATTTCAACATTTGATTTATTTGTCAAAGTGACATTTCAATTCGTAATTGTCTTTATCAACGAAGTATCTTTTTTAAAATGCACCAAACACCAACCTTGAGAAATTATAAGGCCACTGATTAACACCACCAACAAAAAATATGTTATTCATATGTTGTTGATGGGTTTCTATCCCAACATGGGCATGCCGTTCTTAGACTGCATCCTTACCAGTGCCAGTATAATCACATAGAGTTATAGTCAAAATTATACCCATTCGGAGTCACGTGACTTTTGTCTGTCTCTGTTCATCTTTAGTAAAATAGATGAAATGGAAGAAATTTGAAAAAAAGGCATGTCGATTCATAAAATTAATTTTTAAAATTTGACGTTTCTAATCTGTCAGATTATATTTTTCGTGTAAGTTATTGAGATAAGGGTAATAAAACCTAAAATTGTTGAGCGGAAAACTGGAAATTAAAAGAAACCATCGGACATGCGGTATAACGACAGTCACAACAATTAATTTGAATATTATGCGTTTTTTTATGAAGAGTACAATATTAATAATAGTAAATCAACAGTTTCACCCTCCAACGCTGTTCGCCGTGCTTCTCTTGCGTTAAATATCTCGGAGAGCACAATTTACCGAAAATATGAGCCAGAAAGTGAAGAATGCAAAAACGGAAGTCGACGAAGCAGTCAAGACACTGTATATAAAATGTATGTAGCTAAAGAATTTGTAACCATAAAAAATCTAAAAAATGCTTGGTTGAAGAATCTGGAGAATTTTCACATTCAGTTTCTTCCCTAAATAGATTGTGCAAGGAAATAGGCTTCAAATGGCAATGTTCTATAATAGAATATGCATGCACAAAAATTGACTTAAAATTTGCTATACGCAGCAGGTTTTTAATGTAGCAGCTGACATATCTTTATTATATTTACATTTTACGACATGTTATGTTTTCTTTAACCTGTAAATTCAGTTTGATTTCATATAAGAGAATAAACCCGTAGCAACCTTGTTTTAGAAATTGGCATATGTCAGGATAACCTACAAAACGGAATGTCATTTATGTCCCTAAAATTGCATTTTTAAGAATCGACATACGTAAAATTACTAGATTATCACGTGACTCCGAATGGGTATAAATTTGACTATAGCATGGGCATTTGTAAAAAACTATTACAACAAGCATATACAATCCCAACCTTCATCTTAGTAATTTTACAGAGCAAATGTGGAAGAACAGCATTGCTCATTGTGAAACACTTATTAAAAATGACTGGATAAAATACATGGGCACTTGCAGTGTGGCGGATATTCCTCCAGTCATAATATCGTTAACTGAATCTGACACTGATGAGTCCGACATGGAATTCTCTTCAGATTCTGATACAACAGACTGATTGTGGAAATATAAAAGTATCCACTATAAATTTCTTATTCTCTCTCTTTTTCTGTAGCACTACAGCCCTAGATGCGTTTTGGCTTAAAATTCAATACTTACATTTCCAATTTGTAACTTTGTTTAATAATATTTTTCTACTTTCGACATAAAACCGTCGAACATAACCTATCTTTATTTATCACTAGATTTGAAGTACATTACATAAAAAAGTTACTATTATAGGTACACTCAAGAAATTTTAAAACAATTATTTTTGACAGCCCAGGAGTTTCGTGAACAGAGTATAGCTAAAACCAAATACCTTTGTGTGGGGGAAAAGCAACAGACTTAGAACTAGAGAACAATGAAAGTGTGGGGAGATATGACAAATACCAATACTTAGGAGTATAAATAGACAAGGAAGGAAAAGATTCGGTAGAAATAAGACAACGAATAAAACAAGGTCGAAGAGCTATAAAAAGATTAAATGGGATTTGGTGGCATAAGGAAATTACTAAGAAACGGAAACTAACTATTTATGTAATAATAAAAAGTATAACACTATATGGAGCTGAAGCGTGGAGGATGACGGAAGATGATAAAAGAAGAATTGCAGCGGTTGAGATGGACGCCCTACGGAAATCATGTCGAGTATCAAAAAGAGAAAGAGTAACAAACGAAAGAATTAGAGAAAAGATGGCAGTACAAGGGACTATAATCGACGATATAAATAAGATACAACTTACCTAGTACGGCCATGTAAGGAGAATGGCAGAGGGAAGACTACCAAAGGCTGCCATGGAATGGATACCATCGGAGAGAAGAAAGAGAGGAAGACCCAGAAGAACTTGGGGAGAAGGAATCCGGAAAGCAATGAGCGAAAGATATCTAAATGAAGAACAATGTCTCGACCGGATACAGTGGAAAAGAAGTCTGGAAATCGGAAAGCGCCGACAGACGCTATAAACCGACAATATATATATAACGCTTTCCTACCATTCTGAACCAAATGTATGTTTCCGAGCGGTAAATCCTGAACCAGCCAGACAATTCTGAGCCACATATATGGTTCAGGATTGCAAACCCATGTAAAATGGTTTCCCGCCACTTGCAGAGTGTATAGAAAAAAATTTAAAATGGCTCAGTTTTGTATGAATCTTCAAACTTGAGTTCCGGCTTCGCCCGATTGTGGCGCCGCTGTCGTTCAATTTGTATATCTGTATAACTGCAATCCTGAACCACAAGAATAAATATAATAACCAGAAGCATATCTTCTACACAACCGCTTTGATGTCGATGCCGACAACGGGTGACCTCGAACCATTGTATTCCATTCCAGCCTCTACCTACACTGACTGCACTGGCCGTTTCAGTTTAGAAACGTCCCAAGGCTATGAGGCGCCGGCGGTCAGGTAATACGAGATATCCTTCTGGTTATTATATTTATTCTTGTGCCTGAAGCATGCGATGTGTCATCGAGGTCACGCGAATAACCGGGTATTCCCCGTGTTGATTTAATTTTGTTCGCTTAGTTTATGTGAAGCAGTTTTGTATGGAATTCGTTATTAGTGCGTGTATATTGAAATTATGAACAGGGGACGTTGGATAGTTTCTCTAGCCAAATTGAAACTAGAAAGTAAGTACAACCTTTTATTACCTTAATTATCTTCATGGTTCCGTAAATAAATGTTTACAAGTATATTATAACCCCCACCCGTTTAAATTTAAACAAGTCTATCTCTACTGTACGGGGTTGTTTAGGGATGATTTTCTGAAATATATCGATTCTTGCAAAATTACGGTTAATAAACTCCATCGGTTTTAGTATGGTATTCGCCACTTTTCTGAAATTTTGATGTAAATTTTCGGACTCTCCTAATTGTTACTTTGTTATTAGTATAGTTGTATACAGGGTGGATAACAAGATCTGCCTTGAGCTATACCTAGAGCTTTTAATTAAGATCATATTGCGACGGTCGATATGCCAATCGCATTTATGTAGGGGAGAGTAGTACACACTGAGACAAAAAAACTAAATTTAAGTAGAACATTTTATTCATTAAAATAAAGAAAACGTTTGTTGCGGTTTAAAAAAATACAGTGCTTTGTGCATACTTTATATATATTTAACAGCCAAATTCATTATCTGATATAATTTTAAAAAAATATTTTATTTTTTGTTGTAACCGTCTCAGAGTGTACCTTCGCAGGTACACACTGAGACGATCATATTATTATTAAAAAACAAGGCATAATAACAACAGAAAATTATTTTTTTAATATTTAAACCACAAAAGGAACACACGTACTACATACGAGCAGAAATAACTTTGAAACTCCTTATCGAACATCAAAATTGTTAAAGTTAATGTTGAATTTGTAATAATTTGCAAATCGTTTGTTATTCATTGGAGTAGGATTTGGAAGAACCCATTTTATGTCGCTTTTTTTAATGCAGCAATATCAGGTTCATCTGGATATCTAAAGCAACCTCCCAGTTTCTCACTCTTTCGAAGATACGTAACTTCATACTCATTTACATCGTCAATATCGGAAATAATTTTTCCAATATAATACACATGGTTGGGAAACTCAACCAAAACAAAATCGTTTTTGACAGCAGCTCTAAAATAGTCAGGATCTTCTTCTATTTCCTCGGGACTCCAATTTTCGTCATCTGAAGTATCCATAAACTCTAAATTTGTCTTGTCATTTTCGTCTGATTCATTAATATCCTCTTGAATAGCTCGCTTTACCTTTTTTGGTGCTGAAGTCTTTCCAGTTTTTCTTTCTAGATCATTAGGGTCTGCTATAGTACGTGTGACTCTTATAAATGCCTGTTTCTTTTTTCCAGAATTTTCCTGTCTTTGCTTCTCCATTTGTAATAATAAATCTTTTTCGGGAGTGTCAGTAATAATTTTACTTTTGCCAGTGCGTCTACGTTTGCGATTTGCTTTTCTAGGAAGAGCTTTTGGGAAGCCTCTGAATATTGCTGGAGATACAAATACAGTAGGGTTGTTGTCCTCAGTGTCAGCATCATCATCATTGTCGTCATTAATATGATTTGTATTGCTTTTATCGTCAATGGCAGCAGTTTGTGATGTAGAAGGACTTTCTAAAGAACGATCTGTCACAGAGGATGTTAAAAAATCGGATTCAGTAAATATCGCGGTATTTAATGGATATATTCCACTGCGTTTAAAGCCTGCCATGATGTTTGTTGGCGTAATGGCCTTAGGGTGAGCTTCTCCTACACACTGCGCCACTTGATATATTGTCATTGGGACACCGGGATTTCTTAACATCCAGGAATCTACCGAGGCATTATAGTGAGCTTTGAAAGGCCCATAAACACTTATATCAAGTGGTTGCAGCTTGTGGCTGCAGTGTGGAGGTAATGTTAAAATAAAGACTCCTGCAGCTCGAGCCTTTTCCACAACAGCCACTGATATGTGGCTCTCATGGTTATCATATATTAATAGCGTAGGATTATCTATTGTACTGCTGCTATATTTAATAAAATGATCCAAGACCTGGGTAAAAAGTTCACCTGTCATCCAGCCACTTGGATTCGCCAGACCAAGGGTACTGGATGGTGCACCATTCAACATGTGGGGTTTAAAATATTTTCGTGGGAAGACCATTGCCGGTGGAAGGTAAGTCCCATTAGCTGAGATTATACAACATACGGTTACCAAAATACCTCTTTCGGCACTGGTACATTGATTTACTTGTTTTGATCCCTTTTCTGCTAATATCTTCTTAGGATTCTGGACTGTAGATACACCAGTTTCATCCAAATTGTATATGCGAGATACATCTGCCAGTTGTGGTTTTCGTTTAATAAGTTCTTCCAGGTGGTTAAAAAACATATTGACATTATGAGGGTTAAAGGAAGTTAATCTGCTTAGACTGCAAGCTTCTGGTTGCCTTATACTAATATTTTTACGTCGTTTTAAAAAATGTCTCATTCATTCCAATCCAGCAAAGCTATTCTTTGTCCAAGAATCAGGCATTGACAGATTATTATGAACTGCCATGTCATAAGCAATTTTTCTACACTCTTTTGTCGTTATACCATAGGCCATTTTGCTGCAGATAGTTATATAGTCACCTAATTGTTTCTCTTGGTCGTCACTGAATACACGACGGACAGAATAATTTGGTTCCATATCCTTAACAGTTGCGTTGGGATTTTCTCGCTTCTTCTTCACATATCTAGCCAATGTTTGAAACTTAATATCAAACATTTCGGCGGCATTACGAACTGAATAACCCTCTTCGATTACTGCGGTAACTCCTGCACTCATTTGCTCTGTAGTTGTGCGCCCTATCTTCCGTTCTTTTTCTTTTCTGACCATCTAAAATACAATTAAAATATGTCGATCAATTAAACGGTACACACTGAGACAGTCTCACTGTGTACCACCACATGCTGTCTCACTGTGTACGAAGTGCACGTATTTTAAAAATCGACTGCAAACTTTACCTGGACTTTCCAGACATGAAACTCCACTTAGAGGTTATGTTTTAATCATTGCCAAACATGATGAGTAAAAAGCAATTACGAAAATAAAAGTTTAAAATACGAAAACTATCATATCGCTTAGAATAATTTGTAAGTTCTTACCTTGAAAAAACGTTTTTATTTTATATATTCTAAAATATTTAACACACTCGCTCACAACCCCGTTCGCATGTGGATAAGTAAAGACCACACATAGTTCTGCAGTTAAAAGTAAAAATTGGGCGCTAAATTTAAAATTATTTTGAATGTCTCACTGTGAAATATGTCTTACTGTGTACTACCCTCCCCTAATTCGATTGATTAAAATTTCCAGAGATTCTTAAAAGGTAAAGGAAAAAATCTAATTTCATGTGCGTGTTGCGAAATACCTCCAAACATATTACTTAATACTTAATGCTGCAATGGGTTTTAGGTGAAGGGCTATAATGTGCATTGAAAATAATGGAGGTCCATTTGAATATTTAAGAAATAATTAAATTTGGCAGTATAGTTTCAACGTGTTAATATACCTATTGGTTTTCTTCTGTTTGTTGATTTTTTTATCTCAATTAAAATGTCCTTTTCTTGTTGTGTTAAACCTGTTTTTCTTGTGTATTTTGAGGTTAAATAGTGACTATGGAGTGCTACCGATCATACTGTGCGTTGACAGCTATCAATTGTTTTTAGTCAAAGCCCACTACTGAAAACTAATTTCGAAATTGGTAGTCCATAGTATAATTTTAAACATTTTCTTTTACCATTTCTTGGTGATGGTAAGTTTACTTATTATACATCATTAAACTCCGAAAAAAAACCTTATTCAGAATTACCAAAAATATACATAGCCGTCCATTTAAAAATCAAAAGTTGACTATAGCTGTTAAAATCTAGTAGGCCCTAAAAATGTTCTAACTACACCAAAAAGTAGTATTTAATTGCCAATTTCGATTGGCAATTAAAAGCTCTATAACTCGGGGCGGATTTTGTCATCCATTCTATATGCGTTACAGTTTTTAAGAGTAGGGGGTGGCATCTCAAAATAGTGCCTAGGGTAGCAAGAATGAAAAATCGCGCTGGAACGTGGGTCCGATAGTGCTTCGATAGGGAGTTCAGCCTTAAAGTAAAACTTTGCGTATCAATTTTGGAAATAATATCTTTTTGATTTGTTTTTGTCCCATTGTTTATTATCCATAGAACTTTTCAGCTTTCCTAAATAGTAATACCAATAGTCTGCAACGCTTTCAAACAAGGCCAAAACAGATAGGGTTGTAATTCGTAGTTGAAGTGGTGTTTATTGTATTTAATATGGAAATTCTGAGGCAACTTATCAAATTTATTTGTCAATAGGTACCTGTTTGTCCGAACATGCAAGTGAGGATTTTAGTAAAGAGAATCGAATCGAAAAGTCAAAATCCTCCCAAATTCAAGTTGATAAATACTCAAATGAATGTACTACAGAGGCCATTCAAGTTTCTGCAGAAGACGTTTCTTGCTATATAAAAAAAAGAGGGTACAAGACTGGGTGGATACCATTCCAGTGCTAGAATCGGCGTCTACAAATAATGAGAATAAAAAAATAAAAATTGTCTCAAATGTTATAGTAAAGAAAGCGACCTCAATAAACCAAGATAATTACAATAGTTTGGGTATAGAATTAAAAGCGAAAGCGAAGAAGGAAAAGGCATCTCCTGATGAAAACAGAGAATCGACAGAATCCGTAATTAATTCGACAATTTCCGAGAATGCATTAGATAAAGTTCCCTCCGTAGATGACTCAGTTGCGGATCCCGATTATACACCATCCTCAGATGAAGAAAAGGTATGCGTTTCTGTGTCTGCTCTCTGGGGTGTTTGCGAATTGCATGTATGTGTAGGGTGTACTAGACAAAAATATCGGTGTTGCTGCATGACGTCAAAGTTTCACTTCGGTAGGAACAATAGTTTTAATAGTAAATGTAAAAAATACAACAGTTTGTAACGTTTCTCAACAACTGCTTCGAAATGATGTTCAAAAGTACTTGGCTAATAATATCCAGAGATAGTGAAACTAAAGTAAGCATATTTTTTACATTTACTCGGCCAAAAATTGGCAGAGGGGGTGCCAGTCTATGTATCTAACAAAGTATGTACTTATTTTAGAGTTTTGAGATTTTGCAAGAAGGAGTAATATGTTACAACGAAGACCCAACATCAAATCATGACACGTATTTCGAGCCCTCTTCCTTTCCGATTTTACCTAGCACAAGTAGAAACAATAGAGACTCTTATGGACCCTCAGAGGAGCAGCCTACTGAGGGAGTCCCAGTTCCAAACTCAGTCAAGGTAAACAATGCTTTATATGTTTTATATTTCATATTAACAGATAATGACTGAAGGTTATAATTTAATTATAATAACTAATTTTTTCGTGGCTTTTCCCCCTGTTAATTAACACGTAGTAGTTATTAAATTTTTTTAAAAGTTATCCGACGGTGAGATTCGAACCCACGACCTTTTGCTAACATGGCAAATTCTCTTCCACTGAACTAAGTAGGACCGCAAGGTTCGAATCGTTTATTGGTATTTTTGAACGTAAGAAAGTCATATTTTTCAGCCAATGACTGTATAATATTTTAATTTTTATATTTTCGTTATGGTATATTTTCAATAATTATTAATTTTTTCGTGGCGTTTTCCCCTGTTATTTAACAAGTAGTAATTATTTCATTTTTTAAAAAGTGATCCTACGGCGATGTTCAAACCCAAGATCTTTTGCTAACATGGCAAATGCTCTTCCACTGAGCTACGTAGGACCGTAAGACTCGAATCGTTTGTTGGTATCATTGGTACCAAGATACGTAGCTACTAGGGATGTTCCGAATATACAAAAATTCGTATTCGCGAATACGAATACCGAATACAAATACTCTTATGAATATTCGCGAATACGAATACGAATACGAATACATGACCTTGAGTGAATAATATCAACACCAACATCGTTTTTGCAAGTGCTGCAAATTTTAGAAATAGTATGGAAAATAGTTTTGTTTTTATTTAATGTTATAGAATGGTTAATATTTTTAAAAAATGTTTTATTTAATGAATGAATACCTGTTTTATATTTTTATTAAAATTATTATCTATATTTCTATAATTTTAATGTCAAATACTCGTATAATATTCGTGTTTATTTTGGCGAATACGATTACGAATACAAATATTGAAAATATAGCGAATACTTGCGAATACGAATACGAATACGAGTATTCGAAACATCCCTAGTAGCTACTACTTGTTAATTAATAGGGGGAAAAGCCACGAACAAATTTAATGATTATTAAAAACATACCCTAACGAAAATATAAAAATTAAAATATTTAATTTTAATTTCAGGGGACAGTTGAAAACGTTGAGAAACCAAATTATAAAGACCGTAGAGATTTCTGTATATTTTGGGAAAAAGATGTTTCGCATTTTGCGAGACATATCAGTTCATGGCATTCCTCCGAAATAGACGTAGCACGTCTACTATCTGTAAAAGATCCAAAAGAAAAAAGAATGCAGCTTTCATACTTGCGGAAAAGGGGAAATTTTATTCGGAATCGAACAAACGTTAGGCTACGGCCTGTTAAAAGACTCAAGTCGGGAACAGCCACATCCACAAATGAGGACTTCCTACCTTGCAAACACTGTTTAGGGTTTTATAAAAAAACGAGTCTATACAGACACACAAAAAGATGCCCTCAGAACGCTACACTAAACCTACAAAAAAGACAAACTTCTCAAAGTGATGGTCAAACGACTTTATTACTAGGAACTTTACTTACACATGACACATGACCAATTATTAAACATAGAACTATTTCCACGTATGCGAGCAGATAACATCTCACTGATTGCAAAGAAAGATCCTCTTATTTGTCAGTATGCTTACTCATATCTAAAGGGTCACAGAAGTAAAGGGAATCTTGATCTTGTTAGACAGAATGTTAGGCGATTGGCAAAATTGTTGAAATTTGCACAACAGCGGGACTGTAATATCAAACTACTTATTGATGTACTGCGTCCATATCATTTTAAGATGATAATCGAGGCAGTCAATGAAATGGCGCAGTATAATCATGAAACTGAAAAATATGATTCTCCCACATTAGCTCTAAATTTCGGGACATTACTTAAAAAATGTTGTGATTTGGCTTTTGTTGAATTACTTCAAAAACCCAACACCAATAAACAACGAGAAGATGTAAAAATACTGAAAAGCTTTATAGTATCGCAATGGGC
This sequence comes from Agriotes lineatus, assembly GCA_940337035.1. NCBI lineage: Eukaryota > Metazoa > Arthropoda > Insecta > Coleoptera > Elateridae > Agriotes > Agriotes lineatus. The sequence continues at coordinate 8,636,303 of OW679200.1, forward strand.
AGACGAAGTTTCGGCTCAAGCGGGCACTAATTTAAATGAAAATAAATGGAATAAAGCAGAGCTCCTTCCTTTGACAACTGACCTAAAAAAATTGAACAATTATCTATTTAGTTCTGCTGAAGAAAATTATAATAAAATAAAAGACAACAATAATGCTAATGCATATTATCTACTAAAAGATATTCTCTACACCCAAATTTTACTTCTTAACAGACGTCGTCCTGCTGAAGTGGCACAATTGAAGCTACAGACCTACCAAACGATTAATTTAAACACTTCTGAGCAAGATTCAGAATTCACAAGCTGTCTAACAGAAACTGAAAAAATTTTACTAAATACGTTCAGCCGTTTCATCATTAGAGGAAAGAGTGGTCGTGGAGTACCAGTTTTATTGTCCCCTACTATGAAACAACACTTTGAGTTGTTGGTGAGCGTACGAGACAAGTTCGTGAAAGACAACGATTATATTTTTCACACTAAAGGTAGGTAAAGGATTCATAGATGGCACGAAAACTTTGCAAAAATTTGTAGCAAAATGTGGTGTAACCCGTGCAAAAAGTATAACGGCCACACTCCTACGTAAATATTTAGCTACAATCACACAACTCTTACAGTTTTTCAACAACGACATGGAGCAGTTGTCTAAGTTTATGGGACACACGCTGAGAACACATTGTAATGTGTACAGGATGTCGGACAACATCTATCAAACCGCCAAAGTATCAAAGCTTCTGTTATTAATGATGGAAGGTGGTGCTGAAAATTTCAAGGGAAAACAATTAGACGATATCGATATTCAACTGACGCCTATTGAGGATAATCAAGATGTTTTTGAAGAACTCATCCAAGACCCTCCACAATCTATGGAGGAAGTGCAAAATAGAGATTTAGAAGGTAATTCTCTCCCCGCTGAAGAAGAAGATAAAAAGGTTAACAATCATAAGATAATACAAAGGCAATCTTGGACAGTTCAACAGAAACGAATAATTTCTAAACACTTTGCGGGACATATTAAAAGAAAAGAACCCCCGAAACAATTCGAAGTACAGAAATTTGTAGATTTACATCCGATATTATTTGAAAAAAGAAAATGGACATCCATCAAGGCAGTAGTTTACAATATTTACACCGGCAAATTAAAAATGAAATAGGACCGCAATTCAGTTTTGTTTTATGTTCATGTTTCATTTAATGATTGTTTATTTGTTTATTAATCTTAGAATAATTTCTTGTACAACTTTTATAATGTTGCTGTTGACAATTTTAAATAAATAAAATGCTGTACTTTGATATAGACGTATTTTTATGCATATTATGATTAAAGCGTTGTAGGATTTTGAGAATTATCTATTACACTTGAAAATAACAAAAATCTGACAGGACGGCTACTTGATATGTTATCTAAAAATTAAATAAAATAAGACGATTTTTAGACAAAGGCTTGGCTTTAGCGACTTCATACAAGAGTACCCGATTTCGCGAACTAAAGTACCTTTTAATGTTTGCCTGTACCTAATTTTCATCTTGTCATATCAAAGTGATATGCATAATATTATTATTAGGTCCATATTTAAGCTAGTCTCTTAATTAGATACAAGTTGTTTTAATGATATTTCTGTCTGAAGTTAAAAATAAAGCTAATAAAGAATATTCTTCTCACTCCGATGTTTTACCGAAGAGTATCTATTATTTAGCTGTAAGTAACACTCATAAGTATGTGGGATATTGTATTCATATTACGTATTTAGGCGGCTCTTTTAATGAGAAACAACTTTTTCTTATTACATATCTGTCTAAAGTTAAAAATAAAGCTACCAATGATTTACTAAAGAGGATTATTTAGCTATAAAAATCGTAAGTATGCGGGATATTGTTTTCAAATTACGTATTTAGGTTACCCTCTTAATTAAAAACAATTTTTTCTACTGTCATTTCTGAGTAGGTTAAAAATAAAGATCAGTATTGCAGTATGGTATGTATCAAACTTGTAAGTATTATAAATATGCTAGAAAGAAAGCGAATCCGAACTGCGTAGGTGCATGAGTATGTAAATAAACATTCTAAAAATAACTTGGATCAGGATTGTATGGCGTGTATCAAAAGTGTGTATACATATGGTTCAGGACAGTACACAATCATTTGGCTCAGGAATGTATCTTCTATTTTGTATAAAAGTTCGATTTAGTTCATTGTCTTTTATGTGTATACTTCTTACAATTGAGAAACAAGGATGGCAACAAACATGTATACGCAGCAAATACGCCTATAACTATTAATTTTACTGGTGGTTCAGAATTGTTAGCAATTACAATTGGTTCAGGAAGGATACAGGGATCTATATATATACATATATATTTTTTTTTACACAGTGTTATTATACTTCAGAAAACAAGAAAAAACAATAGAGTGCGAAACGCGGAAACCAGGTCTCAAGTGACCCGACGGATTATTTCAGGTATACCAAGACATTTTTCCACAAAATTTATTCTACAGCATCTCCATAACAGCTTCGAGGAATACGCAAACCCCCAAAGTAGTATATTGGAAAACGGTAGAATTATTAAAAAAAAAGAAAGTCCGGGTCACTTGAGACCCGGTTTCCGCAGTCTGAGGGTTAATGGCCAGCATTGCATCTACTGTCGATTTTCCTGCTCTAAATCCATATTGACGTTCCGACAACCCTCCGTTTTCTTAAATTTCCAGGTTAAGTCTAGAAACTATTAACTTTTCATAAATTTTACTCATAGCGATTAGTAAACATATCGGGCGATAAGAGGACTGGTCTGTTGCACTTTTCTTTGGTTTTTCGATTAGCACAAGTTTAGCGCATTTCCATTCTAAAGGAAATTGTCCCATTTGCAGGAGGTCGTTATAGACCGCTAGAGAGAACTCTGAACAAGCCGTTATCATTAGTTGTACTAGCTGCATGGGAAAACCGTCAGGACCTGGGGCGCCTCTACTATTCATCTTTCTAGCCGCCAATTCCAGTTCTTCATGTGAAAAGGGTACTACATTCTCACGTTGTTGTGACGGGGCCCACAATGGAATATTTCTTGTTGGAAAAAGACTTGCAGCTATTTCCTCCTTCTTTGCGTCACTAATATGTACTTTTTGGTATGCTCGTGTTTTCTTGCATGCCAATTTATATGCATTTCCCCAAATATCTTCTTCTAACTGGTCACAAAGATTTCTCCATGCTTGATTCTTTGCCCTATGAATTTCTTTTCTGAGTAGATCTCTCTGGAGTTTGTATTCCTCCTTTAATCTGATCTTTTCTTCGACCGTAATGTTGGCTTTCGCATTTAACCCTGGATGATTTCTGTTTTTTCTGAATGCATATTTTTCTTAAATTTTTAATATCGTTGTTCCACCAATATACTGGGTTTCGATGGAAACTATTTCTAGCCTTGGGGAACGTACGGTTGCAAATATGTATCAGAGCTTTGCTCTAATTTTTCGGGTTTGGGTCAATGTTTGGGCTGGAGCCCATGAGATTCTGTGTAAATTTTAGAAGTAAATCCTGTTTGAAGATCCACTTCCTAATTTGTGGAGGTGCCCCTGCTGCTGAGTATCTAGTTTTGATATTAAATGTAATAAATAAATTATCACTTAGAGATTCCTCAACTAGTACCTCCCAATCAGTCACCTTTCCCGTTAAGTTGTGGGTATAGAGGGTGACGTCGCTGAACGATCGGCTAAATGTTGGCCTAATTCCATCATTTCCCACTTTCCAGTCGAACTGCTCGATCCACTCAGCAACCACTTCTCCTCGTCTGTCCTAGTGTACGGAACCCCATCTTCTGGACTTGGCATTTAGGTCGCCTGTTAAAATAACTTTTTGTCCCCGATGTTGTAAAATGCTATTATCAAGGTCGGTCCAGAAAGATTCAAAACTCGTGAAGTCTATATTGGGGGAGATGTAAACCCCGTATAGAACATAGTTCTCCGTTTTAATGCATACGAAACCTTTGTTTTCGCTTCCGTACTCAGTACAGTTAAATCAAGGGATGCTCGGGACCTGTTCGTATTTATTAGAAGTACCTTATCCATTAATAGAGTGGAGATCTTGCGTTTTAGACTCGTCACCTTTAGCCTTATTATCGCCAACTATTGTTTGTACTTGTTTACCCTCTCGCATTTTCTGAACCATTCCTCTATATACCTCGCACGCCATGGTCGCAGCCTGATGACCCTTTATCATTACACTCAATGCAGCATAGAGGCGCATGACTTTAGCCGGTGTCCACATCTCAGGCATATATTAGAGCTGTCATCATTCCGACAATTTGCTTCTCTATGCCCATGCAATATACATCTTTTGCATCTTTGGGGTTTAACAATTTCGTGAATCCTGCAAGATAACCAACCTATTTTAAGTCTACCCCTTTTGATTAACTCATTTGCCTGCCAGTAGGGTAGACCGACTGTCGCCGTTTGAGCATCCCCATTTTTGGTTTCCTGAAGGGTGTGGACAGTTATATCATCCAGAGAAATGTTTTCACCTAGCTCTGTTACGATGGCGTAAGGTATCTCCGTTTTATCATTGGTTATATCAATATCTCTGATAATAACGACTTGTTTTCTTGATTTAGACTCTGCTGTTTGGGCCATATTATTTAAGTGTACTTTGGCCGACTGCTTGAACTGGTTGAAAGCTCCTGTTCTATTTTCTTTGACCGTTAGTCGTATCACACCGTCGGTGGTCCTTCTTATTTGCTGAATTTGAATGCTCATTTCGTCGATGTCCACCTTAGCTTTTAAAGACTTAAGAACGTTTGCATATGACCCGCTATCTGCATGCGTAGGCTTGATTTCGATAACCTTTCTTTGTTTGTTGTCTCTTTTTCTATCGACTGTTGTCCAGCCTTCCTCTTTGTCCGTTTGGTTCTCGTCTGATGGGTATTTCGTTGCTACACGGAGCTTCTTTCTGGTAGTCAGTAGAACTAACTTCGTTAATAAAACCCGAAAGACGTATTCAAACAACTTCCTCATGAGTTTCAAGTCGAAATAGTCGGTTAAAGCCACCAGAACTTTTGATGGGTTTCGTTCATGCACATCATCCGAAACCCTTTGTATAGCTTGATGTACAGCCTTAAATTCAGTAAGTTGCTCTTCAAGAGCCCCCGACATAAAATCGCTCTTGAGATTTGCAATGTACGTTTTATTGTTTAGCGGCCTGGTGCTACAGTCATCAAGCACGCATATATTTCTGACTGTCCACTACAAGTACCTTACCCTGCCCTATCTCCTTATTTCTAAGTGCAGCAGTAATCTCAGGATGATTCTCTACTAGTTTATTGACTAACCCCTTTCCAAGGTCAATTTCTAAATCCAGGATTATTATTTTGTCTGCTGGCTCTACAGTTTTGAAGAGATTGCCATTTTCTAAGGAAGCCGCAGAGTAGATCTCCTCTGGCCACTCCTGGTCGTAGATCTCCATGAAGTGATCCGGTTCTACCTGGTCCGGGAGCACCATTTTCTTAACCATCTCCATGTTGCATTGAGTCGCTCTGCTTATCATTATTTTATTCGTAGAAGGTTCCGTTTGACAGCCGTGTTCCTTGAACATCTTTTCCGACTGAGTTAGGCTTTGCGAGCGCGATTTAAGGTTTCGTTCTATAAGCGAATGGACTTTAGTGTCTTCTAGTTCTTTCATACATAGAACCAGTACATCGGTAGACTGTTTAATTTCAGTTTTAGGCTTGTACGAGCCTACAACTGCTCCGCGTAATATCTCTACAGTTTCAGCCATTTTAACATAGACGGGCATGAATTTATTGTAAAGGGCAACGTCATCTGTTTCATTGCTTGTAATAGACGATTTAGAAGCTCTCTTTGTAGAGCTTCTAGTCAATATTCTTTCCTTGCTGTCCGCGTCTTGCTTGTCTGCAGCTTTTCTTTTTATTTCTTTTTCTGAACTACCTATTTTGTCACTAGGTGGAGTGTCGTTCCTTCTTCGTTTGAACACTGATTGTTCCATAAAGACTTCATTCTCCTCGTCCTCTTCTTCTTCCGCTCGACTGATTCTCCGATCGTGAGGCGGAGTTCTAGCAATGGTGCCTCGTTTTTTGAGTGAGAGTAACATCTCTTCTTCTAGCTTTACTCTTTCCTCCTCCTCTTTTTTCCTTCTCTCTTCTTCATCTGCTTTCCTTTTATCTTCTGCCTTCTTTCTCTCTTTTTCTAGTTTTTTCAATTCCTCCTCTGAAACCTCCATATTCTCTTCTCTTTTCTCCGTCAAACTGAACGTTCTTTCCATCATATCCTCCATTATTACTATTCAGCGTAAATACAATCACCTATATCACTTATATAAGAGGTAGCCTACCTCTGAGCTACTATAACACATAAAAAAAAAACTCCAATGTCACGTTCGTTTTCTGTTTTAACAAGTACGTTCGTTACCTAACGGCCTACGGAACCTCCAGAGCCGGAACCGCGAGGGTGTGGGGACGAGCGTCCATATCCTTTCCACCTACAACGCAGGGCATGTCCTCCAGCTTCCCACCATCCAAGCTTTGGGGTGGCTAGCCCCTACTATCCCACACCACGGTGGGCCTAGGGCACGCTTCAAGATGGTAAGTTACCAGGGGAAATCTCAAGGGAGTAGGTGTTCGGAAGTCTCGCCCGAGAAGAGGTAAGTAGAAAGTGAGAGACCCCTAGCCCTCGGTTAACCTAATAGCATCGGGGCCTGGAAGAGAACAAGAGTGTGGTCAAGATAGACCGAAGATAAATATACGTAAAGAATAGAAGGCCTGACCCAGGACAAGTTGAGGAAAGGTACAGGTTTGGCTAAGGAAGATGTTGCTAGTTTTGGTCCACCCTGGGCATCTTACTTACCCAGTACCCACCATATCTGGTGGGCATTCCCCTATCCGCCACCTGGAGAAGCGCCCGATGGGGGACTAGCAACCCCAAACGGGAGATTTTTTGGTATAGTTTATATTTAGAAATCCGTAGGTAGTGTTTGTCTAAGGAATGTGTCTCAGAGATCATCATGATGTCGATATCTTGTTCATATACAGGGTGTTGAAAAAGAGCCGCAATCGTATAGTACTACCGTAATATACATCAAATAAGTATCATAAATCCGTTTTTAAAAGTTGGCTGCTATGCTTATGTCGGAAGATATAAAATTCCTTCTACCAAAATTAAAAACTTTTCTAAAGCTATGATATTAATTGTATTAACAATTTTTCCTAACAAAATAAAAGCGTTAATCTATATCAACAATTTCCGGTTAGTATAGTAATGAATAACAGTTTTATTAGACATCCTCAAAGAACAAAATATTGTTGAAAATACAAAATTACCGATCTGGCAATCCTGCAATATTTGTATGTATTTAAACACAATAAACTAGTCACCATATTTCAATAAAAAACCATGTTTTGTCAAAATATCAAATTCTGACAGTACCTCGAATCTTAGTACATTAATTTCAAACGCTTAGTAATGGAATATACAAATAATGAATATTTTGATATGCTGATGTGTTTGGGACAAGCGAATGGTGCAGCTCGTAATTATGCAGAACGTTTTCCAAATAGACGTCATCCTGATGGAAATGTTATAAGATGTGTAGAACTGCGTGTTAGAGAAACAGAGCAAGTAAATCCTACTCAGGTAAACCTTGGTCGTCAACGCAATATTAGAACTCCAGAACTTGAAGAAAACGTTTTGACTGAAATAGAGAATAACTCTGGTCAAAGTGTAAGAGGTTTGGCTAGAGAATTTGCAGTTGATATTCATACTGTACACGATATTCTACGGGAAGAACATTATCATCCATTTCATTATTCCCTAGTTCAGAGTCTTCTTCCATGTGATGCAGCTCCAAGGCATCAGTATTGTCAGTGGTTATTACAGCAACATGATGAAGATCCACAATTTGTTACCCATACTTTATGGTTTCACGTGGCGACTTTCCCTCGGGATGGCGTGTTTAACAGAAGAAATAATCATGTGTGGGCTATAGAAAATCCGCATGTTGTCAGAAGACGCGCTTTTCAACAACGTTTTCAGCTAAATGTGTGGGCTGGTATAATAGGAGATCAGTTAATAGGGCCTCATTTTCTTCCACCTGGACTCAATGCAAACAGATTTCTAGAATTTTTACAAGAAGATTTTATAAATTTAATGGAAGATGTGTCATTAAATTTAAGACGCAATATGTATTTGTATTGATGATAATGGGCAAAATTTTGAACATCTGTTATAACTAAAAAAATTAATTTTTCTTTTGTTATTACTTATGCATTTATTATTGTTTGTTTGTATTTGTTTTTTGCTTATGTACTTAATTCAACAGCCTTTTTGCTGTTAATAAACCTTATAATTATTGCTTCTGTTGAAAATTCAAAATAAACAACTTTTCGTGTTATAAACTACCATTGCTTAATTTAAACTTATAAAGCACACAACAAACGTAAAAAATCAGAATCTAGACACAGGTTACTTTTTTGTAAAGCATGCATGTTGGCACTTAACTCCTTTGTACAGCGTTGCCATATTTTCTAACTTAAAAACAGCATTATCTATGAAACGGTTGTCGGAATAAAAAAAATTGTCTTAACTTTTTTGTTACTTTACCCCATGAAGAACATCATGATACTCTTCGATTGCGCGACTTTTTCAACACCCTGTATATATATATCTTTTAAGCTCTCTAGCATGTTGCTGAAGGCCATTGCATTCCAGACGACTATTTTATGTTTTGGTTGAGTAAACTCTCGACATCAACTGTGAATGTTTTCTCTGGACCACAACCCATTCGAGCTCAAATTCGAGAGAAAGAGCTGTGAATAGAGATATCAACAACTGGAGAGAACGGGGGACAATTCTGAATGAGCTGTAAGAGCAAGCGGTCGCGGTGGGCATTTGATTTGTAATAAATATACGAAATAAACGGGTTTTCTCTACCATTTATACATTATTAACGAAGGCTCTTTTACAAAGCAGCGGTGGGATTCACCTTTGTGTCTTCCGCTTGTGTTTTGTGGCACTATGGGCAAAAACTGATTAGTGTTAGTACTTACTGTGTAAAGTGATGGCACTCAGCTTAGTGGAATCTTACGTCGCGCGAGTTCATTTATGGCAATAACTCATACACGCCGAGCGGGCCCTCGCACGCATTATTGGTTTTAACGGACCCAACTCCTAAATCAGGCACGATCGGTTTTCAGTGACACCTAAATCTCCGAATTCTTGTTAATTTGCGACTTTTTAATTTGTACTCGGACTGGTGTTTACATTTACTGGCGCATCCATTCACAGCTGTAATTTTGAACTTTCGGAATTGTACGTACACATATATATTTTCTTGTCATTATTGCTGGAAATGGGACGGTCACGGGGCGTTCCTCCAGTAGTTGTTCTGCATCCAGTAGCACTGATGATTACGACTACAAACGATCGAAGACTGCTAGGAAACCTTTTGCGATTAACTAGAGTACGATCGCATAATGACAACGATGAGTCTAATTTAGATTAAGTGTTTGCCCTTGTGGAAAAGCTAATTTCACAATAGGCCCGTTCAAGCACAAAATCTCCAAGCCTTTATGCTAAACCTGAATGCATCACCAAATTTACGCCTGGTTATCCAAACCTCACATCTACCAAGTGGATAGCTAAAATCGAACTATTAGCGGAAGTAAACGTATGGAACGAACCAACGATAGTCTTTGACATGCCGAGCCGACTAAGTGGTTCAGTTTGCAAATGGTATGACAACTTGCCATCGTATCAAATGACGTGGAAGCAATGGAGGTCGTTGCTACTGAACTACGCAACGGCGTTAAGAAACCTTCTCGGCAGGTTCAAGTTACCAAAGGAATCCTGGGAGCAGTATTATTTTGATAAGATGGCACCCGTTAGTGCCTGCACATTACAGGGAAAAGAGCAGTGCCTTGCGTCGTAAAGGGCACTCAAGAAAGTGCACGGGCGGGCAGATATAAAACCCCAGAAGCCTTGTACGCTTAATTGTTATCATATTTAAGACCTAAGTTCGCCCAGATGTCAGACCGCTTTATGACAAAGAATTTCCAGTCCAAATGTTACAAAGATTATTGGGCAAGTGAGAATAAGAAGTACAAGCCGATGCAGATAGGACTAAATAAATCTGAGCGAAGCTGTTACAACTGCAAAGAAATTGTCCATTTTGCAACTGCTTGTCCTAAACCGAAAGTAGAATGTTGGAACTGCAAACGACCGGGACACTTTGAAAAAGACTGCAGACGCAAGCATCTCACCCATCAGCTAGTACTTCATGGAAACGATATCACAAAAAATGCTATTTCTTAGAGTGCTGGGTGAACGGAAAGCCTACGCACTCGTACCTGGATTCTGGGTATGGTGCCGTTCTAATTACGGAAGATTTAGCCAAAACCGTGGGGTTAAATATACAACATTGCCTGCTTACGATATGTGGGTATGGTGACGCAACTGTGAATGTCGTCGGACAAGCCGAAATGTTGTTAAAAGTTGATCAAGCAAAGAGCCAAGTGGAAGCACTTATTGATCCTGATGCGGTTCAGCATGTAGGTACCAGTCATGGTGGGGCAGCCCTTCCTGAATCAATTCGAAGTTCTAATGTTGGTTTCTGGTAAAAAGGCTCGTCTATTGTCTGCCAGCGATGACCTGATGCAAGCTTTGCAAGGACAGCCCAATAAAATACCATTATGGGAAAATAAAGGTACCATCATACCGCCCAAAATTGTTGCTTTTGTTGCATTAACATCTCGTGGTGTTGTCAACGACGACGTCTATGTGCAAGCTGGTTTACGTTTACAACCGGGAAGGGAGCATTACGCAAACGACTGCTTAAACTAAATTAGATGATAGCGAACGTCTCACAACAGCCGCTAGAAGTAAGTATTGATAAAATCCCAGTTAGAAGTGTAGTCTGTTTCGAAGATAAATGCTTTAAACCAGATATAACCATTTGATTCACTACTGTAACAAGTAACACTTTGACAAAAAAAGACATTATCTACAACTGTAACCTAACTCCCAAACAAACAAAACAATTTATTGATCTAGTAAACGAATTTAGCTGTTGTTTTGTGTAAAGTACTAGAGAGCTAGGAAAAACGGATGTGCTCAATATGCCTATCAACCTAACTGACAAAACACCATCGTTTATAAACCTTATGGTTTGGCCTTGACTGAACGAAAAGTCGTCCAGGACATCGTTGATGATTTATTGGATATTATTCGCGAGTCCGACTCACCGTATTCCAGTCCCATTCTTCTTGTTAAAGAGAGAAGTGGCCCTAAATTCTAAGACTGTTAAGGATAGGTACCCTCTTCCACGCGTGGACGAATTTTTGGAAAAAATTAAGTGGATTCCGCTTTTTCACAAGTCTAGACCTTGCTAGTTGTTACCATCAGATAGAATTAGAGGAATCGGCGATTCTCAAAACCGCCTTTGTAACCTCAGATGGGTATTATGAGTATCTATGGGTCCCTTTTGGCCTCTGTAACGCCACCGCGGTTTGCCAACGAATAATTAACAAGGTCAATAGAAACTTGAGGTATAAAAACACCATTGCATATAACGATGTTCTGACACTTTCGAATCTGCAATGCAACTCTTGAGAGCTGTTCTAGAGTCAATAAGAGCAGCTGGCTTAACTCTACGACTATCGAGGTGCCAATTCTTCTTGGAAAAGATCGAATACTTACGGCATGAAATAAGTTTAGAAGGTGTCAAGCCAGGTAGTAGCAAAACTGAAGCCGTATCAAAATTCCCCACTCCGTGCGATGTACATGGTGTTCGACAATACCTTGGACTATACAGCTATTTTAGAAAATACATTAAACATTTTGTCATAATTGCAAGGCCATTGACAGCTTTAACAAAAAAAACATCAAGTTTGAGTGGGGTATCGAACAACGTAGAGCCTTCGAAACACTGAAAGAAAAGCTGTTGTTCAGGCCCGTACTGGCAATTTATGATCTTCAGTCGGAAACAGAAGTCCATAAGGACGCGTCCAAATGGTGAATTGGAGAAATTCTGGTACAAACGCAAAACGGCCAACTTAAACCTGTAATGTACTATTCAAGGCAAACCTCGAAGGAGTACAATTGCCGTAGTAGACACATTAAAGCACTTTAGGACATACCTAATAGGTATTCATTTAAGGTGCTGATCAATTGCACTGCTGTACGAATGACATTCAGAAAACGAGATTTGACTCCGTGAATCGGAAGATGGTGTTTGAGCGTCCAAGAGTATACGTTTGATGTTGAATATCGGCCTGGACAAAAGATGACAGATGCAGACGCTCTGAGCAGAAATCCAGTTGCTAGTATATTTGCTGTCCTGTATGTTCAGTCTCGTTTCTTCTTGTTTGCTAAGAATCCAAGTTTCGCACCCATATAATACAGTCGGTCTTATTATCGTCCCGTATGTTCTTACTTTTAGACTTTATTAGATGTATGATGGCTGCTACTACTTTACTGCTTTTTGCGAAGCTATTTTTGATTTCAATTTCTTTTTGGCAAGTGTTAGTTATTATCGTTCCTAGATACTCAAACTGTGTTGCTTTCTCAAAATTGTTTTTTTTTTGTTGTCTACTGCATCCATTTGATCTTATTTGTCTCTTGTGTGTATACTACATTTCCATGTATTTTGTCTCATCTTCGTTTATAGTTAGTCTGTACTCTTTTGCTTTAGTCTCTAAATTTTTTAACATTTTCTCTAGCACCTTTCTTCTTCTCGCCATCAGTACTATATCATCTGTATAGGCCAGGCATCAGAATTGTGCGGTATTCGAGTACAAGTACTCAGTAACTGTACTCTGAGTACTTTCAGTGTAATCGGTACTCAGTCCACGAGTACATTTATTAAAATGTACTTGTACTTGTATTTGACGCATTTGCATGTACTCGAGTACATATCCAAGTACTTGAATACATTTTCGGGTACTCGAATACATTTACATGTACTCGAATACATTTACGTGTACTCGAGTACATATCCGTGTACTCGAATACATTTTCGGGTACTCGAATACATTTTCAGTTCTCGAATACATTTTCGGGTGCTCGAGTACATTACACTGCGCATTAAGTATCTACATTTTTATCCAGTTGCAGACATGTGGCCGGCAGTCGCTACAAAAGCTTAATTGCATTTTTGTAACCCTTGCAGTTGTGCAGTGTTCAGCTTTCCGGTTAGTTGATTGTTTAATAAGTGACTGACTACTGTGATTACTACCGATTAGTGACGTGAGATACTAAAAATAATAGGTAAGTAAGCAGGTCCCTAAATTAATGAAACTCGTATGTTCTTAATTACTAGACCTAGGTAGTAAAAGTATCATTAACGAAGTTCTGTGCCGTATTCAGTTCACTTTGGCCACTTGGCATGTGCGTTTATAAGAGTATTTATAGCGTTGACATGAATTTTAGATGTTTTGCATAATGATAAAGAGATTAAATTACTTTTATTTGTTATTTTATGTTTTCTAACTTACAGTTTTCGATGTACAAGAAGAAAACGTGTTCTTTTTATACAATATTATAGAATAGTATATTGTATGTTAAGAGCTGAAAGTGCATTCTTGCCGCTTGCGCATGAATATTGCTGGTTGAGACGAAGTCGAAACCAGCAATCATGCAAAAGCGGCAAGCGCACTTTTAGCTCGAAACATACATACTATTTTTTCGACGACTGAGCATATTATTAAAGAAAAATTACAAATTTCGTTTTATCGCAAAAATTAATTGACAATCAAGTTAACATTAATCGCGCAGTCTATATGACATGTGACGCGATTATTTCCACAAATGACGGGCGTTGTCAAGGAAACATTCGGACGTGGCTACCTATTTTGTTTACGCGGAAACCCAAAACGCTCGGCGAGCGGCAAAAAGATGAAAACGCACGCTCAGCGGCAAATGTCAACTTTCTGTTGTCAAATGACAGTGAGAAAAATCTACTTTCAATGTCAGTCGTCGAAAAAAGTTCTTTCATTTTATTTACTTAAATTTTTTAATTCTAGCCTTTTTTCTTAAAATGCTTTCAAAAACTATTTGCTTTTGTTTCATGTATTGAACAAACATATTTACAGGGTAGACATAAATATACTAATACACATCACCTGGTCAGCCTGGCCTAAACAATTCTTTAAATATTGGGTCCGGTAAAATAAAGGAGAGGAAGATATTTCTAAAACTATTAGTTACATAACATTTGCTTATATAAACGTTGTTTACGTAGCCAATTTTGCCTTTTCGTTAAATAATATCAGAATTCGATTTTAAATGGAAATTCACTGTTGCAACTAAAATTTATTGCAGTAAATTGTTAAGCTAAAAATTAATAAATTGAATAACTTTAATAATTAAAAACAAAATTAATAATCTAAATTGTTTCGACGTAGGTTCAATTGTCTTCAGCAATAAGGAGAAATACTTAACATTTGTTTTTGTTTTTCACAGATTCCAGTTGATACTAGATTTAATTTACTCCTGCGTTTCTTGTATTTTTGTGTTTGTTATTTTTTGCGTGAACAATTCGCTAGCTTTGTAAAGGGTGTTTTTTTTAGAGGGATACAACTTTAAATTAAAATAAAACACAGAAAGATGTTTTTAATATCCATGAAATTGGCTTTATCTGAAAGATAATTTTATGGCATTTATGTTTGAATATGATTTCGGGCATGTGACCGCCGCGGCTGGCGTGTACATGACGTAATCTGGAGGTCCAATTTTTTATTTTGATAACCTCGCGTTTTGTTGTTTTCGGCGTTTAATTTATCGTTTTAACGGTTTGTTTATTAAGAGGCTCTGTTTTTTGTTCACACTCGAATATCCAAGAAAGGTTAAATTTAGAGGTTTGAAGTAAGATATTAAACGAATGCTGATTAAAAGCACTTTTCAAAAATAGCCGTCATATATAATCAAAAATGCTAATGTGCAACACCTTAATATCTACAAGTTTTATATAAGCAAATTGTGTGCAACTCTCATACATTTCGAAATATCTCCAACTCCGCAACATTGTTGGACCCTGTATAGAGTACGTACTAATTTAAAAATACCGATTATTTCTCACAAGCAATATGAAAATTGATTTTTACAGTTTTTTTATAGTGAGTAAATTAGTGGAAATATATTTTTGAAAGATACAAATGCAGTACCTAGCAATTTTAATTACATATTCGAATACAAACACTACTATGGATGTATTTTAATTTGATTTTAGTATACAGGGTGTAACCTAAATACGTTAAAATATTTCAGAGTAGTAATCCTTAGCCAATGTTAAGAAACAAATCTATGAAATCAAGCGAACTGTCACATAAAATAACCTAACTTCATTATGCATATTTTTTCATTGCCCTCGTGGCCTGAATTCTTTAAAAATGAAATTGTTGAATCTAAGTTTTTTTGGAAATAATATTTTGAGTAAAAAGAATATAGAGTATACAGTATACAACATTTAGGGACGCGGTAGGCTACTGATAATAATTTGAAACACTTTCCAGATGTTGCTACATTTGGTTAAAATTTTTGAAAAACTGAGAATTTTCGGATATCTGTTCACTAAACTAATGCACCCGCCAATGTCAAAATTTAAAAAAAATGTTGAGTGTACTCTCAAATTCAACATCTTATTTGGAATGCACTTCAGACCTAGCGAAACAAAAGTTATTAATAAAATGTATAGGTTATGAAATGGCACTTGTAAATTTAGTGAGAAAATATATTTACATTAAAAAAAATCTGTAAAGGCTTTACCCAAAACTTCCTTCGTCGACATTGTGACACTAAATAATTTTAAAAATCAAATTAAGTTAGGGGTAAAAATATCTTCACGTTTCTAATAAATTAGATAAATTTTCAAATAAAAAAAAACGTTACCGGTGGTCGAATTCGAAGGTCAGCCGGACCGCGTATGCAGTCCCAACGTTTTGTGGGATATTGCAAGGGAACGAGCTATTTCTATATATAGTATATATTGTACATACATTTGGGAACCGTGGGTCCCATGTTACTACGATCTGTAGCATGTAAAAGATCCCTGGCTAAGGTTGGAACTCCTTCTTAGTCTCGGCAAAATTCTAAGTAGGACTAAGATACCTACTCTGCATGCCTAGACCAGCGTACATACATCAAACAAGTATAGACGCTCATGCTAAATGTTGAAATCCGTTTAGAGTGCCTGGGACAGTAACTCGGGGGGTATTTCTAAGCTTGACTGTCAGATGGCAGCACAAAATTCTACCAATCAGAGCCAGTTACTAGCTCTGCTACCAATCGTATGTGATAAAGTAGTGGCGCCATCTGTTACTACCATCCGAAAGTACCCCCTAGGAGCCGTTCAAGGTCATCCAAATCGGAAGTTTAACATCAAAGCAACTGACAGTGAGTGTCTCTACTTGTTTGATTTATGTACGCTGCCTAGACCTTGTCCACGGGGTTGGCAAAAAGGCCTATGAAGGCCTACTTGCTAGACATGAGTCTCCCCGAAAATACTACTACTACTACATTTGGCAAATAAATAAATAAATAAATAAATAAAAAATACCTGCTGAAGAAATCTCGGAAGGTGATTTTTTCGTGACTACAATACTTCCTTCGTCTTTCAGACGAGGGAAGTAAAAATTAAGAAGTGTATTAAATTGTAATTGTAAACGTCACTTTGACTAGTAACCACAAATTTTCAAATTTGAAGTTCTTAAGTGTTGCCGAATTAAAAACTGAAAGTTGCCAAAAACAGACATATTTGTAAGTGGTGCTAACTTTAGGGCATTTTAGTGAACAGATAGTACTTGTTTATGATTTTTTTTTCTTAAAATCGGCTAAGGATTTATTTTAACGTCCTGTATAAATATTTATATTTTATATATGTTTATATTAATATTACAATTGATTACATTGATAATTTGTGAAAGAAAGTAATTTATTCAGATTGCCATGTCATTATACTTTAATATTTTGAATTCAATTCTTAACATCATCGTGGTGATGTAATGATATAATGATACTTCCGCTCACCGGTTATACAGTCACTAAATAATCGAGAGTTGTATCCAATTTTGTTGTTTTCCCGCAGATCTTCAGCGAGTCACAACTAGTACCATGAAGATAGCTACTTCTGATAGTGACATCATGGATGTAGAAGACCCCTACAAAAACCTTTCTGATTACGATCCCGCGTATGTTCCTGGCCAAGAATGCGACGAAAATACTTCAATTCGAAAGAAGAGAAAACTAACACACTATTTCCAAATACTTCCGAGGAAGGAAGATTCAACACCTGTACCTACAGTTGAAGCACCTTCATCCAGTTCTGCCACAATAGGCATTCACTTAGAAAAATACCATCAGGCTAAATTTGCTAAAAGCGCAATGTTAGATAAAAAATTCTTTACAGTCATTAAGTTTGATGGAAAAGACCACGTAGAAGCGTTATGCCAATTATGTCTTCCTACGAAAAAGGTGATTAAAGGGTATGTGGAGACCACCACCAATTACGTTAAATACTTAAAGTGAGTTCACTCGGCTGAATTTCCTGCTTATACCAAGTACAAAGCAGAGAAGCAAAAGAAAAGGCAGTCCTTAGAAATCGCACCATCATCAAGTAAACTACGACAAACCATATTAACATCCGCATCTCACAACAATACCATAAGTCAAACAGAATTCAATAAAAGGATAATCCATTTCATAATAAACACAATTTCTGCTATATCCATCATTAACCATCCAAGTTTCAAAGCTATGTTTGACGGATTTAATGTTAAAGTTATGGGCCGTAAATCTGCAATGAATACGATTCAGAATATATTCAAGTTACAGCAAGACGACTTGAAGGTGCAAATAAGCAAACAAACATTTTTATGTTCTATTGCCGACATATGGTCATCAAAACGACTCAGTTTCATGGGAGTGACACTACATTGGTTAGACGACAAGTTTCAAAGAGTGTCTGTTGCTCTCACCTGTCAAAGATTTCGTGGAGTTCACAATTACAAACGCATTGCAGAAATGTTAGACTATATCTATGTTAAATATGGAATAAAAACGAATCAAATCATTGCAACCGTTACGGATAATGGAAGCAATTTCGTTAAGGCTTTTAAAGAGTTTACACTACAAGAAGATTCTGCAACGGCATCGGCTCAATCCAACAACAAAGCTGATCTCAGATCCCTTAGTGACAGCGACGAAGAGTCAGATGCTGCCGATGACGATGTTGAACTCATGACTACTCCTGATTTTGATGATCTGGAGACAGGATCTGCAATCAAGTTACCAAAACATTTTCGTTGCGCAAGTCACACCTTAAATTTAATTGCAACCTCTGACTGTAGTAAGGCTATATCTTCGAATGTAGGAGTCCGTACTAAATACACGCATGCTTTAGATAAGTGCCGCAAGCTTTGGGCGAAGGCGGGAAGGCCGGGAACTGCAGAAATTATCATAGACGTTTTGGGTCACACCTTGAGCCCTCCTGGTGAAACACGTTGGAACTCATATTATGACTCCATTTCAAGAATGCTGCAGGATGATACAAAACAAAAATTGGTTACTCTCCATCTAAAGCTGGGGCTTCCTTATTTCAAGCAAACTGAGATACAATTTTTAGAAGATTATTGTCGAGTAATGAAGCCATTGGCAACAGCTGTGGATATACTGCAGGGCAAAGCAAACACTTATTATGGCTACTTACTTCCGACTTTGATCTCTGTGGCTAATAAGTGGGAAAAAATGAAGGCTGATTTCCAAGATCCTAGACACTTCAGTGCAAACCTAATTTTAAATGCATGCTTAAAAGCACTGCAAACGTCCAAAATTGAACTTGAACTTCTACATTACCTTGAAGATAAACGGACCAATCTGTCAATGCTGGATGATTACCCGAATATGAAAAAACTTTTCATGCGCTATAATACATGCTTGCCATCATCGGCCGCAGTAGAACGATTATTTTCATTCGCGACACTGGTAAACAGACCACGTCGCCATGCCCTGACAGATGAAAATTTTGAAAAGCTTGTTATTTTGAAAGCCAATAAAATACGTCTTTAAAAAATGTTGGTTTGTTTTTACCATTGTTCCGCCATTGCATTCCTCTGTACTCGGTACTCTGTACTTGTATAGGTATTCGAATACTTTCATTGTGTACTTGTACTCGGAACTCGATTACATTTTAAGTAAAGTATTTGTACTCGGTACTCGAGTACTTTTTGTCTGTACTCGGAACAGCTCTGCCAGGCATTCTTGTTTGTTGTTGGATATTAGCTAATTTGTTTTAATTTCACTTTCTCTAATTATTTCCAGGGTCAAATTGAATAGAGTGGTTGACGAAGGGCATTCCTGTCCCAATCCTCTTTTGTAAAATAATTCATTTTTATTAACTTCATTAACTTTCTAGACACTCTTAGTTCTTCTAATGCTTTATATAGTTTCTTTTTGAAATAGATAAATAATATATGGAGCCCTAGGTTTTGTCCATATGTGTTATTAAATATTTGCTTCATCACAAAAAGTAGTAGAACGACAAAAATGTGGCTTCTAAATACTTTGAGGAGAATGTACTTAATTTATCGTACAACGAATTTTGATACTCTGACATAAATGTCGAGCTGATTAAGTAGAAAAACAATTATTTAATAGATAAAATTATACATGTTTCTGCCAAAAATTTTACCTGAAAGAACGGCTGAAGAACGCGCCAACTAGAAACAGTTGATGGGCTCACAGTTGAGCCAATGCACACATTTTCAAATAAGTACTTACAAAATAGTCTGATTTCATCAGTAAATAACTCGTTACAATCAGTTATTTTAAAGTAGGTACAGATAGCGCTATGTAACTGTAAATAAATGCTAAAAACGACTATCAATTTGTTAGCGTATTGGTCAAAATTCGTGTACAGAATGTCTCATGAACTATCAGGCCTGATCAAATTAATACTGTGGAATGATCAACTATAGCTAACTATTGCTTACTCCTCAATATTAATTTGGAGGTGGAAGGTGAACATCAGACAAAGCATGTCCAGGAACAGTCTATAGTGCTTCGACCAACGGTTGGATGGAGGGGCCACAGTTTTTTCATTGGTTTTCTGATATATTTATTAAACACATTACAGAAGTTTGGAAAACCAATGCTCTTCCAAAACAAACTGCTTTATGATGATCACGCTAGCCATATCAGTGTGCGTATTATACAAGCTGCCATTGATAACAATATTAAGCTGATGATGTTTCCAAGTCACCTTACTGATCGACGCCAACCCTTAGATAAGTGCGTTTCCGGGACCATTAAAACAAAGTAGGAGAAGAAGTTGGTTGAGTATGGTAAAACTTAAACGAGAAAAGGAACATCGCGGCCCACTAAAAGCAAATTTGTGGAACTCTTGACAGATGTATGGAAAGAAGGAATGGTGGCTTCTAATATTATAGCCGGGTATCCGCCCAGGCGCTCTTGCATGGTTTCCTGTAGAGTTTTTCGATCCAGTTGATCTTGAAAGTTATGAGAATGAAAAGCAACCCAAAAACTCCAACTAATTTGAAAGCTGTCTCTGATGATAAAAATAATGATACAGTTTCACAGTCAACTGATGACTTGACAATTGAAACTGTATAGATATTCACGCCCCTGTTATACCGGAAAGTAAAATCATAGATATCTATATTTGCAAAGAAGCTAGTAGATTATAATACTCTACCCATGACTGCGTGCCCAAGCAAGCAATACCACGACTAAAGCAAATAAATTATGAGGAAGTGCTAACGACCGCAGATATTTTGTTAAAATTAAAAGAAGTTGAAACTTTAAAACAAGCTAAGCTGACCAAGAAAAGAACCAAGAGCAAGAACTCAAATGTAAAAGCCTATAAAAAAAGGATTTTCCAACGAACTTGATAGAAGATGAAGAAATAGCCAAGAAAAATTTTAAGGTAAAGAAAGCGAAAAAGGAAAAAATATTTGTCTGAAAGTCAAGAAGACTTTGATGAACTGGTAGACAGTGAGTCAGATGTAGATATGACAATGGAAAAACTTATTGAAGCAGAAAGCGTACAAGAAGTCAATATCAATATCCTGTGTGAGACGAAATAACAAGAGACAAATATTTATTAGTTGATTTTATTGGTGGCTTAAAAAACCATTATCAAGATGTTCTCAGAATGTCATTTTGTGACAGTGGTCTATTATGATATTCTATATCGGACTTTACAATATATATTTGTTCTCTGAATGTAATTTTTTGGCAGTGGTCTATTATGATATGTTTTTCGGACTTTCTCCACTGTCTAGGGTGCAAATTACACAACGTTTCAGGAGTTTTGTTCTACTCCCGTCTTCAGGTATTCCTGGTTAGTCCAATATATGTTGTTGAGCAGTCAGTTAATGACAGGGATGGAGATATTTCAGTAATGGGTTTAAAAGCTTGCAATTCAACTAGAAAGGAATTTACATTAAATGAAAAAGGCGTGTCTTCCATTTCATTCGACGAGATCAGAGCTGCCCTGCCAAACCCTGTGATGATCTACCGTGATGGTAAAGTGATAGTGTCCATTTAATGCGCCGGTCTCCGATTACGACTTTACATTTTTTCCGGCAGAAAGTTTGATTAGGGTGATCTTAATGGGGTTGGAGGGGCACATTTTAAAATTATTTTGGCATATAGAGTGTTACGTGTAATTTTACATTTAGGTGCAGTCAAGAATTGATATGTATGATTTTTGCTTAAATACATTCAGATGTAGTTAGATTGACCTGTAGTTCCTAGGTGTAAATTTGGTTGCATACTCACTTTTGCATTTTTGGATGATTTTGGAAAACCTTGAAAATTCTAGGGGATTATGATACAATTTTCAAAATTCATTGTTAGTACGATTTCCGGCGGCCATTTTATGATACTGATTTGGTGAGATTATTTCCTTTTCGGGCTGCATGTGATTTTGGGATACTTCACTTTTGTGGATTAAGTAATTTCCATAAATTATCGGTGAATTTGGTGATCAGCCCTAGGAAATATTGAGTTATATTGCTGAAATAAAGCCAGTTATATTAAGATGATTAGGTATTTCTGCAATCCACTTACAGGCCATCCAACAGCTCTGGCTTTTTCTTTCATGCCCCTAAGCTCTGGCTTCTGTCGTAGCCCTTAATTAGTACGTTAGTCTCCTGTTTCGTCTACGACCTTTTGGAGCTCAATTATCGCTTGTCGTGCATCTGGAGGACCCCCACGCGGTCTGGGCACCCTCAATCCAAGTGGTAGCCTTTGAACGCAAGGCTTCTCCCTAGTGTGACAACTACGAGGTTTTTCCCCCGGTGCAAAAACCTTTTGATCTTGGAGTTATTTGCAACTGGAGAACATCTCCGTGGAGCAAACCCCTCCATGGCTGTTCCGTCGACGCCACTGCACTACTGAACAACCCCAGGTATCTCTCTACTAGCGGTTATGCGTCCCATCGTTTAGACTGAAATACGGATCGTGCTAGTGTTATGAGATTTCATGCATCGTGTCATACCTTTTGCTGGCGATATCCCTTACAGTTTTATGTGCGAAATTCTATGTAACTTCTAGACGCACCACGTGCACTTATTTAGGAATATTTGAGTGGAATAAGTTATGTACATCTTATACGTACTTTTATATTTTCTTTTTGTTAATTGGCAATAGTGCCTTTCCAAAACTAGTTGCGTTCAAGTAAGTAACTCAACGTTCCGAAATTTAACAGATTTCTACCGCGAGGGTTTCCGGGAGTTTGAATCTTTGCATTTAACACACTGCTCTGAAATATACACAATTTTTAGTGTATTAACATCACGAAATGGTACCACTTCGGATGAATCGCGAGTAGGTAAAGAATTCGAGCTCTGAAACGATTTATTAAGATCTCCCGTATTCCGCTATCGCTGCAAATGTTTAGTCACTACCGTCACTACAGTTGAGCTACAAGCACTCGAACGGAATGGCAAGCTAAGATCTTAAGAGTGTATTTTGGATTTCAAATTTTATTAACTTAAAATCTTGTACATTTTTACATAACCTAAGATTACATCTATTCCATTTACGAACCAACTATTTATTGCAGATTTATGTCGCCTTCTTTTTTTTAAGCATGGTGCAGAATTGTATGTGCAAATAAACAATTGGGTAATTTCAAGTTATGTTGTTTTCTGTCGTTTATTATTTTTATGTAACAGCTGAGTGGGTTTAGGAACTTACACGGCCACCTGTAGGTTTTCTGGTTTGGACCGTCTCGAACCAGTGGCGCTTCCGGACAACCCCCCCATTCCTGCTCAGGAACTAGCTTGGCAAACGTTTGCTACACGACTAGACAATTCCTGGACCACCCTGCTGTGAAGTATTTATGATTTTCTTTTTCTTTTACGTGCGAATAAATTCCCTTGTGTAGCAAATGTAATAAGAGGGTGTCCCAAAAAAGTTTGGATTAAAAAATCAGTAATTCTTTTAATGAAACACCTAGTATTTCTTTACGGCTATTCAAGCCCCTATAGGTTCTACGTTTAACTCCAACGTTTATTTTAATTTGCATGAAGCAGATTCAACTTATGACCGTTTCTAGGATTTTTTGTCAATATCAAATTTTCGCTGAAAACATCATGTTTCCTCCACTTTCCATAGTTCTTCTCTGAAAATTGCGGAAGTCATCAGCTAGGATACAAAAATACTAAAGTTTAATAAAAACGGGATATTACAATACAGGGTGTTCAAAATGCTAGTTCAAATTTCAATAATTTCAATCTCTATTTTCTCAATTTTGTTAAATGAAACTCCCTATATTTTACTACAGGAATAAATAGAGCCTTAAATTTTCTTTTCCTACGACTGCTTCTAAAATCAAGCTTTCCGCCTTGTTGACGTACGTCAAAAATTTATTGTTTTGAATCAGTTCATCGCGGCAGCCGTCATACGTAAGTATATAATCGTGAATCGTAATACATAGCAACATACATACATTTTATATAAGCTTTCATGATTATATACCTAAGTCGGCTAGTGGTCAGCTATTTGAAAACGTCAAAGTTGACAGCTGTCACTGTGAATTTGATTTAAACCTTTTTTCGCGATTTAAAGTTACTTGTGCTTTATTTTGTGTATTGTCGGGGTTTAAGTGTCAAGAAAAATAAGAAATGGGCGATAAAATATCCAATTCTGATGTAAAAATTTGCATGTCGCTGGAAATTTTAGAAATGGCAAAAAACACCAGTTTAAACCTATTTTCGAAAATTTTACAGTCGTAGGAAAAATTTTGTATGCAACACGAGCGAAAAATGCATTAGGCGTTCGTTCGAGTTTTTTCGGACCTCGCTTCGCTCGGCCCGAAACTTCGAACTCACGCCTAATGCATCATTTTTCGGTCTAGGTACATAAATAACTATTATTTTGACCCAGATATGTTGTACTTTAATGTAAAGATTGTTTGAGAAATTAAGCTTTTACTAAAAGATAACGATGGATGTGCACTATGTGGCGCATGATTTATAATAGTGCTGGTTAAAAACCGATTTGACGGTTAACCGGCTTTCAGTTAACCCCGGTTTTTCATAAAACGATCACTGCTAAACCGGTTAACGCATATTCTGATTTTAAACCGATTTACGAACCGGATTGTAAACCGGCTTAAGAACCAATTTGTAAACCTGTTTAAGAACCGATATGTAATTTTGTCTAAGTAACGGTTTCTAAACCCATTAATGAAGCGGTTTATGTTTATAGACAGGTTTAAAACCGGTTTATAAGGCGGTTAAACACCGATTTGTTAATTAATTTCATTTTTTTCTTAATAATAAAAATGCAAATGTCTAGCTTCCACATTTTATAGGTATAACTAATTTACGTTTGTTAGAACAGTTAATAAATTAATTTTATCTACTCCAGTGGGATAAGTAACTCATTACGTCACTCATTTGACACTATTTCAGTTAGGTAATGAAGCTTATTACACCACTCAGTTATGTAATGGTTTCATTACCCAACTGAGTTGTGTAATGACTTCATTACCTAACTGAAATAGTGTTAAATGAATGATATAATGACATTTGCCTACTAAAATATTTTTGAAAATGTCAGATCTGACAGTTCTCTTAATGCACTTTTCTCAATTTTAGGCAGTCGTAGATAAAATTTTGTACAATAAATGTGTGATAATGCATCATTAATATATTTGTGTGCTTAGATAACTTGTGCTACGCACTCGTTTGTAACTTATACACACGTATGTTAATGATACTGTTGTCCCACTTGTATAGTAAATAACTATTAATCCGGTTTATAAACAAATTTTTAAACAGG
This sequence comes from Agriotes lineatus, assembly GCA_940337035.1. Lineage (NCBI taxonomy): Eukaryota > Metazoa > Arthropoda > Insecta > Coleoptera > Elateridae > Agriotes > Agriotes lineatus. Next base: position 8,661,593 of record OW679200.1, read on the forward strand.
TTTACAGAACTGTTTATGAACCTGTTATATTCAGGTTTTCGGTTACTAATTGATTTTCCGGTTTTCGAATTATAAAAAATACCGTGGTTAACCGAGAGCCGGTTAACCGTCAAATCCGTTTTTTACCAGCACTTAAAATCCATGCAACAAGTAGTGCACATTTATCGTAATTTTTTATTAAAAGCTTAATTTCTCAAACACTCTTTACATTAAAGTACAGCACGTTGGAGTCAAAAGAAGTTAAAAAATGTGGTGTGATACACGCACACAACTTCCTTTTAGAGTGATCTTATAATTAGCCAAAAATTTTATTAAAAATTTTTAAGCATTTGTAAAAAAATTTCAAAAATTACAAATTCTACAAAAACGGTACAAAATAGAGCATTAGTTGAAGAGACAAATTTTTTCTAAAATTCTAATCTGAATTCAAAAATTTAATAATATAACGGGTGTTCTATTTAAAATAGGAGTTAATACAAAAATAGAAAAAAAAACAAAAGAAACCCATTTTAGAAGTATTCAACTGGAAAATCACCTACCTCACATCAATACACATTAAAAATTTAATAAAAACCTGAAGTTTTAAAAAAATCGTTACAGCCGTTTTTGAAAAAAAGAAAGAAACTGAAAAATCACAAGAGTAAACACCTACTTCCGGTTACGCGATTTTCTTCAAGAGCATGCTGTCGCATCTACATAGTACACAAAACTTATATATGAAGTTTCAACGCCATATCTTTTTTCGTTTTTGAGATATTCTGTTCACAGGCAGACAGACACACAGACCAATGAAAAAAAAAAGTTTTTTGGGTTCAGGGGAATCTAAAACGTGAAGATCTGTTGAAAACTCAATTTCCAATTTTTGGGGTGAATCCAATACTTTCTTTATTGTAAAAGCAAGTAAAAATTCAGAAAATAAAGATTGAAAATATTGAAACTTGAACCAGTATTTTGAACACCGTGTATTGTAATATCCCGTTTTAATAAAACTTTAGTATTTTTGTATCCTAGATGACGACCTCTGCAAGTTTCAGAGAAGAAATATTTAAAAGTGGAGAAGATATGCAGTTTTCAATGATGGCTTGATTTTGACAAAAATCCTGAAAACGTCCATAAGTTGAAACAGCTGCATGCAAATTAAAATAAAAGTTGGAGTTGAACGTAGAATGTATAGGGGCTTGAATAGCCATAAAAATACTGGGTGTTCCATTTAAAAAATTAATGATCTTTAAGGCAAACTTTTTTGGGACACCCCGTATATGTCAAAATAATTTTAAAATGTTCCCCTTCAGCCCCATTAAGATCACCCTAATCAAACTTTTCATTGAAAAAAAGGCGTAATCGGATACCGGCGCACTAAATGGACACTATCACTTTACGATCACGGTAGATCATCACAGGGTTCGGCAGGACAGATCTGATCTATTTAAAACAAATGAGAAAATAAAGAATGAAGATACTGAAATTTGAACCGGTATTTTGAACACCCTGAATTAAAATATCCCGTTTTATGAAACATTAGCATTTTTGTATCCTAAATGACGACCGCCTCAATTTTCAAGTAACAAATATTAAAAATCTGTAAATGGGTTTACACCGAACTTCCCTCGTGCGAATTAGATCAATTGGCAAAATTTAAAAAAAATGTATTCCGCTAGGGTTTGAACCAGCCACATCTGCATAGCGATCGTAATCGCACCTGCGTAGCGATCGTAACCGAACCTGCGTAGCGATCGTAACTGCATCCACAAGTCAAACTGCGCCACCGAGCCTAATTGAAATGAGTGCTGCGCGAGCCTCTATTTAAGGGAACGGTCTTATTGTTGAAACGTTTCGACTCTTTTGTGACATTATCCTGTATCTGTTGAGTCCAATTTTCGGCAAGTCTAAAGTCTGACCTATCTGAAAATTATTACTTCCTTCTATTTCAAAAATAATCAAAATTTTATTTTTTTAAGGTGTTCACCCTGTATATATTTGCCAATTTTTTTTCGGTTTCATTCCAGGTATATATATAATGTGTATGCAAAATATCATCTTCCTCCGACAAATTGTTTTTGAGTTATACCGCCAACAGGCAGACAGACAGACAGACAAACAGACAGACAGACAGACGGAATTGAGAAAATCTATTTTTCGTTATCTAGGGACCCTGAAACGTGAAGATCTGAATAAATCTCGAAAGATATTTTTTTCGTGATTACCATACTTCCTTCGTCTTTCAGACGAGGGAAATAAAAAGTGGGGAAAATGTGACGTTTTAAATGAAAGCTTGATGTTGACAAAAAATACTAAAAACGTTCATAAGTTGGAAACGATATAAGCAATTTAAAAGAAAAGTTAGAATTGAACGCAGAAATTATAGAGGCTTAAATAGTCATAAAGAGATACAGGGTGTTTCATTTAAAAAATCTGTAAAATGCTTTACTCAGAACTTCCTTCTCAAGTGGACTTTGTGACACTAAATCATTTTAAAAATCAAACGAAACTAGGTGTAAATATATTTTCACGTTTCAAATAATACGGAAACAATAAAAGAATACCCTCCAATGGAAATTACATCAATTTTCAAATAAAAAATTCGTTACCGGAGGCATTTGAACCGCGGCGCCTGCGACTGCGGACCAATCGTTGACCAATTTTTTTCAACACTGCGGAGCTCTTTTCATATCGTTGCGTTTCAGCTGGCTTAACCTTCACGCCGGGCATTTTTTAAGTTTCGTGCAGAAGCGAGTTGTGTTTCAACCAAATCAGGCAATGGAAAATTAATTATATTGTTTACCTCAATAAATCAATGCACATAATTCTTGCACTAAAAATGTCTTCATTCATTTTTAAACATATATACGCAAGATGTATATATTTGTGTGCAATCGTTTTTACGAAACGTCGATGCTGAAATTTATGCAACACAATCCCCGTACGCTTTATTTAAACAATTTCTGTAGCATTTCTTCAAAATAATTTTGAGATTAATTTGATATCATATAAATCTACGAATCTAAGAATAACATGTCCACTAGTTTAAGAATCATTGAAAAATATTCAAAACTAAGCCTCTAAATGCAATGTACGCATAAAAATTATAAATTTTTAGTACTAAAGAAATTTCGGAATAATTTTTTCTAGGTGTTTGCAATTTCAAAAAGAATGGAAACCTACACATTTATATCCGCAAAGTAATTACAGATAATGAACATTCTTTTTTAAAGTTTATCTTAGAATGCACATTATATGATTGAATTTAGGGCCTTCCCCAAATATGAGTTTCCCGTCTATTCGAAGGTTTGGGATTTACGTATTTATGCGACTCGCGGCCTAAAAAGGTCAACATAACGCATTTATTCTTTACACCTTTTTGACTTGTAGAACATTTATCCTGTATCTGTTAGGTCCAATTTTTGCCAAGGATACAGCGTACGCTATGTTCAAATTATTACTTTTATTTATTTCTCGTCTTCCTCCAAGAAATAGTTTTTGAGTTATACCGCCAACAGACAGACAGACAGACGGAATTGAGAAAATCTGTTCTTCGTCATCTAGTAACCCTGAAACGTAAAGATCTGAATAAATCTGGGAAAGTGATTTTTTCGTGATTACCTGCAATACTTCCGTTGTCTTTCAGAAGAGAGAAATAAAAAGTAATACTTTACTCGTACAACTTTATTTATTGAAAACCTGCCTCAACTAGTTCATTCTCTATTTCTTCTTCAGATATTAGTATTGACAGGTTGCGTATAATAAATTATAATTGATTAACTGTTGGATCTTTATATGTATGGTATCTTATGTTATTTTCTTTATATAGCTTTGTAAGGTTTCAGAAGTCTTCACTGCTACTAAGATTAATGCGTAGTGATGTTTCCCTACAGATTAAATAAATCAGATAAAGTGGTAAAATTTGAATATTCACAAGGGAAATCCCAAATCTAATGTACACATTTATTTCAAATAGTAGATTATGTTATTAGGAGTAAAAGTGATACTTGATGTGGTGAAGCTGAAGTTTATTTAGCCGAACGCCAGTGAGGCAAATAATTCAGCTAAGTCACATAAAGTCACTTTTACTCCGAATAGCATATACTATTTTATCCGCAAACGTATTCGGATACATCTTATTAATATAAATTTAAAAAAAAGAATGCATTGGCCGGAAATCGAACCCGGACCACCCGCGTGACAGGCGAGCACTGTACCCCTGCGCCAACCTCTGTTATTCAAATAACGCGCTACTGTAATGATATCTGAACATACTGAATCACCCGAGCTAATAGCACACGGCCACAGCAGCTGTCACACCATAACCCACGGCGACAGATGCTCCGCTCCGCTGCTTTAAGGATTTAATTAAATTAAAGCTGTTTCGTACTCTTTTTGAAAATAAAAACTTTCCTACGATCTAAATCTAAAAATTAGCAAAATTTTAAGTCATCATACAATTTAATCGATCCAGTATTTTCGGAGGAGATAGCGAACAAACATAGAAAGAAAGAAAGAGAGCAACGATTTTATGTGCTTAGGCAGATAAAGTACGCAAAAGTTGCTATTTTATCTGATTAATCAGATAAAGTGACACTTTTACCTTGTCAATAGAGACACATAAGTTGTCACTTTTATGACGTTTTCGGATAATAGTTATTTATGTACCAAGTCAGTAAAGTGATTCTTTATCGAACGAGTCTGAGATTATGAGTCGAGCGAGCGCAGCGAGCGAGACGAGTAACAGACGAGTGCGATAAAGACACTTTACTGACATGGTGCATACAAAATTTTATCGCTAACCGTAAAAATGTATAATTAAAAAAAATGGAGATATTATAACTTATCACATTTTATTATGACAACGTAAACAGATATAATAATAGCGAATACAAAACAAATCTACTTATTATTTGTTATATTAAACGTGAACGTACACCCTGACGCATTATAAAAATTAATTCCTGAAGTCGAAGGAGTTTGAATCGAAAATGTTTGAGGATTATTATCTATGTTAATACATTGTAAATCTTCAGTAGAATTATCATTGGTAACAATTATGTTGTCAGTTTGATCTTCACCTAAAATCGTCTTTGCGATTTTCGTTTTATTAAGCACAGATTCCTCCACATAGGACTCTGCAATCGTGTCGCTTTTCCATCCTCCGTGGCGTTTTAAATTTTCCTTGCTGCCGCCTGCGTTGGCAAAGAGAGTGGCGGACGTTCGACGAAAACAATGTCCTGTATAAAGTGATGGTTCTGGCAAATGCAGATAGTTCGCAATTTTGCTTGGTACACTACCAAAAGTATGGATTCCAACTGGCTGGACTGTGCATTTGCCATTTCTATAAGTTAGGAAAAATCGGTCGTGGGGCGTCTGCTTAGGGCGCATAGCTAAATATTTGTTAAATAATTTTATGGATTTTACTTTTCCTTCAAACTCTGAAGTGATCACAAATAATCGAGGCCTGTTGGTCTTTGTTTTAGTTATACGAACAACCAGAATTGTTTCTTTGTGCTCTATGTTGCTTACTTTTAAATTCAAAAGTTCTTCATTACGTAAAGCTCCAGCAATGCCAAACACAACGCAAATCTAAAATAATTACTACATTAATATCAAATTGGTTTTCAAAGGTTTGCATAAATTAGCTTCATCATCAAATAGATTTCATCCGGCGCATTTAGTAAAAATTTAAGTATTTCTTCTTGTGAAAGAGTTTTGGACTTTTTTGGAATGTGATTTCTTCCTTTTTGTTTTAAAAAAGCCGTAAGTTTTTATATATACTAATGTCAACGTCATTTTTTGCTGAAAGGGTTGCTTTCACCATGGAGTAATACGACCACATCGAAGAAGGAGAATACTCTTTCGATAAATCGTAAAAATACGCCAGTAAAACGTTTTCACTATATTTTTTAATTCCGTGTTTTTTGCACCACTCCATAAATATGTCATATTGGCGATTGTATTTTTCGACTGATTTTTGTGGTAGAATTTCGAAAGACGTCTCTAATACCTTCTTCTGAATTTCAGGCGGCGTGCACTGAATGTCTTCTTCCATTATTTGAATGTCTTCTTCCATTACTTTTTATAAATAATTCGCGACAAAACTTTTGCTGTTGGAATCGTGACCTCGTGACAGCGACAAACGATTTTTGTTTAATGACATGCAGTCATGGCTATCTAGATAAATATTAGCGGCAGGTAAAGTGTTTGATTTGTACAGTAAGATAAAGTGTTTGTTTACTTCCGAAAATCGCTACGGTAATGCATGGCTCTATTGACGGTTGGCGATAAAATAATTTTTTTCTATAGCACATGTTAAAGTGTGCTTTTATCAACTCAAAACAAAAGGTCAAGTTTTACTTTAACAGCAAGGGTAGATAAAGTAGCACTTTAACATCAAGGATAGATAAAGTAATTTAATTTTCTAACTTTTGTTTAAATTAAATATGACAGCTTCGTATTATCGTAGCAACCCAATCTAGCTGCTGACATTTTGAAATGTGATTGACTGTCATTATTTTCTTTTTAAATTGTTAAAGTTCTTGCTATAGAAAAAAATATTGTATTATACACGACGATAAAGTTATTTCTATCCACTCTTGAATCATTAACGTCTCGACTTCGTCTCGACGTTAAACGATTCACTCGTGGATAAAATTTAACTTTATCGTCTTGTATAATAAATTACTATATATACCCAACAACAAAAATTACATTACAAACTTTCAATGTAGTCGCGTTTACAACTGACTGCTGTTCAAATTCAGATGGACTAATATCAGGGCTGTAAGGAGAATGGGGAGTGCTTCCCACTTATATTTTGCCAAAACATCCTTAATATTTTGAGAAGTGAACTCGTGCGTTATCATTCAAGATCAATACTCCAGCTTCCAGTAGTTAAGAGCGACTCTTAGGAATTTGTGGTTGCAATTTCTTGCGTAAAAGTGATGCAATTTTGTCACACGTCAGAAGGCGGTCTTCCTCCACAGCAGTAACAATTATCGTCACCGAAATATTATATGTTGCGGTCCTTGGTTTTCCAGCAAGTTTATCGTCTTTAATACAGCTTCTACCATCACGAAGTCTTTGAGACCAACGAGAAGCGGTGTCCCGATCTATTGTAGAGTCGCCACATACTTCGCTTAAAGATATATGAATTTATGTCGGTCTAAAATATCGATTTTGATGTACCTATGATCTTTGATCCGAACATGTAGGTAACTTGAGCTCAGTAATCGTTCACCTCCATTTTAAACTCGCTTTCACAAATGAATTTAGTAGATAATAGTAATTTACGTTACAAGACCGGAATGTAGTGTTTTACAGGTCGAACCAAGCTTGGAGAAACCTGCAAAACACTTTCCGGTTGTGTATCGTACAATATTTTTTTACGACATCCGAGTTCATACTTTCAAACTTGCGAATTCACTTTCGAAAACTCAAAAAAATTATGGCATTAGTATCTATTTGACTTATCCAAACAATAGCACACACTTGATTCCATAGCAACGAAGACGTCAGGAATCGGCAAAAGCTTTTTTAGACGACTGACATCGAAAGTAGATTTTTCTCACTGTCATTTGACAACAGAAAGTTGACATTTGCCGCTGAGCGTGCGTTTTCATCATTTTGCCGCTCGCCGAGCGTTTTGGATTTCCGAGTGAACAAAATAGGTAGCCACGTCCTAATTTTCCTTGACAACGCCCGTCATTTGTGGAAATAATCGCGTCACATGTCATATAGACTGCGCGAGTAATGTTAACTTGATTGTCAATTAATGTTTGCGATAAAACGAAATTTGATATTTTTCTTTAATAATATGCTCAGTCGTCGAAAAAATAGTATGTATATTTCGAGCTAAAAGTGCGCTTGCCGCTTTTGCATGATTGCTGGTTTCGACTTCGTCTCAACCAGCAATATTCATGCGCAAGCGGCAAGAATGCACTTTCAGCTCTTAACATACAATATACTATTACCGGTCCCTGATGCCCGTTATCCGATCTTGACCTGCAAAACGTTACTTTCTGTCGAAAAAATTATCCAGAAACCGCATATTTTGTGGTCGGTCGTAAAAAAAGACTTTTTGTGCAGATTAGCGTAAAGTATACACTTCAAACTAAAAAACCATATTTGTCAAAACACAGTGCAATTGCCACATATGCAACGTCTACTATTAGTGCATCACTTCTGGTTGCCCTTTTGTAGAAATGCTATCAGAAAATAATCTTTACGCAAAAAATTTTCCTTATAAAATATTCACTACGATAAAGTATACATTTATCGTAAATACTATATCGTTTCACATTTTTTTTAAATGATGGAGTCAATCAAATATCTCAGTGTAATAAATGTTAAACAACTGTTGTCTTGAAATTGACCTCTCGAAACAGTAACTATAACTTTTTGAAATTATTTTCGTTTGTGGTAAAAAATGGCTGAGCAAAAACAATATCATCCATATCGCTGTGATTATGTGCACGTAATTAGAAATTATAGTTAATTATTAGACTTGCTACTAACAGATACCCCTTACCTTCTTCAGAATTTATTTTCGATGTCTGCCTTAAGCATGAATAAATTATTTACTAGTCGGCACATACAGCAAAATTATCATAAACAAGCAACTTTAATGAGACTCTTATTTTATGAGTGAGAAACTCAGAGTTCAAAAGAAAATGTTGCACAAACAATCAACGATACTTAATTTTCATGTAAGTGGCAAAACGACGAAACAAAATACAAAAATACTTCACAAACAAAGCAACTTAACCTAACATTTGAACCGACCCCTGACAGAGATTTCGCGCTGGATTAAATTCGAGAAGTCCTGAAAAATTCGGAGCGGGTTATTTTTATAATCTCGGACTAACAATTGATTCTAAAGTCATGTACTGGTACAATTTGACGTAAGTATTTTTATCAATTGTTAAACGACGCGCAAGATTTTATGAACAGTTGCCTGTCGCAATTTGGAAAAATACATCAATTAATTACATACAATTCTTAAATCTAATTGTAAAACTAAATTCACTATCGTTTTCAGGGTATTTCAACGCACTTTCACACCTGTACCCACTGGTGTCGTGTTAACCGTTTTTAGTAAAACCAGGGCTCTTCCCCACGCCAAAACTCAGATATACTTTCGAATAAGTGCTCCTATACGTTTGCTGCACCTGGGTAACTGTTATCTTCAAGGGGCAATTTTTTCCACAAAAATCTGGGTCAGCATCATATGTAATACTACAACGCCTTGCATTCTTTGCTTGATATCACGGAGTCCAACCATTCTGCCAGTACAAGAAGGCCTCAAGGATGTCCATGCACACCTCCTTCCAACGTATCTCTGAGCTGCAGTTTCCTTGGGTCCCTCCAGATAACATTTCCACTTCCCGCTCTGGCCTGTCGCAGCTCCTGGTCCCTGGTATGAAAATTTGTAGCTCTCATATGCGACATACTTCATTTTCTGTGTTTGTAGGCAACCAATTCAGGATTCAACGCCTGCTACTTAGCTATCGGCTTTGACTTTCACAGTTGTGGCCCAAAATTTCAGCGGAGCTCGGACTAGCCTTGATTTCAGCCCCCACGTGCAGTGATGGTCCCAAACTTGTTTCCACTGCTCTGAGGGTGTCTTTTGTGGTGATGCGACCCGGTTTTATGTACTTCTTCACTCGTAATTATATTGTACGTTACGTTTTGTATAAAACACTTAAACACGCACTGTGCCGTACACAGTCTCGCACAAAACTGTGTTCAGACGTGTTATTTTGTGCTCTCTAGACTAATATACGTGTCTCTATTCGTTCCTGCTGGCTCTTTCTGTGCGAAAATGGGATTCCAAGCATATTATACCTTGGTATTGCCAAAAATAACCTCAAATTCTTCCGGAAGCCATGAATTTTGATTGAACGTTATGTGTGGTGTAATTTGCATGTATTTATCCTAAGTTACTAGAGTCAAATGCTAATTAATAAAAACAGTATCCTAAATCCTGCTTTTAAACTAACTTATTAATTAAATTTAATTATATACAATAATTTGATCAATCTTGGGGAAAATAAATCCGATTGTGTTGTGGAAATCCAACGGCAAATGAACTTTATTAGTTATTAAATTGCCTTTAACTGCAAAAATGTTTAAAGTTCAAGCGAATATCAGAGCGATATGTGATACAATAAGTTGCAGTGCTATAATTATAAATGTTGTGGTTAATCTGATTTCTCTAGCTGGTCCGTAATGCAATGCCACCAATTACCATAAAACATTCTTTTACAGTGGCGGCCAATAATAAATGAGACAAGCCTTATAAGAGATTTTTGTCTAATTCTATACTTGAGCCAAGTTACGAAGGCGAGCGATGTAAACAAAGATTCTGACAGTTCTCGGTGCACGCTAAACCAGTCTCACACGGTGCCCATTTTACGTAAACATCCGTCGCATGTTGCCGTAAAAGAAATTACCGAACAACAAAACAACGCTCATTCCTCCTCTAGTGTAACGACGCGTATAAACGGCGTTCAACTTTCTCTTCGAAACGGCCAACCACAGAACGCCTTCCTATCACGTGATATTCACCGACCACGTGCGTTTGTTTACTTGGCTCGCCTTCGTATCTTGGCTGAAGTTTAGCTGCTTGAATTTGTTTTATTAATATGTCATATTGCAACATTGAGTATTTGACATCTACCAAACAATTCCAAATTAAAAATAATACGACAAAGTAATTTAGCCGCATATAAATGCAGTGACGAAAAGTGGAATAATTGCAAAAATAGACGTAACTGTCCCATTTTCTTGGCTGCAACTGTACAAACGTTCTACTATTTGAGAAGATTAAATCAAATACCTAAATGATTTACGTGACACCCATTAGATAACTTAAAAGAGGGGTATGAATGTTGTATGTGTGTATGTATGTAGATCACATTTAGGCAACAAGACCTCTCTAACTACCATGACATGTCCACAGTTTTTTAATTTTCCAAATCCAAAGCAGTCCTACAAGCCATTAATAAATTTCCAACACCAACATGAATACGACAAATCATGACCAACCTCTATCCGGAAATAACTGGAATAGAATATACAAAATACGCACTAATGAGCCGACGAAATCTCTCACGCACTCTACCAAACCATTCACCAAGTTCGGTTCGGCAGAGCCGCACTAAGTGAATTTGTGCGCGAAAGTACTCCTTGTTCGCACGGTTTGGTTTTTTACTTAACGTTGTGCATTGACAATCACACTTCCATATAAGGAGTGTATTCAAACATGTAGATTCAGCATTAAGCTCGTGGACATTTCGTAGCTATTGTTGATAGTGTATATAACATTTCTATATTACCATTGTGTATGCTTTTTATGTATTTTCCTGCATTCCTGTTCTTTTTCACAGTATATGCATTTTTATGTAAACTGTTTAGTTTTCATTTCTGGTAGTATTTGCATGTATGATTAGAGCATAATAGGTGATAGTGGGCAGGTTGCGACAATCTATGTTGACATATCCTTTAGCCATACTGAAGTAAGAGCAGATCTTGTGGTTCTATGACTGGGTTAACTAGCAAACAAAGAGTAATTAAAACTCATAAAAGTAGAATATAGGGCTAAATAAAAGTACCATTACAAGGTTTTCAATATCTGATATATTCATTTTAACCAGCTGCTATGATATGCGTCAGAAACACCTACTACCAAGACCACCTAAAAATATATCATATTATAAGGATATAGTGATAAAGAATTGTGTAATTTTTTACCTTCAGCAGTAAGTATTTCTCGTCCTCTGCTTGTTTAAGACATTTATTTGAACATGTAGGTTTCATTTCTGTGATTTAATTAATTGAAAATTGCAAAGATAGTGTAGAATACACGTAGTAAATTTTTTTTTTCATACATTGTAATTGTCCAACTCGTCAGGCCTGGTTGGACAAATTTACATCTAGTAAAAAAACATATTCATTTTACTACTAGTATTATAAATAACTATACTCTTCAGTACTTTTATATTTATTCTCTGCAGCATTAAAACTGCCACTTTAATTCTCAAAAAATCTGTGAAAGGCTTTACACAGAACTTCTTTCGTCAACATTGTGACACTAAATAATATTAAAAATCAAATTAAGTTAGGAGTAAAAATATATTCACGTTTCTAATAACTGAAATACACTTTCAAATAAAAGAAACTGTATCCCGCTGGGGTTTGAACCCGCCGCGTCTGCAGCTCTGCAGAATGCTCGATCCTAACCGAACCTCCGCAGAAGATATAAGTACGGCGAAATTCCATCTGCGCTACCGCGTCTCTTCGGGAAAAGTCCGGCACGCGCGTCTCTTAAAGAGCGCGGTGTAATGGTTGAAACATTTTTACTCTTTTGTGACATTATCCTTATCGGTTCAGTCTTATTTTCGGCAAATGTAAAGCCCGACTTATGTAAAAGTTATTACTTCATTTTATTTCAAAATTAACACAAAAATAAACAAAATTTTATTTTTTTAGGTGCTCACCCTGTATATATTTGTATGAAATTGTACCGGTTTTATGCGAGGTAGATATATCACATTTATGCAAAATATCGTCTTCCTCCGACAAATAGTTTTTGAGCTATACCGCCAACAGACAGACAAACAGACAGATAGACGGACAGACAGCCAGACGGGCAGACAGACAGACAGACTGACGGAATTGAGAAAACCTCTTTTTCGTCATCTAGGGACCTTGAAACGTGAAGATTTGAAAAAATCTCGGAAGGTGTAGGTGATGTTTTCGTGATTACAATACTTCCTTCGTCTTTCAGACGAGGGAAGTACAAAGTTATTAAATTAGAACTTTTACTTCCATAAATGAAAAAATAGAATACTACAAAATTCCTAAGTTAAAATTAAAGTAACTGCGTGGCTATAATTTTATGATTATACAAGTATCACACAGTGTTGGTAAGTTTGTAAAACTTTAATTAACAGGTCTGCAAAAACTACGGATGTCAACTTAAAATAGGTATACAATTTTGTACTCAGTTTGAGATGCAGAATCGCGTGGTTTGAATATCATACACCATTTAGAATTCACCCATATGAACAAACTGAGGTAATTTTCGATTTTTAATCTGATTTTTTAATTCACACGCACACTCCTGGAAGCTGCAAGACTTTGTTACTAGTTACTTTTTGCAGCCACAGAATTTTTATTTACTTATTTTGGTTGTCTAGTTATTTCTTATTTTTCGCCAAAATTAACATAACTTCTACCGTGCAACAAGTTAACACATTCTTTCATCTACATAGTTTATTTTAAATTATAGGCACAACTGTTTCCAATACTTTTGCATACTACATGCGAGTACATACATATTTTCACTGCCTCCTACACTTAAAAGCCATGCTGTTGGAGATTTGGCAACGCTGCTGGTAGGCGAAGGTTAGTACTGTTTATGTATAATTGTTCGTTCAAATGCGCGTGTGATTAAATATTAATATGTTGGACTGCTCTAAGTTTGAAGAAATGCATTTATTTATATTACTGTACTGTTCGTGATAAGTGACAATCAAATTCCTGCTAGTATTTATGGGTCTTTATTAAGTATTTCACTGAACTACAACCGTGGTAACAATCTAACCTCATTTTTAGCGCAAGTCTTCTAACCTTTATTTTATATTTAGAATGCCACATAGACGCTGTATACCAACTACGACACTACCTTACAAGGAAATCGTATGCAACCTATAACATTTTCTTTTCCAATGAACGAGAACGAGAGAAAGCATGGCTTCGTGCAATAGCATGAGATCATTGGACCCCAACAAAAAGTGCTGTTGTGTGTCAAATACATTTTATGGAAACGTCATTTGAAAGCGTTAGAAATAAGAGTGGGAAACTGCAGAAGCTGATGCTGCATTAAGTAAAAGTAAATAACGAACTATTTGTGACACTTTCATTATCACTGTCACGTAAGCCACTAAATTGGTAATATGCTAGTAAATAAAATATTGTATGCATTACTGGAGATATTCATGTTTTTTACCTTCGATTGACTTACAGACCTCAGAGAAAAAACATATTCATATCTCCCTTAATGTATAAAAATCTATTATAAATGCAACGTATATAACATTGTAAGTCATAAAGGTAGTCTTTTACAAGATGAGAAGGCTTGTTGAAGAATGTGGGAACGCGTCAGTGTCTCAGCACATTTTCTAAGCCTTCGAGTCAACCATAAACACATTCATGTTGCGTTTTCCATTGTCAGTGTAAGATATTATCGGGTTATATGTCAATAACTTGTTGCACAATAATAAAAGAGTATCAGTTTGACAGGCTAAATAGTCCGACCGCGAAGCGGGGGGATTATTCTATCAAACTGACCCGAATTGTTATTGTGCAGGAAGTTTGAGACGTAAACCCGAAAATGTCCGAAGTACGCATTGTATTCGATTTGATTATTTTTTGAGTAAATTTAGGAACAAATATAGTATATTATGATACTAGTGCATAAGTAAGCCTTTAAAGTACGTGTGACGAGTTTAAGCGCACGATGCGAAGCGGAGTGCTTTTAACGACGCTAGTGCTTTAATGGCATTTATACACGTGTATCATATCCTACTTTGTCTACGATTGTAACAGAAATATTAAATCTTAGTTCGGTGACACTTTTTTAGTCACATTGTGTTAGATATTCTAGGTTATATTGACATTCAAACTTACAACAAACCGTGCTTTAATATAGTATTAAAACACGCCACCAATGGCAACGTGCGAAAAAGACGTAATTCGGGTGCTACAAACGTCACTTTTGACACCAGAAACTGTACAAAAAGTTGTCATTTTGACACGATCATAGAAAATAGTATCTAACGCAACAGGTTTAGAAAAGTTACGTTTTACTGAACAAGTATGGCTGGTTTGAGTAAGGGCGTTAGCGAACACTTTAACGGCCATACGAGTTCAGTAAAACCACTTTTCTAACGTGTTGCGTATACTATTTTATCGCATTTCATAAGAAATGTAAAATATTAAATTTTTAGATAAAAGTGACATTATGACAAAACATAACCAAGTTGAGCAGTACTCGTTTCTATGTACTAATGCACAATAAGCAGCTCCAGTTGATGTTAAGCATTTGGCAGTGTATTGTTGGTGGCACTCTTAAGTCTGTCAAATTCGAGGTTAGCAGGTTAGGTTTTGCGCCAGTCTGGTAAAACTGACTCAAAACCTAAGCTGCTAACCTCGAATTTTACATAGACTTACAGTGTCACCAACAATACACTTCAGTACTGCCAAATGTAAAACGAATCGCTGTTGCTATGCGGATGTGTTGCTAATGCAAAAACGTACCACATTTCTCAACGATTTTGAATGTAGAAATGTTGTACCTACATTACCAAATGAAATGCGATAAAATATTTTTTCACTACCATCTTCGTAAGTGATCATTACACTGTCGGATTTGGGGAATGTAGGAAACATTTACAAAAATTGTAAGGTACGCTTTCCATGACAATGTACTTACTTTCCTAGAGAAGTAAATTATTTACATCCCGCATGTATTACAACTGATTATTCAACACTATAATGAACGAACCAATGAAAATTGTTCAATTTGTAAGCTGTAAGCAGTTTGCAGCAACGTAGGTACTCTACCCAAACAAACAGAAAGTGAACAAATGCTCGACGGCAAATGAATGCATTTCTTAACTCTAATCAGCTTGGAGCAGACAAACAAACAAACCTATTGTTAGCTTGTAACTATGTATTGTCATATGTTTAACTAATGTTTGTTTCTTTGTAACTTTATAATTGGAAATTGAACATGAATAAGGTTTTTCACCCGTATGTACCTTCATATGTTTAACTAAGTCAACTTTCCTTGCTGTCCTATATTCGCAATAGGAACATTTATGAGGTTTCTCTCCTGTGTCTTTTGATGTGCATCACTAAAGTACCTTTATCTGCTTATTTATACTCACAAAAAGAACAGAAATAAGGCTTTTCCCCTGTATGTGTCCTCATATGCTCAACTAGTTACCTTTCTGTGCAGTTTTGAATTTGTAAATTGAACATGAATAAGGTTTTTCACCCGTATTTACCTTCATCTGATTAACTAAGCCAACTTTCCTTGCTGTCCTATATTCGCAATTGGAACATTTATGAGGTTTGTCTCCTGTATGTCTTTTGATGTGCATCACTAAAGTACCTTATGTGCTTATTTATACTCACAAAAAGAACATAAATAAGGTTTTTCCGCTGTAGGTGTCCTCATATGCTTAACTAAGTTACCTTTCTGTGCAGTTTTAAATTTGCAAATTGAACAAGAATAAGGTTTTGTACCCGTATGTACCTTCATATGATTAACTAAGTCAACTTTCCTTGCTGCCCTATATTCGCAATAGGAACATTTATGAGGTTTCTCTCTTGTATGTCTTTTCATGTGCATCACTAAAGTACCTTTATGTGCTTATTTATACTCACAAAAAGAACATAAATAAGGCTTTTCCCCTGTAGATGTCCTTATATGCTTAACTAAGTTACCTTTCTGTGCAGTTTTAAATTTGCAAATTGAACACAAATAAGGTTTTTCACCCGTATGTAACTTCATCTGATTAACTAAGTTAACTTTCCTTGCTGTCCTATATTCGCAATAGCAACATTTATGAGGTTTCTCTCCTGTATGTGTCTTAATGTGCATCACTAAAGTACCTTTCTCTGATGATTTATACTCACAAATAGAACATGAATAAGGTTGGTCGCCTGTATGTGTCCTCATATGAATAACTAAATTATCTTTGCTTGCTGCTTTATACTCACAAATATAACATGAATAAGGTTGGTCGCCTGTATGTGTCCTCATATGGTTCACTATTTATGCTTTCCGTGCTGTTTTATATTTGCAAATGCAACAGGAATGAGGTTTTTCTCCCGTATGTGTCCTGATGTGGATAACTAACTTATCTTTCCTTGCCGCTTTATACTCACAATTAAAACAAGAATAAAGTTTTTCGCCTGTATGTGTGCTGTCGAAAACGGAAAAGTCTCTATTCATGGCGGTCGAAGCGCACTGACGCGTGTATAGCGGCTCCGTTGTTACTTTTTGAATTCGTTATTCTGCAGTGGTTTGAGAATATTGCCTCTGCAATGCCTTTGACTCGGCAAGATAAAGAAGAAATCGCCGCTCTTATGAGTCAAAAAATTACCGTGATGTTAAAGGATAAAAATTTTGTTGACCCAATGTGCAATGCGTTTTCATCTGCGGCGTTGGGTGCTGTAACGGAAAAATTAGCAAAAGTGGAACAGAAGCTAGAAGAAATTCAAAAGGAAAATGCAGGCCTAATTAATGAATTAACGGTAGTTAAGGAAAGCGTGGATAAATTGGAACGATACCTAGGTACTCCAGAAGATCGTGTTTACGTGTATTTGGTGTAACTGAATAGGACCGTGAAAACCTCCTTGAAAAAGTTTTAACGGTAATTAATACTAAATTGGAGCTAAATATTGAAGAAGACATAGTAGATAGGTGCCACAGATTAGAAAAATTTACAAGAAATATGCCAGGTGAAGGTGTCAAAAAGTCGCGTGTCGTTATCATAAAATTCCTTTCATACAAAACCAGGCACTTGGTGCTATCTAACCGCACCAAACTAAAAGGCACCAATATCTTTGTACAGGAAGATCTGACAAAAAGTAGGTACACGTTATATCAAGACGCAAAACTCGATACGGAAAAAATTCAGTTTGGACGAGGTATGGATCTGTATACGCCAAGGAAGAGAATGTTGTTAAAAAACTTCAGTTCGGTTTTTGAAAGTCAGACTACACACCGCCATGATCAAATGTGTTAAAGGTTACCTACGTGTAAAAAGAAGTTGCGAATATAATTTCATCATTTATAGTATTTATGTTCTTAGATGAGGTCTAGTATTAATTTTGGGTGGTTTGTAAGATAATTTTTTGGGGAACTAGCATTAATTTGCATATTTTTTAGAAATTGCTAATGCAGCGATGAGATTTATTTTTATTTGTTATCTGATTGAACGCGGCGCGCGGCGATGTAAAATTTTTCCTGGCGTTTCTTGCGAAGTGCTTACATTTTTAATTATTTTTTTATTTTTGTGGGTGCAATGGGGCGGCTCATAACATTTGTATCGCGTTATACATATCACTGCTGCAGTCCCGAATTTATTTTCTTATTTACACAAGTTTGTTTTAGGTTTTTAGATACAACCAAGGCATGAGGACCAGTAAACTAAAAATTGCACAATTAAATGTTCGTTTGCTACAGCCAAAAGTAGTTGAACTTGCCGAAATATGGGACCGTAATGATTACGATATATTGGCCGTTTCGGAAACGTGGCTTTTACAGATTGCACTACAATATTAGTGCTGTTACAATTGAGGGGTACAGTTTTATACGTCACTATCGTACAATCAGGGGTGGAGGTGTGGGTATGTATACAGGGTGTTTCATTAATAATTGGAAATATTTTAACTGTAGAATTCTGGGCTTAAAATATTAATATTTAACCCAAATCACTTAGATAAAATGTGGCTTGTTACTGAGATATAGGGTGTTTTATTTAAAAATTTAAAAATGATTTTTCCCCATTACTTTAAAACTATTTGACGTATCCCTATCATATTTGGCAGGAAGTTTAGACACTGTAAACCATGCTAAATTATGTTAAATAAACGTTTCTGGCTACTACCAGAGGCGTACCACAGGGGCAAGTGGGTGGTTGACCCTTCCCAAATTCTACGCCACTGGCGGAATTGCCATTTTAACACATTTTTCCATTTTCCAATACTTTCTATGTAAATAACATACTCTTCCTTCGTCACGATAACGTCATTATTTTTCGAGATATTTAAAGTTAAACATAAAGCTGAACAGTTATTTTGATTTTAATGTGTATTAATTATGTCGGTGTTTTTTGTCATAAGATTGCATTTATTACGCAAATGAAACGAGGGGTATTCCGCGAAAAAATATTATGTACACTAATTCCCAAGATTGTTAGTACTTCCTCTAATTCCCTACTAATTCCCTTATAATTTTCTAATTCTCTACTAATATCTTAGTAATTCGCCTAAATCTCCACAACCATAACTAGTAACACCCTTAGTATAATACTAAGATAATATTCTATATAGTTCTAAGATAATAACACCAAAGTGATAATATTAATATAAATACTCTTCAATTAAATAAAAAAAATTATACCCAAGATAATTAGATCTAGAAGATGTATTGTTGGAAATAGCGGTCAGGATTTAGAAGTAAACCGATTTCTATGTTTTCTATGTGGTCGAAGTTTCGACAATTTTAATTTCGTCATTCTCAGGATTCTGAAGATAAGCAAACCAAGATTGTTAAGTCTATACATACAAAGTATGGGTCATTCCTAAAAACGCTAAACACCAGTCACATAATCGCTTAAATGTACACTTAGCTAGCGTAGTTCTAACTCCATATATTTTATTAATAATGTTTTGTTTGTTTATGTAATTAACCTTGCGGATGGCGAAATAAGATTGTCAAAACGTCGACGAGATAGATTTCAACCAATTAGATTGAGAGGACCGTAGAAGATTAAATCTTTATGTGTATTATCAACGTCTTCCTTTCGATGCCAAATAAAAGAGATGAGCTGGGCTTTTCAAAACTTTATTTTGTATTGCTCGCCTCCACTATCTTTAATTATTTGACCAATGAAAAATGGCTGGTCGTTGAAAACTGCGTAATAGTTCTATTCTATCTAATTTCATTTCCAGTCCTGTTTTGTCTAAGACGTCTTTAGATCCGGACTGAACAAATTCTTCCAAACTATCAACCGAATCGGAATAGTTGAGTGCCATATATGTTCTTCTGAGTCAAGGTTTGAAGTCGAGTCAGTGTCATTTGTTTTATTCCTTTTCTGTTGCTTCTGGTTGGTGATTTTAGACGTTGAGGTCAGCTGTCTTTTCTTCGCTTTCTTATGGGGTTTTTCAGAAGCGCCGATAAATCGCTTCAATCGATCGATACTAACTCTTGCGTTTGATCGATTCAAAGCCAACAGCTTAAATTATTTGTTCATTATTGACGACTTATTATCAATAATGACTTTTACATATGGTGGTTTTTCAAATAAACGTTACTACCCACTTTTTCGGAGAAATCTTTCAAAGTCATTGTTTCAGAAGAAGTTTAAGTTGAATTGCTTTCATCAACAATTAATTCCAAAACCATATCATCCCCATTATTTAGATTTGTGTTTACTAGATCTCTGTCAATTTCGTTTTCTTCATTTTCGACTTCGTTCTCGCCCGCAGCGTCGTTCTTGCTCTTGCCTATCGTGTTGTCTTTTGTAAATCCAGAATTCTGATGAAATCGCAGGTAAGCAACATGTATGTATTTCCAATCATTGTCTTTTGCATCGATACCAAGTTGTTTTCTATAAGCTAAAGCATTATGAAGAGTTTTTTTGACTTCGGGTTTTATATCCAAATTAAGTATTTTTTCTTCAGTTAGTATATTTTGTTCCTTTTATTTTTGAACCTTTTGTCTTCCTTTGAAAAGGTAAACGTCTCCATAAATCGTTGGTGGTACTCGTATCATTCATTGTTTTTAATTCCCCAATGTGATTCAGCATGCTCTTTATACTAAAATTTATTACTGTGGGATACGTGGAGGTCATTGATCTGACAGCCTTAAATAGAGATCGAGGTGTTTGTTGAAGTCACAAGACTGAACATATTAAGTTTTAGTTTACTGCTTTTGAGATTCAATATAAGTTTAATCAAGGCGTATCTGTTCAGCTCAATACAAAGGTAGCAATTGCTGGACCAGAGTTGTATCTTGTTTGGTAGTCTACGCTACCTCTAATACTGGCTTTCCATATTCTAGTAAAAATACAACATACCAGATGTGATATAATCTGGTACTCAATTCTGTATTGGGACCCAAAGAAGACGACTCAATATAGTGCATATGTTAAAGTAAACCACAGCGCCCTCACTCTGTGGAAACACCTTCAATTATTTTCAAACTACACATGATTTGTGTACCTACCACTATTTTTCAATAAATATAGGTTTTAAATTAAATACTTCTGATTGGAAATCCCTATTCATAGCAATAATAAAAAAGTAAGAAATAGTTTAGTAAAAGTTTATTTTCAGTAAATAAATAAAATGAAAAGCCGAATAGAGCAGTTGGTAGAGCTTTAGGCTGACATAAGCATGTCCTCCATTCGAAACCACGGTGGGCGTAATTTTTCCATCTTGGCGGTTGATATCAAGTCTGGTGAGACTAGAACGACTTGACGTCGATTTGATGTATTTTTCCTTACCAAGGTACGGACAGATCATTGTGCCCTCTCACTCTAAAGTACTTTTGAATAGAATATATACTTTTTCTTTTTGTTCAGTTTTAGTAAAAATAACTAAATTATAGGTTATGTTTCATCATGATTCGCTTATAAAAAAACTTCATTATTGGTTAAATAAACATGATGACAATTCCGCCTAACTTATTTGTACACGCTAAGGCCCATCAATTTTCCATCACGCAGATCCTCAAATGTAGTGCATAGCAAATGGTTTTTCTTAATATAATACGCTAAAATACTTTCTAATATGTATTTTCGGAAACGTTTATAGATATATCAATTGAAAAGTAATGCCAATGTGACAATCATTAATGTACTGTGCGATTGAAGAAAGGAGGAAGCTATTTGTGTCCACACTCTGTTAATTAACAGATACGTCAAATTGACATCAATGCACCCTAGGTGAGACCATTGATATTTGGTCACCAAATTCACTGTGCTATACTTAGAACCACAGGCCTAAGAGACAGAGTAACAAGGTCAACACATCACCAAGATACACACCTGACACAATCAATGGTTGCTACAAAAGCACAAAAACAGACCTCCAACTTTATAACTCGGAAACTAGGCCAAGTGGAGCACTGCACCGCCAGACGCATGCATACAAAGCACCAGCCTTTACACCAGTAGGTACAAAGAGGTTACTGATAATGCATCCATACATACATAAACTAAGTTCAATGTATACATTTAAAAATATAACAACAAAAATATAGATTGAAAAGGTTAAAAATAAGTTTCAAATACCTTTTTTTAAATGTAGAATTGTATTGTAAAAAAATCAGGGTCTCTCAATTAAAAAATTAAGTAAAGCATTATTTTCAGAGGCACCGGAAGTATTTTATGAGAAATCGTATAGCACTCAAAAATCTATATACAGGATGTTTCAAAAGAGGTTAATAAACTTCAAGGGGTGATAATACTCATCAAAATTAGACAAAAGTTGCAGTAAACATATGTTCGAAATGCGTTCTAAGAGAGCTACAGCCTTGAAAAGGGTAATAAAAAACAGATTCTATTTAATTAGAATAATAGGTACACGTGCGAATCACTGAACCAATTTAACACTGTACTTACTTACCCTAAGGAAAGCGTGTAGAGGAGCACTGTAGTGTGGGAGACGTTAACATTCATTGCTAAAGATGCAGGGCTATGTCTAGAGTTGCCTGCGCTGCGCTGTACTTTCTCATATTCCTCCCTAATTCCTAAAATAATTCCTCTAATTCCTTAACCAATTCCCCTAATTCCTTAAAGAATTCCCCTAATTCTTCAAGCAATTCCCCTAATTCTTCAACCATTCCCCTAATTCTTCTACTAATTCCTGGAGCTTGTACATCAAAATTCCCCCGCGGAATACCCCTCGAAATGAAACTTTAATCCGTATTAACAAAAAAACATAATGTTATTTATTGAAATTTCTTGAATCTAATACATAGATGCATTCAACATAAAAAAAATGTATCCATGTATTCGTTTCAATAAATTTCAATAAATAACATTAAACTTTTTTGTTAATACGGATTAAAGTTTCATTTGCGTAATAAATGCAATCTTATGACATAAAACACCAACATAATTAATACACATTAAAATCAAAATAACTGTTCCGCTTTGTTTAAATTTAAATATCTCGAAAAATAATGACGTTATCGTGACGAAGAAAGAGTATGTTATTTACATAGAAAGTATTGGAGAGTCGAAAAATTGTGCTAAAATGGCAATTCCGCCAGTGGCGTAGAATTTGGGAAGGGTCAACCACTCACTTGCCCCTGTGGTACGCCTCTGGTAGTAGTCAGAAACGTTTATTTAACACAATTTAGCATGGTTTACAGTGTCTAAACTTCCTGCCAAATATGATACGGATGCGTCAAATAGTTTTAAAGTAATGGGGAAAAATCATTTTTAAATTTTTAAATTTTATCTAAGTGATTTGGGTTAAATATTAATATTTTGAGCCCAGGATTCTACAGTTAAAATATTTCCAATTATTAATGAAACACCCTGTATAATGAAACTAGTGGATTTGTGATTATCAAGTAATAATTTCTATTTACACGAGATATATTGTTTGTCCTTCGGACTCGCGTGTTTGCCTGAAACAATATATCGAGTGGAAACAGATATAATTTGATAATAAAGAAAACACGAGTTGCATTCGGCTAGATTATATTATCACGAGTAAATAAATAACGTTTTAACAGTTTATTTATAAATATTAATTGTACAGTTACTGTGGTTGCTATGACGATTGTACTTTTAGCAGATAACGCGATGTTTGTGAAGGTATCTGACTATCAGTTTTTAGTCAAGAAGGTACTATATGATCATTTCCGTTTCTATGTACTTTATCAAAAGTTAGTTCATGCTTAACTATGCATTTTTACCGTTTTTCATTAGTTGATGTTATAGGGAGTAGTGTAATCAGAATAGTATCACTTATAATACCATGAGCAGTCAAAGTTATGTGAACAAAATTTTCTATAAGTGCGCTATCACGACTCCTAATCCCAGGCGCAAAAAACATGAGTAGTGATTACACCGCAAAAACAATCTACTTAAATTAGACTAAAAAGGTAGTCGAGGGACTATTTAATAAACCCAACCGGCTTTTCAAATTATTTTTCGGCAAACCTGGCAACAAACCAAGCAATTTCTGTAACAACGGAAAACTAAGATAATCAACTACATTTGCTAAAAATATTTAGTTAAATATCTTTTAGGAAGATATATCCACTGATATGTTTTTAATTGATCAAGATACATCAAATTCTTAATTGTTATGGGTCAATTTCTTACAGATGACAGGGGAAAGCCTGTTATTATTGCACGAAGTGTGCTTTATAAGTTTTTTCCGGGCTCGGATCGGGAGGTGGTTAACCTATCCCGATGAATTAGTAGAAAAATACCTTTTCCCGGGGGGTCACGACCATCAAAGGTATTAGTATAATAGCCGGAGAGCGTTTTATGTTACCAATGACCAGGTGTGGGGCTGGAACCCACTACCTGTCGAGCTTTACCATCCAGCCACAGGATCTCTAAATTGAATAGTCACTTATAATACCATGAGTAGTCAAAGTTATGTCAACTATTTTTGCGGTGCTGACACGAATGTCCATTGCGCTTTGGTACGATTAGGACGAGTGCGCTAGCACGAGTCCTTATCCCAAGAGCAATGGACATGAGTAGTGATACCAGTCATTGTCATTTGTTTGATAGATATTGTTTAAGGCTTTCGCGGTTACTCGAATTATTCTTCTTAACATAGAATTTCGGCTTAGACCGCGTAGTATTTGTATATGAACACCAAGCATTTTCTAGCTTAATGTGCCTTGCAGCTTGTGAAGTCGAGCAAAAATCCGCGCGATGGGCATGGTCTTTGGTGGCTCGTGTTGTTTGAGTATCCTGAGAACGAGGATACTTAGGCAGATTTGGCCGCTTTGCTGTTTGTGCATCCATATTCACTAACGTTTTGCAAAACCTTGCAGCTTGCATCATCAAAGTGAAAGTCGCACTAAGAACCGAAAGTCGCACTAAGAACCGAAGGTCGGTGTGGAGCTATTCATAGTCCTCTGTGCCAGACGCGCGGAGTGACGTAACGCTGGTTGGTCGTCCGAGTGCAACGTAATTCGTGGGGCGTGGCCGCATGACGCACAGTGGTTGTAATGCTTTAGATCGTGTATCACAGGGGTCCACGTTTTACTAAGCTTAAAGTCATCATCCCTGTTGATGTTATTTGGATGTTTTTCTATTTCTATGGCTTCACGTATCACTCGCGGGAAGTAGTGAGGTATTCTGGCAAGCACTCTGGCGTGTTCAAATTCTAAACTGTGCCCATTTGTAAACGTATACTCAGCTACGGCTGATTTTGTGATGCGTTTGTGTTTGCAATCGTCTTTATGTTATTGATGTCTTAGAGCAACTGAACGACCAGTCTGTCCAATGTAACTCGAGCCGCAAGAACAAGGAATGCGATATGCGCCAGCGGTTTTTAAACTGTCATAAGTGAGATAGATTATGGACATTTATCTGTTTATTTCACCCTAAACTATACACCTTACCATTGCGCAAAATTTAAAAACGTATAGGCGGCCCTGTTAAGTGAAAAATTTTGCAATCAGTAATTAATACTCAGTAGATCTGCCCTATGAACCTAACCTCTTAGGTAGACAGTGATAACTCAGTGAAATTATTCAAGGATGCTGCTAGTTTGTTAATTCGTCAGGTTACTATGGTCATCCGACCTGCAAGCACTGAAATATCAAAAAATTCTTAGTCATATGTTAAATTTAATTTGTGAAAAGCAGTATGGATAGACTATAGCAAGATTCTCGAAACCCAGCAGTTAAAACACTTTTTAATCTAACAGTCAAACAATTCAAAATTGCCTCATATACAGTCACTACATAGAATCTCTCAACACTGGGGTCCTAAATATGTAGAGTGCCCGTGACCATTCGACCACTTCAAAATTATGATGGCATCTAGTAAGAAGAAAAAGATAAAAGCGAAGCATTTGTTCATCTAGAGAAAACAACCTTTACCACTACATTCGATGGAAACTACTAACTGATCGCGTAGGTCAGGATGTAAACAATGTTAGTGCTAATCACCCAATACTAATAGTGTTTTTTAATAACCACCAGATCGGTGTTTCGGCTATTACAATTTGGTAATGATAACCAATGAGCAATCTAAATCTAACATAAATGAGTAAATATAGTCCAGTCGTTGAAGGTTTTCCGCTCCGAATTCTTTGAACCTTGACCGATTGACGTGAAATTTGGTGAGTGGTTAGAGGATGGCTCAAGGAGCAAAAGTGACATAGCGCCGAGGCGCGCTTTTACCTTGAGAGTGGATGCCACCTCTTCTCGGGGGTGGAAATGTGTTCACTCAAAATAACCCCGGAAATAGATAGAGGGTCAAATTCTAAGTGAACAATGTTCTATATAGCTTTTTCGATAGATCGATATTTTTCGAGCTATTCGCGATTGAAAACTTAAATTTTTCGTGATAAAAATGTATGTTTTTGGACGGTTTTTCGCGAATAAGTCGAAAACTTCGCGTTCTATTAAATAGGTTGTAATAACCAAAAATGAAACTTACAAAACAGGAAAGAGATTGTTTTTTTTATGAATGCTCTAGTTCCAAAATAAAAGAAGTTATGGCTCGTTGAAGAAAATTTTTTTTGCAACAAGTTGGTTCGAAGTAATCAACGATAATTAACGAAAAACCGATGCATTTTTCGGGAAAAACGTATACAACATTTTTTGTAGTGATTAAAAAGACCTTTAAAATGAGCACTGTTAAGAGTCGATTGCATTATAACTAAGCTAGTTACGATGCAAAAACGGTGGGCCACTCGAATTTTTGAAAAAAAAAATGAGCGATGAGACCCCAGCCATTCCACTAGAATTGATATTGACCATTATCCCTTTACAAATCACTTTATTTTAGTATTACTTATCTAATCCAAAAGTTTGGGCGGGTTAGAATGCGTATTTTTCGAAAAAAATATGATGAAAATGGAAAACGTATTTTTCAAATTTCTTAAAAAAATACCTTATTTTTAAAACACCTAAAAGTAAAGAAAAAAACGTAAAAAATAATATAGTAAAAAAATGTGGATTTTTTCTTAACGAACATTTTAGTTTTTTTTATTTCTGTAGGAAAAAAAATAACGGAGATATAAATGTTAGAAGTGTGCCTTATAGTGCGCGGATCACCCCTCCCGAGCATTTCAACCCTTTACTTTTTGAATATGCAAAGTCTTAGCATGTCGAAATACTTTTGGATTGTATGAGTAATACTAAAATAAAGTAATTTGTAAAGGGATAATGGTCAATATCAATTTTGGTGGAATGGCTGGGGTTTTAGCTTTCTTTTTTTTCAAAAATTCGAGTGACCCACCGTTTTTGCATCGTAACTCGCTTAGTTATAATGCAATCGACTTTTAACAGTGCTGATTTTAAAGGTCTTTTCAATCACTACAAAAATGTTCTATAAGTTTTTCCCGAAAAATGCAACGGGTTTTCGTTAATTAACGTTGATTACTTCGAACAAAGTTGTTGCAAAAAAAATCTTCTTCAACGAGCCACTACTTCTTTTATTTTGGACCTAGAGCATTCATAAAAAAACCAATCTCTTTGCTGTTTTCTAAGCTTCATTTTGGGTTATTAAAACCGTCCAAAAACATGCATTTTTATCATGAAAAATCTAAGTTTGCAATCGCGAATAGTTCGAAAAATATCGATCTATCGAAAAAACTATATAGAACATTTTTTACTTAGAATTTGTCCGTCTATCCATTTCTGGGGTTATTTTAGGTGAACAATTTCCACCCCCGAGAAGGGGTGGTATCCACTCTCAGGGTAAAAGCGCACATCGGCGCTATGTCACTTTTGCTCCTTGAGCCATCCCCTAACCACTCACCAAATATCACGTCAATTGGTCAAGGTTCAAAGAATTCTGAGGTAATAGCATACTTTTACCTTCAACGACTGGACTAATAGTTAATGTTTTAGAATTATAACTAAGATACCCTCATCACCATTTTGTAGGTTCTGACAACTTAATTGCACTTCTTTTAACATATACACTAACACTATTTCATGCTTTAGCATTATAAAATGCACCAACTCAAATGGTTTGATCCTTGTGAGACTTCTTACTAGTCTTGTATTGTTAAGGAGCCTCGACGCGACGTTGACATGTTAGTGGAGTCTTGGCGAACTTCTTAATTCTTTATCCCACAGTTTTCTTCTCCAGGTCCCGATAGAGGTATCTGTTTCTGATACACCGAGAAACATGGTCAATGTTCATCAGTACTTCTACTGCTGCAATATTGAGATTATCTTGACGTTGCTCTGTTTGATATAACCCCATATCTGGATAAGATAGGTCCAAACAGATCTGATTATCAGCTTACATATTAAAAGCTTTATTTATAGCCAAACAGTGTAATTTCTACCAATCAGTAATATTTCTGTATTGGATGCCAAGATCTTCTCTTTTCTTTTTTATGTGAGCTTCCCAGCCAGCTTTGTGTTCAGCGTGATACCCAAGTATTTACCACAAGCTGTGTTTGAGATGGTACATGTTTGTTGGTTATGTTGACTGGTATATGTTGCATATATGTTATCATTTAAAATAGCAACCATCAGTACGCTTACTTACTCGTTACATATTATCTGATCATTCCTTCTAGGAAAAACTTTTCAGGTAAGAGTTAATTCACACGACTTCTCGACTCCCAAAAAACGGCCGTATCTTATTAATTATTGCTCATTTTGCTTAATTACAACTTTTAATTTTTAATGCAACTTAGCCCGTCGAAGTAGTCAGAAATGCCAGGGTTCGATGTATAAAAGCAAATATACAGACAAAAACATAAAATAAGAGATTTATTTTGTTTAACTAAGTACAAGACAACCAATAATTAAAAATATAAGATTCGGGGTAATTTACAAAAAATAAACGATGATTTAGCTCTCTCAATGGGTCACCGGGCGCCTGACTATATAGGCAACCCACTTTGACCCTTTCGTTCGCTTCTCTTCGGAGAACCGATCGGGAACGAAGTGAGTCTGCAAACGGCGTGGAGCGTGGTACCCTCGTTGAGGTCAAAGCTAGAAACACAAGAATAACACTGTCAGATTTTTTATGAAATGGCGGTTTATAGCGGGGTTATAATTTCTTGCTTACTCGGAGGTCATTTGTTTAAACTTTATGTCGGGTAAGAGCAGGCCTTGCTTGTGGTAAACTGCAGTGCCCGGAAGATGTTAAGAAGTGAGATAATTACATTGAATTTAGTTACTTTTCGTGAAATTACTGCAATAACCTAAATTTTAGGTTATGTATCAAAGTTGCTTCTGGGAGCTCGTGTTTTGATACAACGGCACTGAAGACGGTTTCTGGAGGTGCAAAAATAACGGCCCAAGAGGTGAGTGAAGCTCTTAATTTTATGTTGGGGAACCTGGTACGTTGCTTTAAGTAAATTTTCCAGGCAATTTTTGGGGATCGGTTTCAAGGCGGTGAAGGTTCGAAGCCCACAGGCGCCTAACCGACGTATCACGTTGTGCTTCGACGGAGCTCGGGTTCAAATAGGGAATTGACAAAGATCACAGGCGTCTAATCGACGTACCACTTTGGTCTTCGACGGGGATCGGGTTCAAAGAGAGTATTGATGAAGACTACATGCCCCTAGTCGACGTACCATTTTGGTCTCCAACGGGAATTCTGGTTATTTCTAGGAAATGCTAGTCTCAAGAATCAAGTGTTTCTAAAAGTGTGCGTTACTTGGTTTTATACCTTACCGGGCCTCCTAACCTAGGCTGGAATTTGGGGAAGGATGCGTGAATTTTGGCCGGTCGTGTATTCGCGCACAGCGAGGCTTATCTGCATTATCTTCATCCTCGCGCTTTGAAGATGGATTTACCTGATTGTGGCGATGTTTTTACCGATGTCCAAATTAGCACGCATTTTAATATGAAGAAATAGTAATTTCGGCCGGCGCTAACGTCACATCGCCATACACCATACTGATTACAGGTTTCGAGATTTCAGAAACACATACCGCAGACCTCGCTATGTACGGTGATGATACCGCCATAATTGCATGATGTTAATCGGGCAGCGGACAAACATCAGGAAGCTTTGAAAAGTTACATTTGTAGTTCAACAAACGATGCATAAAAATCAATACAGACAAGCGCGAGGCACAAACTTCTACCATTATTAGACTTCAAGATGCCCCACAAATAATAATAAACGATGCACCTATACTAAAAGTGCCTCCAACTAGCTACAGAGCAACACGGGCGCAGATCTAGCTTGAAATTGTGGGCGCTTCTATTTAAATACGGCGCAAGTAGATAATTATTGTTATAAAAGCAGCACTCGATTTGAATCCTTGCCGAGGGAAATAATTGACAATCCTTAGTCGAGAAGTAAACGAAATTGGCAAAAATGGGGTGGTGTAAGTTGGAAAATATGCGGAATTACTTTAGCCTGTCACCTGTTTAACTCACTCGCAAAATTACCTGCTTGCAGTAGTACGGAATGTAGGCGAATTCATTTTGCAAACAATAACATATACTGAATTCACACAAGACTACATGACAAAATATCTAGGTGGCACTGTTTACAATTAATTATGAGCAGCCCTAAGCTGACGTCACGGTTACAAGCTATACTTTATGAAAATAAGGGCTAGTTAATATCCACCATATTAACAACACTCCTGAGGGTGTGAGGCTTGACTACAGTGGCTATATAAGGACAGTGTGGTCAATTTTGGTCATGTTTCTGATTGGTTGTTTTAAAATCCGCCATTAAGAGTCGTTTTACGAAATTACACATAGTCACACAAAATTGCTTCTAAGTCCTTTATTGTTGAAAGTAGCCCCAACATGAAGTGGAATGAAATAATCATCATAAAATTCTACAGTGTTCTGTCTAAGCGAATGCCGAATTTTAGTTTGCATAAGTAAATGTCAACCAGTTAAAGTAAAATACTTTTTGCGAAAGTTGCGCATTAGCGCAAATCAAAAGCTATAATATACTATATAAATGTCTCAATGGCAAAGATTATTGCATCAGATTAAAGAGAATTTATGGGTTACCTAACACTGAATATTATATTCATCTAAATTAACTGGTGGTATAAATAGAACGGTTTGATTAAAAATATTAAAAAAATCAGTTTTTGTTGAGTCTCTGTGTCGACCAATGCAAATTGTTGTAAATTCTCGTTTTTTATGTACAAAAACACAATAAAGAAGATAACAAAGGACACATTGACTTATATTCCGATATTTTTATTTTTTTTAATGTTCAAAAAATATAGCCGTACAATCTGTCCAAAGATAGGACAATAAGTGCTTCGTTAGATATAAATGTAATACATATACATTGACATGTGGAAAACATTCCTATGAATGTTCTCCTTATTATTTGAGCTTACTACTTATGGCTTATAATCATACTAAGATATCTAGAGTGACCTAATTAAATCTGATGGGTAAGTCCGAAGGTTTGAATCGTTTTAAACGTCTAATTTCGTCTGTTCTGTCCATAAGTTTATCAACAAGCACATTTTGGTGAACTACCACTCGGTCACTGTATTTAACACTGTATTTTTTAATTTCTTCTTTAACTGTGGATACACATAAGTCACTATGTATTCGGGTGTTAGGAACATACCACGGCGCATTCACTAATACACGGAGTAGTTTGTTTTGAAAGCGTTGGATGATTTCTATGTTGCTGTGGCTAGCAGTTTCCCATAATTGAATGCCATAAGCCCATATTGGTTTGAAAATAGCCTTGTATAGTAGTACTTTGTTCTCTAGCGTTAATTGTGATTGTTTTCCTATCATCCAGTACATTTGTCTGAGTTTTAATCCAAGCTGTTTTCGTTTAGTAAATAGATGTTTCTTCCAGGTCATACGTCGGTCGAGGTGTAAGCCAAGATATTTTGTATCGTCTGCATGGTTTAATTCTTTTCCATTTAGTGTTACAGGCGGGCAATTACCTTTTCTCGTAGTGAAAGTTACTTGAACTGATTTATCCTCATTGGCTTTCAGTTTCCATTTATTTAACCAAAGTTGTATGTTATCAAGGTAATGTTGCAAGCTTCTTGTGGCAGCTTCAGGATTAGGGTGAGTAGCTAGCACAGCGGTGTCATCTGCGTATGTGGCAAGTGTGGTTGTACTGGATTTTGGTATGTCAGCTGTATACAACAAATACAGGGTAGGGCCTAATACGCTTCCCTGCGGCACCCCTGCTGTTATAGGGTGAAGATCACTTAATGCATCATGTTGCTGCACAAAGAAATACCTGTCTGTTAGATAAGACCTAAGTATTTCATAGAAGGGATGAGGTAACATTTTCTTCAATTTATAACATAACCCCACAATCCATACCTTATCAAAGGCTTGGCTTATGTCTATAAATACAGCACAACAGTAAAACTTTTGTTCTAATGCGTTGTTAATCGTTTTAACCAGTCGATGGATTTGTTCTATTGTTCCATGCCCATTTCTAAATCCGAACTGATGGTCGGGGATAAGCTGGTTGTCCTCTATTACTGAGTTTAATCTTGATAGTATTAACTTCTCAAAAACCTTTGATAAAATGGGAAGCAGGCTTATTGGTCTGTATGAAGTCATTTCTGTAGCACTTTTACCAGGTTTGGGTATCATTATAATCTGGGCTATTTTCCACAATGTCGGATAATATCCTAAACGTCGTGAAGCATTAAATATATATAATATGAGTTTAATACCCTTGCTAGGTAATTCTTTAAGAACTCTGCCAGTTATTAGATCATAACCTGGCGTTTTTGTGGGATTTATACCTTTTTGTATGATTTGTTCCACCTCGAAGTATGAGAATTTTTTAATGGGTCTATCCAGTTGATATGGTGCTTCTAGAAATTCTTTTATTTCGTCGGTTTCGCCTGCAGGCTGTACACTATCATGGGGTGTAAAAACATCAGAAAGATATTCAGCAAATGCTTTGGCTTTTTCTTCATTACTTCTGACCCAGTTACCATTTTTGCCTTTGATTGGAGGTATGTGCTGTCTAGGTCTTTTCAGTCTCTTCGTGGTCTTCCATAACGAATAGTCACTTACATCGGTAGGTGTCAACCTTTTTAAGTGATCTTGAATAGCTTGGTTTTTTAAATCCAGTAGTAATTTTTTGACATCTTTCGCAGCTTTATTGAACTTTGTCCTATCTGTTTCCGATCTCGTTAATTGCCATCGCTTTCTCAATTTTCGTTTATCGGCGATTTTCTGTCTTACGCTAACCGGAAATTCAGTTTTCTTTTGTACGACTTCTTTCTCAGGAGTAGCTGCCCATGCTGAAGTTTGAATAACTTTTGTTATGTTATCAATTGCACTATCTATGTCTTCGTTAGTTTTTAGAGGAATATTAAGGTTGATTAGTTCCTCAACTTGCTCCCTAAACGATTCCCAGTTAGTATTTTTGTTACATAAGTGAGGTTGTTTAGACCTATATTGTATCTCAGCACACATTGTGATAACAACTGGAGAGTGATCCGAGGACAGGTCGTAGTTAGAATCCACTTTCGTAGTTCTGTTGTTAATTCCTTTTGTTATACCGAAATCAAGAAGATCCGGTATTTTATTTTGGTCGGATGGCCAATAAGTTGGCTGACCCGTTGATAGATAATTTAAATTTATTTCTTTCATGGCTGCTAATAATTCACGACCTTTAGTGGTTGTAGTCCGTGCTCCCCAGTAAACGTGTTTAGCGTTAAAATCCCCTCCCGCTATAAATCTGTTGCCCAGATTTTTAAAGAGTTTTAGGAAATCGGATCTTTTATTATTGTGCTTCGGTGGGCAGTATACTGCCGCAAGTATTAAGGGATTAATTGTTTCCGTTACTTCAATAATGGTGGCTTGAAGGTGTTCTTGTTTGAAGTGGTTAAGCTCGTGATGTTTAATTCCATTTCTGATTATGATAGCGGTGCCAGCATGCGCAGTTCCATCAGGGTGGTTTGTGTGATAGATTTTGTAATTGTAGAATTTAACATGGCTTTGATTGGTAAAATGAGTCTCAGATATTAACATTACGTCTACATCATAATTTTGCAGGAAGTACAGAATTTCTTGTGTGTGATTACACAAGCCGTTGGCGTTCCATATTACCACTTTTAGCAACTGAACCATTATGAAAGTTTAGTGACTAGCGTGGTGATGAGATTCATTATTGTCCCCATTTGTGTGATTAAATTTTTCATCATACACTTTAGTTCATTTATGTCATTGGTTTGTTCCAAAGTAGCAGCTTGCACTTGATTGAGATTATTAGAATTTTGTGATTGGTGAAGATTCTGTCCTGCCATCTGGGAGTATGTTGTGTCCGAACGTACATATTGTGCTGTGTTAGTTCTTTTTTCCCTCAACTTAGGAAATACTTTTTGTTGTATTTGTCTGTACACGATACACCCTTTATAATTAGCAGGGTGATCGCCATGACAATTAACACATTTAACGTTCTTGTCCTTTGTGTTCCTCGGGCAATCCTTGGTCAAATGCATTGTTAAGCATTTAACACAGCGTGGCTCTTTATGACAGAAATTTTTTGTATGTCCGTAGCTCTGACATCTAATGCATTGGGGTACCTCTCTTTGCGGGAAATAGTCAACAGTAATATCCCAAGTGCATTAAAATAGCCGATTAAATTTTGACGTTTTCTGTCAGAATGTTTTGCTAAGAAATTTATCAAGTAAATTTGCCGCTCAACAAGAATCCCGAGTGCGCAGCACGAGGGATTTTGAAGCGGAAAATTTACGAGATATATTTCTTCAGAG
Source organism: Agriotes lineatus (assembly GCA_940337035.1). Classification (NCBI taxonomy): domain Eukaryota; kingdom Metazoa; phylum Arthropoda; class Insecta; order Coleoptera; family Elateridae; genus Agriotes; species Agriotes lineatus. The sequence continues at coordinate 8,696,270 of OW679200.1, forward strand.
CAAAACGTTCTGACAGAAAATCGTCAAAATTTATTCAGGCTAGTTTACATGCACGCGGGATGTTCGGAGTGATTATTTCCTGAATAAATAGATAAAATTCAGTTGGTGAAGCACCTTTAATAACCATGTTAAAATTATGCACAAGCGATTAAATTTTGACATAAATTTAACCGCGGTTAAATTTTGACGTTTGAATTTTAGTCATTATTAAACTGGCAGAAACCATGGTGATTACGCATTATTATGGATATGAAGGAAATAATCAAGGAAAAAATGCTCCAAGAAATACATTCCCCTGGAAACGCCAGGAAATCAAAATGTAAACTACAAAATGACATTTGCAATTGACAATTAAGTGTTGCTTTAACATTATTGTTTTGTTAAAAAAACTATATTATTGAATCTAGGTCGAAAAAACCACGAACAAAAACCCCAGAACTAAAATCCTCTCGACAAAGAACCCTCAGATTACAAAAAAAGCTCCCAACGGACAAAAAACCTCCGTAAAAAACTCTCCTGGCAAAAAACGGACAAATGTCAAGTTAATGATTCCGGTATGCAGTGTTGCCAACTTAGTAGATTTTCTACTAAATCTGGTAGAATGAAACACGTATTTAGTGGAATAATTTTCAATCTGGTAGATAGTAGAAAATCTGGTAGATTACACAAATTTTTTAGTGAATTCCTGGTATTTTTATTCATTTTTATAAACTAGTAGTCAAAAGCAACACTATTGAAGGCATGGCTAGCTTCATTAATACCCGCTGACGAGTAGCGGAAACTGATAAAGCTGGCTATAATTCAAGGAAGTAAAACGGCATTTTGCAAGAAAAAAATCTTCAAATACATAATAAATGGGGGATTTTTTAAAAAAATTATCTGCTCGTAATTAGGGGAAAACATGTAAAAATAGCTTATAAAAGGATTCTCTCACGAATCTTATGTCACTTGCGCTTTGCATTTTGCTGATGAGATTTTTAACGAATAAAAAATTCAATATTTGTGTTAAAAAGTGAATTAAAGCAGCATAATTGGGAATCTACATCTTTAACAGCAACTGTATGTTTGTGTTGTAATGTTTATTTCCTATTTTTAATAAAAATAAATAAATATTTTAAATGTTATTGTTTTTTTTTACTTTTGTTTATCTGTGCTGTTGTGAAGTTGTGAATAAAAGATTATTCTGGCAAAAAAAAATTATTATTAGTGGAATTCTGGTAGATTTTATTTGACCTTCTGGTGGAAACCGATTCTCAACTGTTGGCAACACTGCCGGTATGAGCCGTCACAGCGACTAGACGTTAATACTGAGCGCGCGTGCCCTATAATAAACTATGAGAGTTGTTATATATTGTGGTGCATTTACTTTTAAACTATCTAATGTGTGTGTATGCAATACAGAAGCTATTATCACATCATGCCTTTCACCAAAGCGCAAATAGAAGATCTACAGGAAATCATTAGTAAATATCTAATAGAACTCTTCAAAAGCCCGACATTTGCTAATGAAGTAGCTCATGGCTTATCCGCCGTTATTTTAAGCAAGTTTAATGAATAGAACGTTCTTAAGTCCGATATATCTTCACTGCAAGAAACAAAAGCAAAACTCATGCAAGAGAACAGCTCGTTAACATGCAAACTCCACAAGCACGAGTCTAATCAAGATAACCAAGAACAATACAGTAGAAGAAATTGTGTCCGCAAATTTGGAATTCCAGAGGAAATTAATAAAAACACCAATCAAAAAGTTTTATCACTTTTCAGTAACACGATGAAGTTAAATATTTCCGAAAATGACCTCGACCGCACGCATCGAATTGGGTGTGTTAAAAACGATAAAACCGAATTGCAAAGAAATTCTAAACCTAGAGCGATTATCGTTAAGTTCCTAAGCTACCAGAACGTCGTCATGGGCGCCGCTAGAAAACTTCCCAGGGGGTAGCGCAAGATTTTCTTCGATATTGAGTTAAGACAATTAAATTCACAGATGGTCTTGTTAGGATGTCAATAGTTAATCAGAAGATCAGAACTCAGTTGTTTTTATAAGCATAAACACACGTTAAATTAACTATATTTATTTACTCTTATATTTACACAAGTAAATACGTTAAAAGCTATAATAACAAAGCAACCGTTGGTGTTAAAAGGCTTTTAAGTATCCTTTATAACTGTAACAATACAACGGTGCTGCTTACTTAAATACGGTTTGGGTCCCAGCCCTTGTCATCCCTCTCTTAACGCTAAACATATGTCAAGTTATTTTCCACATAGGAATCCTAACTGTAACATAATAAACTCTAGACTATATTGAGAATTAGGAATTAGGAATTAATATTATTTAATCTTAGCTTAGTGTCTAACTTAAATATAATTATGTATAAGGACGAATTTAGCATAATACTTGCCCTGGGAAAAACGTGCCGAACAGTGTGACAGGTTTCTTCCAGAAAAAGGGCCTGACATGAATTGTAAATATTATTGCTTTTACGTGCCACTTTGCGTGGGACCGATACAATTCCTTGGTCTAAATAACTTTTACAAGTTTACCTGTAAAAGCGGGAATTTTGGTGAAGGCAGATCTTAACAGACCTAGGTAGGGGATAGATCGCTTCCGAATAATTTGTAAATAAACATATTTTAAGCTACTGAAGTCTTTAATTTCTCAAGTAGAACCTTAATGAGTGTACCGCGAAATCTGGATGGAACTGAAAACCCCGACGTTAGACGTATCGCAACAGTCCAAAAAAGAAACACTTGGATGTGCATCTAAGAAATACTATTATATTTTAAAAAGTATTAGAACAAAGTGCTACAATGTTTGTAAAAAATACCTGTACCACTAACACGTTTTGTGTATCTAAATCAAGAATAAATAAATACAGTCGTGTGCAAATAAATCTGGGACAGTGTTTTTTTCACATGCAGATTCAGTTAAGAATATTATTATACCTCCAATACTGGAAATAAATTACGCACTAAAAACTTAGAAATAATTTTTGTCGTGATAAATCGAGAGGGCATAATAATATTGCTACTATAGTTACGAGAATTATTTACGTTTTTGTCGCGTCCATGTCCGTTGTTGCATTCAGTCATTTCCTTGACAACCTTTAAAGCTCGGCGAGCTTTAATCGCCTGTATTCGCACGCTCAGGCGTGCTTTAAATGGCGATTCTGATGCAGGTATAATAAAAAAATACGTATAAAATTTTACGATAAATATGTCATTTCCAGACCAGTTCGCATACTTTAATTGCACAAGAAAAATAGCAGTCGAAACAAACTTGGTGCATTACTAAAGCATCTAGGGCACATAGAGTTGCCACCTTTTTGTGAAACCAAAAAAAGCACATTTGTTGATAGATTTGTGAATAATAAAAGTGAAAAATAGCGCAGCGGACGAACATTTTTAATTTTTCAAGGGCAAACGACTTGAATTATTATAGTCTTCAAAAAATTGTGCGAAATATTTTTAATCCAGATTATGTTTTTATAACGGGTTATTTTAAAATACAAACGCACATAAAACCATCATAAACAGTTCCGTTGCTTTATTCTAGACATATCAGATCTAGAATGAGACTATGAAAAAATTTAATTTCGGAAAAGTCTAAAATCTACATTGGCTTGTGAAAAGGACAATTTAGAGCAAAAACGTACAGGTGGCAACCCTAAGGGCACACCACGGTCAGGTAAAATCCGTTGGTTGGCATTTTATTTGTAAAAATTGCACGCGCAAGGTAGATTCAGATATCAGAAATAACAAAATGATTACGTTCTTTATTACATCGTTACCTTATTGTTTGGGCATCGAAACACACAAAATAGTGAAGCGTTAGAAGTAATAGCAACACACAATAATGCTGACATAAAATTAAGTAACAATAAAATAAAAGAAGCAAAAATATATACATACCGTATAGATCGGATCGAAGTCACAAATAAAAGACAATAAAAACCACTTAATCCAGGATACACAATAATCTAACAATAGGAACTCAACCAGGGAGTGAATAAGACTTATTAGCTAACATTCTACCAAATCCGGCGCCGTACTTTTTATGACGTACGGTAAAACGCCGCATATGGTCATTCCACTGCTTGCAGCAAACACATTGCATTGTTGCAGTTACTAAAATCTTAAATACGCACTTACTTCTTTCTGAAGCTGTCGTTATCGAGAGTTTCTAGACGAGCTTTGGCATTATTGCTACTGAAAAGAAGAAGAAAACGGTGAGCGAAGTCCTGTTAACACACAAAGGATAACATCCGAAGAGTATCACCGTCTTTGTCAAGAACTGGGGGTATATCCTGAGAAATATTTCCAATATTTCAGTATGAATAAAGAAAATTTTGAGAAATTACACAACACATTGAAAAAGGATTTAGCCAACGAAAATACTAATTATCGACAGGCTATTAGTACGAGGGAACGTTTGGCAGTAACTTTGAGTTAAGCTACACAACAAATTTTGTTTTATATTTTTGAATAATGCTTAGCATGTGAAGTAGGTATAACAAAAAATGTAACTTAATGAAAAATATAAAAAATATATATACAACACCCAACGCAGTCTCCACAACTTATTGTTCTCGACTTCGGCAAGGGATACACAGAGGGTTGTCGGTCCCGAGACATCCCCAGTTTTATGCACCCAAGTGTTGGCTAAATTAGTGCCATAAAAGCGAAAGTATTCGCTGCACTTTAATTTTTGAATTATTACCAGCTTTTAGGGTCACTTTGCGCCGTATTAAGTGGAATTAAGTACCTAAGTAAACATAGAAGTCACAATGCATACGGCGCCGTATTAAGACGTTACGTTGATACGTCGTACGGCGCCGGATTTGGTGGAATGTTAGCTTAATTCCACTCAATACGGCACAGCAAAAGTAATACCGCACGGCAAATGCAGCACTGTATAAAATAAAATGTGTATCAGTTGTCCGCCAAATGCCGTGCGGTCAGCAGCTTTAGAATGCAGTATTATAGTACTAGTAATGCCTATAATCCATATGCTCTTTGGCTAAATCCTCTTTTAATCTGTTCTGTAATCTCTCAAAATGTTCTTTATTGATACCGATAGGCATTGAAAATATTGTTCAGGATATAACTTCAGTTCTTGACAAAGACTAAGTGGGTGCACCCAGTATTTGGACCCCGTTTTCTTCTTCTTTTTAGTAGTGTAACGCAGCTGCATATTTGGCCTGAAAACGTCATAGGCCATAAACTAAAGAATGTAAAATGTGATCTAAGGTGTGCCACTAATTCAGCTAGTAAAAGTGGAGTTTGCTATGTGAGTATCGATTGTACGCGTGCAGTAAGAAACATCTGTAATGTCGTCGAGTTGAAGAATGAAACTAACTTTTCTAAACGTCACGATGCAATTTTTAGCACAGCAGGATCCAACTCAGGGATATCGACCAACAGAAAAGAAGAGTTGCGTAAATACCCTTTTGCCCCGACTAACAATTCAACCAGGCGAAAAGGTAAAGTGAACCCTGGTGAACAATACTAATGTAACATTTAATGTATTTCTTATCAATAAAACTTTATTTTGTAAAACATACATTTTTAAAACTTTCTTGGCTAATAACTCTGTAAGGAAGGACAATCTGAAGTTTTGTCACTCTTTATTATCGGCTTATTTTATCTTCCTGAATATATCTCCAAGTGCATGGGCGTTACCTCTGTAACACCCTGTATAAGCGGAAGTAGTTTAGTTTTCGATATCACTTCACTACTAAAGTAGCAATAAAAATAAAGTTCTTCTAGAAGTTTCGATAATGACATTTTTATAGAAAGAATGAAGTATACATTGAATATTTTAATAACTGCAGTAATGCATAATTTGCTGTATGCAGTGGAATGACTAAATGCGGTATTCTACCGTACGTTATAAAACGTATCGCCGTAGACGTCGATGCGCTGTGCTTGGTGGAATATTAGCTTAACTTGAGATAAGTAATACATTTATTTTAAATATTTGTAAACATACCGTGCATGTACACTGGGATTCGGCTAGCCATTAAATTTATTACTTGAACGTGCCTAGACACAAGAGAATCCAACATCGGTTGCCCTTAAAGCTTCAAGAAACGGAAATCTACATATTGTTTTGTATCGCGCTAAGACCAATTTCGAGACGCCTCTCATCTCAATATTTCGGTCATCGGTTTATTTGAGCTAGTGTAGGCACATATTTTCGGTGCCCCGGGCTAATCTATTTTTCCTGGATTCAGATCGGCTCACATGCATAAATTTTACAAGAACTGGCGACTTACCAGAAATGCCTGGGTTGTAAATCAGAAATATGATACTAGGGGGTGCAAGGCGGTCGGCGAGCCTTTTCATACCCCAGGTGGTCACACACGCCCATCCGCGAACATAAGTTCAGCCAGTTCCACAAACAGTCATGCAAGCAAAACAACAAACATTCACCTTTTAGCAGTAATGTACTCATTACATAATACTTACAGGTGGTTTTATGGCCCATACCAATCCATTCCAACATCAGAAGCCAGGGATCTCAAGTCTTACAGGTCGGGAAGAAGTGTAACAACATTCTAGAAGAAGATTTGGTGCCGAGGAAACGACTTCCAGCAAATAAGGGCGTTGGCGTCACCCTCAGCGGCTCCAGAGGCGAGGTCGGCGATATTTTAAAAGATACGATTTGGCAGGTTTTTATGTGGCTGGAGTCCGGAAAACTAGTGGACGTCGAGAACACACCTTGCTGAAGAGATTCATCGTGTTTCCGAGCATCCAGATACGTCCAAGTTCCAGAAAATCCCGTGGCGTCACTAGAAAATGCGATTTATGCCAGGAATTGCAGTTTTCACAGGAAACCAAGACAAAAGATAGCAGCGCGTTGTTTATATGTCACAACCTAAATCAAAACCAAGTTAGATGTTGCTAGGCGGGAGAGTCGATTCAGTTTATTATTATTGTTATTATTATTATTATTATTGCAAAGGTTAGTGCTGAGGTGTAAACACCTATTAAGCACCAAATACAGATACAAATGCGCCCATACAGTAAATAACATATAGTTATATATAGTTAGATATGCTTACATTTAAATCTGGTAAATGTAGTAGTCCCAAAACTAAAGATAATAAAAAGAAAATACAATCATTCCACAAGAAAATCAATTTTCGGCAGCAAAAACAAACAGGTAAATGCAAGTAAGATAGGCACAACCACACTGATTTTATTAACTAACTGAAAATTTGGTCCAAACGTTTTTTAAATGCACTGACAGAGCTTGCACAAACAACACTTTTAGGTAGAGCATTTCAGTGTTCAAATGATCTGTTTGTGATGAAGTGAAGCCAGTGAGACGTTTTGAACTGCTCCTTGCCTAGTTTAAAACGATGGCCACGCAGACGACTATCATCATTGAGCTGGACCATGGGTGACGTATATAGAAAAAGGTTATGTGTAAAACGAAAAATTTGAATTAAATCCCCTCTGATTATTCGTTTTTCTAAACTAGGAATCCTTAGTTTTTCCAGTCGTTCTTCGTACGATAAGTTCCGAAGACTAGGAGGCCAGCGAATGGCTGCTCTTTGCACTTTTTCTAACAGCTGTATATCTTTAACTAGCCAAGGAGACCATACAGGTGATGAAAACTCCAATATAGGACGTACGTAGGTGGTATATAATTTAACAGTTAACTGCGGAGATGGACTCGGAAATGTTTTCTGCAAAAGATAGATTTTGGATCTAGCTTTTTTAACTATACCGGTCAGACCAAGTTAAAGTAGATGTTACAGTAACTCCCAGATCTAGTTGGATATCAGTATCGTCAACCTTAGAGTTTTCTATGAAGTAAGGAAGACGAGGATTCTTTTTACCTACGTGTAGCACCGAACATTTGTCAGTGTTTAAAGGCAGCAACCAGTCAGAGCTCCATTCGTTAACAATGTTCAAATCACGTTGAAGATCTATGTGTGATGTAGTATTCCCAAAGATTTTTGTATCGTCGGCATATATAGCTGTTTCGCTTTGAAGTAAGCTAGGAAGATCTGCTACATAAATAAGAAATAAAATTGGTCCTAAGACAGATCCTTGTGGTACTCCGCTGGTTGTTCGTAAAGAGTTAGATAAACCACTTCCAATTCTAACATGGAATGTTCTGTTTGTAAGAAACTCGGCTATCCATTTCAACAACTTTCCTCGTAGCCCAATATGTTCGATTTTTTGTATCAGTCTATTGTGGGGGACTTTGTCGAAAGCTTTGCTGTAATAGAGGTATATCACATCCACTGCCTCATCCCTATCCAACCAGGTCGTCCACAGATTGACTGACTTTAAGAGGTTAGAGATCACGGATCGTCCTAGTACAAAGCCATGTTGAGAACTCGGAATAATATTGTGAAGAAGTAGGAATTCGATGACGTTGCTTACAACAATGCGTTGCATTGTTTTGCATAAAATACACTCCAAACTAATTGGACGGTAGTTATTAGGATTAAATTTATCTCCCTTTTTAAAAATTGGAGTCACCCTTGCTTGTAGCCATATAGACGTAAGTTCAATACTTTCAAATGATTTTTGGAAGATAAGACGCAGTGGATACTATAACGCTGCAGCAGTTTACCTGTGGTTTCCTTGCAAATTTCGCTTTTGAATATCAAAACAAAACGCTATGTGCACCCGCGAATCTTTTGTGGTGTAAGACAATTTTGTGAGGTTGTAAATTATTGAAGTGTACTGAAATTTTGAGTATTTGAGCTACTCTGAGTTAAATATTTTACGGAATTCTTTTAATATAGAATTAAAATTTGAACCTATCCTGAGAGATCAGTCTTGTATTTTACCGGAGCAAGCCCATAGGATTGTTGCAATTTGATAAAATATAGAACGGGGCAATTAATCATTTTATTGGCGACTAATAAATACGTTTCATTTTAGTTAGCCTAAGATACTGGCAGGCAAGTTTTGCATTTTTCAAATTTAATATAAGTGTCCTGAGTATTAGAGTGTTTGTTTAATAGTACATTGACTTGGCGATTGTCTAACATTACACAACAAAAATTGGCGCCCAAAGTTGAAATTAATATTACGTTACTTGCCGTTGACAACGAGGAGGCGTTACCAAACTTGGTATAATCCAACGTAGACAACATCTGCAATTGTTTACGCTAATTTTAATATTTATTAAGGGAAGGGTAATAATAAGCACAAGCTGTAAAAGTTTGAACTAGTGCGACCTGCCACCACTTTTATTTTAGCATTTGCAGAGAGCAGTAATAGTTAACTTAGCTAACTTCAAAATTAAGTTTATTTAACGGTTCTTAAAAATCTGGCCTTGTTGTCGTTATCAAATATCAAACGCTCTTTACACATGGTATCACCAACGTGGTTGAGCGTTTAGGGAGCTCAGGTTACGGTACCACGGTATGGGGTTCAATCCCCACACCTGGCACCTGGCGGGCGGAGCACCCAGTCGCTTTAAAAATTGGGTACCGAAACCACTGTTGAGGGAAGTAGGGAAAGTAAGTCAGTCGTTGAAGGCGTGATGTTAACCACATCACCCAGTACGCCGTTAAAGTGTGCCAGACTGACTGAGTTTGGGAAAGATATATTTCGGCGACCCTGACTCGCCGTGTCTCAGGTCATATTCCTACGTGTGCAATGAAGCGCACTGAACTTTACTTTCTTTACAATTTGTAAATGTCTTTACACGGAACTTCCCTCATAAGTGAAGGTTTTGAAACTAAAAGTTTTGAAAATATGAAAAGGAAAAAATCACCCTGTATCTGTTTTCACCCTCTATTTTTGTATCGTGTGTTCCAAATAAACTCATTTAGGGTAGGCCTTGGAAATAAAGATAGAAAATCTAGTCATGTCGTAACTTAAGTCTATAGGTGAATGTCAGATTGCATTTTGTCTATGAAAACATCTGTCACTGTGACAGGTAAAAAATTACACTGCATTAAGTGTAACTGTATCAAGCAAAACGGAAAATAATATGGCATTTACACAACAACGAGTGCATTAATCATAACAGTCATTAAAAATAGTTTTTACTAAGTGTTTTGTATTTTTTAGGAAAATAGTTCAAGATCAAGATGTAATTTAGTTCTCTCTGAGTAGTTCATTTGATTCAATGGATGTATCAAGTTATGGCAAACTTCAATTTGATCATGGCATGCTGCGAATGAGTTTTTTTGAAGCACACAATATACGTTTGAGATAAAAATAAAAATTGAAAGAGTTCATGTTTTAAGGTGTTCACCCTCTATCTGTTGGATCCAAAGTATACCTATTTTGGTTAAAGCTAAAAGTGTATGCTACATGCAAAGCAAGAAGAGAAGGTGCCTGCGATTTATCGATACTTTGGCACAGTGTGGGGATGTAATGGATTTTGCCATTCCAGCTTAAACGATTAATTACTACGCGACGATACAAATAAAGGACAAGTGAACTATAAACAAACAAAATTGCGTCACTTATCTTTAATCCTTCTCAGGTACAGGTACATATAGGGCTCGAAAGCGAGTGGTTTCGTAAAGCTGAAGGGGGATTCGAACACCCAGTACAAGATATAACGTATTTCACAACGAGAACAATGCATGTGCGCAAAATTGAATTAACCGGCAATAAGAAGCAAAAGCTGTTCACTCTTTGATAGATGAGACTAATTAGTTTTAGGAACGACGGACGTTTTTCGGTGTTAATCGAGACGGCTCTAAGATGTTAGGATTTTTAGGAAAGTGGACCACATGTTAGAATACAGTAGTGCCATAACTAGAAGAATACAGTCCACTACAAAAAATAAATTTAAACTAAAACGCGAATTCTAAACTTTAAATACACGCTACAAACAAACAAAAAATATTAATTAAAACTACAACCAACAGTGCTAAAACGGTGCTTTCAGTGTGGGGGCGGAAACGCTTATAATGCAGCATTCATATTGTTACGTTTTTACGTTTCGGCTATTTAAAAATTATAACGACGCTTCTTGTATTAAACATTTATTTACAACTATTGGATTAATTATTATTATTTACAAACACACGAGAATTATCAATTCGATTACAAATTACTTAAACCACAGGCACTGTTTCTATCGATACATTTATTTAATATTTACACTGGTTAAACTTCAACTATTTATTTATTTTACTCTTAACACTAACGATTTATTTCTATTTACATGGTTATATTTATATGGTTATTTATGTCAATAGTTATATGTACACACGGGATTTTATTTATGTGGGAGCTCTACACGGCTCTACGCGAATTCTGAACTGAACGCAGGACTGAACTAACTGCGGGTCTGATGGCCGGGTATTTATATGGCCAATAATTCCCTTCCGGAAGCTTCCAGATAGTCTCGATATTCACTAGAAACTCCAGTCGGAAGCATGACGCATTTGACCTCGGGCCCGTTCTCGGGGCATCTGTTCGAAGTGACTCATCGCGCACACCTGCTTCTAGATCGATCCGAAAGTCGTTCTCGCATTCGTTACATTGCCCCCCCTCCCTTAGGTCGTTCTGTCCCAGAACGAGTTGCGTCGAGTGCCAATGACTCGCTCTTGTGGGGGTTTGATGGCGATATTTGCAGGCGGTGCCCTTCTTGCACATGGACTGGCTGAAGAAGCAGCAGTTCCCCGTGGGCCCCATGCTTCGTAACGGGCTGCAACAGCAAACCTCGATCTGGATGCCGGTCGTCCCTTGTACTGCCGATCAGTATGCCATCAGGAACAGGCGAATGCACTGGTCCCAGTCACTCTGATGCTCGGAAACCACCCTGCACAGATGCTTCCCCATGGTTCTGTTCATCCTTTCCATCATGCCGTCCGATTGCGTATGGAGGGCAGTGGTCCGTGTCTTGCGCAACCCCAGTAGCTTGCAGACGTTCCGGAACAGTCCAGACTCGCAATTCCGGCCCTGGTCGGAATGTAACTCCAGGGGGACTTCAAAACGGCTGAAGCACTTCTTCACCAGAAGATCAGTGCCAGTACCGGTCTCTTGCTTCGGAACGGCGTACGCTTCGGGCCACTTGGTGAAGTAGCCCATACACATCAAGATGTATTTATTTCCCGCTTCGGTTTCGGGGCATGGTCCAGCTATGTCAATGGCTATACCCTCTAACGGACCATCGACGTTGTACTGCCACCTCGGAGCTCTACGTCTTCCAACCGGTCCGTTTCCTGTAGCGCATGCTTCGCACCTCCGGCACCACTCTCGGACGTCACCTTTGCAGCTTGCCCGTAGAACCTTTCTTGGACCTTCCGCAACGTCTTCTTCAATCTAACGTGTCCCCCAGAGGAGCTATCACGCAGGTGGCGCAGAACCTCGGCCACTCTACTCCTTGGAACCATCGATCGTGATCTCGTTGCCCTACTGTCCTCATCTTCCAAGATTCTGGTCAGGACGTTGTTGTCCAGATGCAAGGAGTCCCATTACGCCCAATAAGTCTTCACCGTTGCGTTGGTGGCGAAGACCTCCTGCCAGGTAGGTCGACGGCCATCTTGCTTCCCGGCTATAACCGTGCCTAAGTCGGGGTCGTTCTCCTGGCTGCTCTGCAACTCGTCTGGCTCCCACGAGTCGTCGACTATAGTGGTACGATTTATGGGTACCGCACGACTCTCCAATCTCGAACAGTGGCCGCAGTCCGCAGGGCAGGACCCCCTGGATAACGTGGGCTGTGCCAGGCCGATTATTTATTTCCAAGTCGTACTCTTGTAGGCGCTCGATCCACTTAGCCATCTGTCCTTCAGGGTTCTTGCACTGCAGTAGCCATCTCAGAGCAGCATGGTCGGTCCACAGCAAGACTCTTCTGCCAAACTCGAATGATTTATGTTTTTCTACGTCAGTACGGCCGCTGGAATGATCTCAGCACTCGACGATGTCTTGGTACAGGGCCACCAGATCTTCTATCTTCTTCCGTTCTGGTTGGCTCATGCTCCTTCCTAGCATTGTGTTCCTCCTGATGGTTGCCAGTTCCCTGCTGACGTTCATCATCCTTACTGGGACCCCAAGCCCAGTCGTCACCAACGTCTTACCTACCAGGATACCATGAGTGAGCTTCTTGCCACCATCAGGCTCCACCACGCGCACCACGTTGCCCTGGAGATCGCCATCCAGGTATGCATCCACGACCCTCTCGGTTCGTCCTTGCAGAGTAACATCTTCCGCCCATACCACTTGTGCCGCGATCTCTCCTCTTGGGTGTCGGAAAAGCTCCTCCCCACCCACGTGCAACTCGCCGCATCCCAGGTCCAAAGCGCACTCACACTCATCCACAACATCTATTCCCAGGATGCACTCGTCCGCAATGTCAGCATAGTCGGGCTCAAACACGCACACCACGTTGCTCCGGAGATCGCCATCCAGGTATGCATCCACGACCCTCTCGGTTCGTCCCTGTAGAATAACATCTTCCGCCCATACCACTTGTGCCGCGATCTCTCCTCCTGGGTGTCGGGAAAGTTCCTCCCCACCCACGTGCAACTCGCCGCGTCTCAGGTCCACAACGCACTCACACTTATCCATAACATCCACTCCCAGGATGTACTCTTCCGCACTGTCAGCCATCAGATCCCGATGCTTGAGGGTTTGATTCCCAATCTTCAAATCAGTGTCCCCATGTGTGGTCACCGCGCCCCCTGTGGCAGTGCGAAGGCGTGTCTTGTTGTGCAGCAGCTGACCCTCGTCCCTTACTACGTCGGACCTGGCGATGGACTTCGTCGCTCCAGTATCCAACAGCAGAGACCGAACTCTTCCATTTATTTTTCCATCAATCTTTTGGACTACTTTCTTTTCTGCGGCTTTCAGCTCTTCCTGCCCGGCTTTCAGTTTTTCCTGTGCTTCCTGTCCGGTTCCCGGCTGTTCCCCACGCTTATTATTAAGATCCTCTAGTCCTTTCAAGATCCTCTTTCGGCTGGCCCTCAATTCTTCCTTAAGTTCATCCTTGAGGTTTTCTTGAGTGGCTTTCAATTTTTCCTCAAGTTTTTCTGCCTTATTTCGGCCGGCTTTCAATTCCTTAAGTTTTTGGACTGCTTTTTATTGCTCGGCCTTCAGCCATTCCTTAAGTGCTTTCGCGGATTTCCGCTGTTCCTCAAACTTATCTTTAAGATCCTTTAGCGCGGCTTCCCGCCCGGCTTCCAGCACTTTCTCAAGAACCTCTAGCGTTTTTTCTGCTTTCTCTTGCGCCTTCTCTGCCTTGCGTTGGCCAACTTTCAACTCTTGCAAAAGTTGGCTTATTCGGGCTTCCATCTTGCTGCTCGTCAAACGCATCCAACTCTATACACTACAATTTATTTATCTGACGTCGTTTTATCGCACTTGTTAAATTATTTATTTATTTAATGCTTGTTCAATAATTTTATTATAGCCCCTGGTACAAACCGCACACCTGACGCCACTGTTACGTTTTTACGTTCTGGCTATTTAAAAATTATAACGACGCTTCTTGTATTAAACATTTATTTACAACTATTGGATTAATTATTATTATTTACAAACACACAAGAATTATCAAGCCGATTACAAATTACTTAAACTACTGGCACTGTTTCTATCGATACATTTATTTAATATTTACACTGGTTAAACTTCAACTATTTATTTATTTCACTCTTAACACTAACGATTTATTTCTATTTCCATGGTTATATTTATATGGTTATTTATGTCAATAGTTATATGTACACACGGGCTTTTATTTATGTGGGAGCTCTACACGGCTCTACGCGAATTCCGAACTGAACGCAGGACTGAACTAACTGCGGGCCCGATGGCCGGGTATTTATATGGCTAATAATTCCCTTCCGGAAGCTTCTAGATAGTCTCGATATTCACTAGAAACTCTAGACGGAAGCATGACGCATTTGACCTCGGGCCCGTTCTCGGGGCATCTGTTCGAAGGGACTCATCGCGCACACCTGCTTCTAGATCGATCCGGAAGTCGTTCTCGCATTCGTTACAATATTTAAAGATAATTGATAGAAATGTGTATTCAACCATTTAAATTCTCGCTCAAAAGCTTTTCAGTGCTTTGCATTAGTTGACGCAGAAATTATTTTAATAGGTTTTCATACGTGTTCATACTCTTACCAAGGCGTGGTGCTCTTTTACAATGATCCCCACTGGGTCTTGTTTTGTAGCCACACATAGATTTTTGCGTGTAATATTTGGTAATGAGGCCAGGCATACTACTCAATCAAAAGAATCAAGCTTTTTAAAGATATGAAGGATTTGCAAATTCTTGGAAAATCTATCCAATTGGTGAAGACACTTTAAAAGCAACAACCGAGCACAACTAAATGGAGACCTTTCGGAACGTTTAGAGAATCAAAATTGAGCCAGACAGAGCGATCCGGCATTTACAGTCTAATGCTTGAAAAATAGCCCCTACTGCTTGCTAAACAGCATTACAATGGTGTGAATGAGACAGCGACTGCAAGACAGCGAATTGCTGTTGATATTAGGAAAAATACCATGCAAGTAACAGTTGCTACCAATTTCGAAGAGCAACAAGGACCGAGAATGCTTTGCTGAAACTGTAATTCTGAATTGGATACAGCGCGCCCATCAACCCATTCCTTCCATCATGCTTGCCCCAAGCTTTTTAATCTTTTCCACCAAGTACATACTGATCAGCTCCAGTACCTAGATACCAAACCCAATCGCAGGGCGCTACATCATCAACATATTGGGAGTATATCACCTTTGAAATACCATACATTTTTGCATGTCACTGCTAAAGTGGACTCATTCTTATGTTTGAGTTTAAACACACTTTTCTTATTTTCTATTTTTTTAAATTTATTTTTGTCTTTAAGCAAATAACTAAGCAAACTAAAGTGGGACTGACTTTTTCTCTAACCTTAATGGTGGGAACTGACAATCTGTTGGATTCCTTGATGCCTATGAGAGATCCAACCACTAATAATAAACGTACTTTATTTATGATTACTCTTGCATAACACGTCTCATTCAATAAAATTGAATAGGTAGCCCGCCTACCAGTCACAGGAACTTAGATTGCCCTTCATTAAAAAGGCTTTCCACCCCTGCTTTATGGCATCGATCTGTCTCGCGACAGGAAAGGTATAATCCAACGTAGACGACATCTGCAATTGTTCACGCTAATTACGCCATTAATGGTAATAATAAGCATAAGCTCTATAAGTTTGAACTAGTGCGACCTGCCAACACTTTTATTTTAGCATTTGAAGCGAGCAGTAATAGTTAACATAGATAACTTCAAAATTAAGTTTATTTAACGATTCTTAAAAATCTGGCTTTGTTGTTATCAAATATCAAACGCTCTTTACACATAGTATCGCCAACGTGGTTGAGCGGTTAGAGAGCTCAGGTTACGGTGCTACGGTATGGGGTTCAATCCCCACACCTGGCAACCGGCGGGCGGAGCACCCAGTCGCTTTAAAAATTAGGTACCGAAACCACTGTTGAGGGAAGTAGGGAAAGTTGAAGGCGTGATGTTAACCACATCACCCAGTACGCCGTTAAAGTATGCCAGATTGACTGAGTTTGGGAAAGATATATTTCGGCGACCCTGACTCGCCGTGTGTCAGGTCATATTCCTACGTGTGCAATGAAGCGCCCTGAACTTTACTTTCTTTACAATCTGAAATTGTCTTTACACGGCACTTCCATCATAAGTGAAGGTTTTGAAACTAAAATTTTTGGAAATATAAAAAGGAAAAAATCACCCTGCATCTGTTATTCACCCTCTATTTTTGTATCGTGTGTTCCAAATAAACTCATTTAGGGTAGGCCTTGGAAAGAAAGATAGAAAATCTAGTCATGTCGTAACTTAAGTCTATAGGTGAATGTCAGATTGCATTTTGTCTATGAAAACATCTGTCACTGTGACAGGTAAAAAATTACACTGCATTAAGTGTAATTGTATGAAGCAAAACGGAAAATAATATGGCATTTACACAACAACGAGTGCATTAATCATAACAGCCATTAAAAATAGTTTTTACTAAGTGTTTTGTATTTTTTAGGAAAATAGTTCAAGATCAAGATGTAATTTAGTTCTCTCTGAGTAGTTCATTTGGTTCAATGGATGTATCAAGTTATGGCAAACTTCAATTTGATCATGGCATGCTGCGAATGAGTTGTTTTGAAAGACAGGATATACGTTTAAGATAAAAATAAAAATCGAAAGAATTCATGTTTTAAGGTGTTCACCCTCTATCTGTTGGATCCAAATTCCAAAGTATACCTATTTTGGTTAAAGCTAAAAGTGTAAGCTATATGCAAAGCAAGATGAGAAGGTGCAAGCGATTTATCGATACTTTGGCACAGTGTGGGGATATAATGGTTTTTGCCATTCCCGCTTGAACGATTAATTACGACGCGACGATACAAATAAAGGACAAGTGAACTATAAACAAACAAAATTGCGTCACTTACCTTTAATCCTTCTCAGGTACAGGTACATACATATAGTGCTCGAAGGAGAGTGGTTTCGTAAAGCTGAAGGGGGGATTCGAACACCCAGTACAAGATATAAGTTTATTTAACGATCCTTAAAAAACTGGCTCCGTTGTCGTTATCA
Organism: Agriotes lineatus; assembly: GCA_940337035.1. Taxonomy (NCBI): domain Eukaryota; kingdom Metazoa; phylum Arthropoda; class Insecta; order Coleoptera; family Elateridae; genus Agriotes; species Agriotes lineatus. Next base: position 8,713,824 of record OW679200.1, read on the forward strand.
AACAACAAACGCTCTTTACACATGGTAAAAAATCTATAAATGTCTTTTAAACTAACATGTTTGAAAATTTCAAAAGGAAGAAAAACACCCTGTATCTGTTGTTCACTTTCTATTTTTGTATAAGTTTGAAATAAAATAACAATCGAAAGAATTTATTTTTTAAGGTGTTCACCCTCTGTCTGTTGGATCCAAAGTATACTTATTTTGGTTAAGGCTAAGAATCTAAGCTATATACAAAACAAGATGAGAAGGTGCAAGACCTTTATCGATACTTTGGCACAGTGTGGGGATGTAATGGTTTTTGCCATTCCCGGTTTGGGATTAAAATGGTGCTTTCAGTGTGGTGGAGAAAACGCCTGTAATGTGGCATTCACATTTAAAGGTGACAATAGATAGAAAAGTGTATCCAACTCTTTCAATAATTAAAAAGAAATACATTCGGTACCCAGTTTTGAACTAGTGAACTTATGCTTAAGGCTGTACTATTGCATCATCGTGCTTCGTAGTTACGCTTAGTGGCTATTACCGGTATCCTAAATACATATAGAAAAACACATACAAAGAAAAACCACCAATCTCGTTCAAAAGTTTTTCAGTGCTTTGTATTAATATTCCACACAATTTGAGGCAGAAATTATTCTAATAGGTTATGTCGTTCACAAGACATCCATCCAGTGGGACACCTTCATTAAACTGCATTTTCCGACGTTGTTTTAATGCGAAAGCGGTTGCTGTTTTCGCAAAGTTTATGCAGATTACAAAAGACCTTTAATATAATTTTGATTTGATGGCGATTGGTTCAGCGGTTGCACAGAAGCTGCAAATTTTGTGGTCGCACCCGAAAGTAATATTATTTTCTTCTGACCAATAGTTTTGGAGTTAAAGCAGAAAAACAGAATTTAATTTTTCTGATATGTTCACCCTGTATCTGTTGGGTTCAAAATATTCCTATTTTCGTCCAGGGTAAAAATGTATATTATGCTTAAAGCAAAAACACATAATTTAATTTTTCAAGCTGCTCGCTCTGTATGTCTTTGACCGAAAGTATATTCGGTTTTTAGCAAGGTAGACATCTAAACAGACAGACAGTCAGTAAAGACACATCACATCCAAATTTAGCTTTAGATAAAAGTTGACATAGTGAAATACAATAAAACAATTACAACACTAATCAGTGAGGGACAATAGGCCGAACTAAAGAAATATCCAACAGGTAGAATAGGCACAAAAACCTACAATTTTCTTTATAAACACAAAGGCGAACTCACAAATTTTGTAAAACGTAAGCTAACGCAAAATTATGCTAAATCTCCTCAATTTTGTGCATAATCATAAGCACAACCGAATGTGTTATACATACCAGTTAGGTCAATAGTACTGTAGTAGATAACCATCTCATAGTATAGCTAAACATTTACAAGCTTTTTCCTAAGCGCGATAACAAGTTACATACGGATGGGGCCATAATTATAGGTATATAACAGCAATGAGATACATGAATAATAAAGTAGAATGCTTGAGTAAGAAAGATATGGCCATACGAAAAAATTATTTTAGTAGGCATGCTTAGTTGACAAATGTCGTAATTAAATTAAGCGTCAAACATTCTCGAATATTTGCTGCTATGTTTATCTCTTTCTTACTCAAGCAATACGAGTTATTTTCTTGTTCATGTTATCTCATTGCTGTTATATATAATTGTGGCCCCATCGGTATTTTATAAATGAGTAGTACTAATCCCTATCTAAACGGTGCTTTAAGATGATTTTAATTCCTCTGGTAGGGTGATATATTACCTTAAATTGATTTTTTTTCTTTAAGAATCAATTGCCTATCTTGTGTAATAACCAAGTTATTAAACAAATTCACTTTTATTATATATATTGTTATGATACACTAAGGGTAGTTGCAAAATAAAAATATAAAATTGATAAATTTGGAAGATTATTACATTCAAAATTTGAGGTGTTTAGATAAGATTGGGTGTTAACTTCAAAATGAATAATGAAAATTAATTGAGACAATGAGTAAGGTAATTTGATAAGTAAATAGCAATTGAATATTCAATTTTGATGGTTGAGTTCAATTTTAATAAAGTTTCAAGCCAAGGTTACAATTGACAAATGTGCTTGCGATAATAATAAAGAATTGTAGCATGTAATAATAGGACATTAATATTTTTAAGAAGGCAAGAAGAATTGTAACTACGAGAGATATAAAAATTTGTTTAGTTAGTTAAATAAACAAACTCATAGAAAATGTATATCGAATTTTATAAATAACTAATTTTGAGAATAAAAAGTTTGAAATTATGCCATATTTTGTATAATTGTTTGGTAAAATAAAAAATAAAGGGGCTATTAACAAATTTACGTGGTGAAAATATGAAAATATAACCTGGATAGGATTCATTGGTGACGTTGGTGGTTGCATGGAAGACGGGTCAAGCATTTAAAAGGAAGTTGTCGGAATTAGCTGCTTGATTTGGACGGTTATGTGGGTGTTGCTGGATACAGAGTACTATCTGAGGAATAAAGAAGGTTAGATTGGGATCATATATAATACTGGAACTTACCATGAATCGATTGGAGTGACGGTGATATTGATAAAGGGAGCAGGACTGGATTCTACGAACAATAGGAGTTATTGACAGGTTAGATGCGGTTTGAAGGTTGACGGACCATCATAGTTGTGACTATTGGAGGAATCAGCGGTAGGTGTTGCAGACTGTGAACATCGGGAGCTGTGAGCTTTGGGAGCTGTTGGTATTTGGATATTTGCAGTGAAAGCTGGAGAAGTTTTAAGGTTTGTGTTAATAATTCATATAAAAGAAAGAGTGAAAATAAACATAATACAGTACTTACTTTGGTGAATTGATTAATAGATGTGTCAATGTAAAGGATAATTGTCAATACTTGGTTTGATTAAATGTAGAAGTCAAGTTGACAGTTAATGTCATTCAGTAGTCAAGGATTTATATAGAATTTAAACTTCAACTAATAGATAACTAGATTGGCGAACCACCCTGATAAGAGTACTCAACTGAAATAAATAGTTAAAAGTAAAATTTAATATAATTGATTTGAAAAAGAAATTATAGGGCTAATACTTATTAAAATTTGCATCTTAAGCATTGAACGATTGCATAATTATAGGTTTACTAACGTGGTGCATTACAAAGCATTTTTTCAAGATTGGGAAAAGAAATTGCTATCACTTTTCGAAAAGTTTTGTTTCCAAGTTTTGTGTTTTTTCTTAGTTGTACGGTGGAAATGGCAATCATGAACCAGGAAGACTTACTTGTGTATTAAGACAAAGTGAGGAAATTTTGACCATCTACTTTAACAACAGGTTTAACAAATGGTCCTTTTCAGGGCCACCAATAACTTGATTGAAACTATTTGTACGAGATAAACTGTTTTTTTTTTTAATAAAGATGAATTTGTTTAATAACTCGGTTATTTAACGTGGGAAATATGGTGGGATTGATTTGAGAAAATGGCCTTGAAGCTTTTGATTTCAACTCGCTAAGTCCTTGTATTTATTGAAGCAAACAATAGACAGTTCAAATAGGTACTTCTATAGGTAGGTAGCCCCTCGTTGTACCCCTGGTGGGACGTTGAATATTGATAGGTAATTCTGAAGCCCTGGATGGAGATGCAGTCCTGACGACGCTATATGGTGCCGTTTGAGTCCGCTGAGACCTGGAATGATGCAGGCCCGGTGTTACTCTTGGATGTTTAGATGGGGCTCCAAAACTTAGCACATGCGCCAAAACCTTCGCTTGTAGAACTCAACTCGCCCTCTTCCCGAAGCTTGCTGGGGATGATGCTAAGATTCGTCGTGCCTTCAATCTCGACATTGCACGTCTTCAAATACTGATTCACCTGACAATACTCCGGTTTGAAATGAAACTTAGTTTAAGATGCAAATTTTGTATAATTATCCACAGAATTTTTAACACAGGCTTGGTTTCTAAGGCTAAACCAATTGCAATTGGTGTATCTACATGAAACTTATAAAATATAACTAGGTTTTATACAATTTTTACTTGTGTGGCACATTCGTCTACTTGATTAGTTTATGTACAATATAATTAATTTGTGGCCATCAACAAGCATCTGGCCTACAATATGAGAAGGAGGAAGAAGATAATTATTAGTTAAATTGCTCAAATGACAAATTACTGACATAAACTCACTTTCTCACTATTTCACTTCACAATTAACTTCTTATTGCTTTTCTTAGGTTAACTCTTTATGATTTCCATGGATTAACAACTCATTCTTATTCTGTGATGCTCCTTGCACCTTTTATATTTCATCATTACCTTCCTTGTGTTTCTCTGAGTGAAATAATTATCGTCTTGGCCGATTTTAATAACATGACCATTTTTCGTTACGACAATAAGGATCTTGCCTCTTGAAATTATAACTCAAGCACCTTATATCTGTATTTAAACTACTTAATCCTTTTCTTATGTTAATTAATAGCAACTGCATGATCCCGTCTTGACCTCAATAAACAACGTAGTAACTTTGCATTCTTGTTTTTTAAGCTTCCCGAGTCTGTGCTCGCGTTTGATCACTGTCAATTTAGTTTCGGCACTGTACCATTTTAGTAGGATTATACTATGAAAAGTTTGCTACGAAATGCAAAAGCTGGTTTGAGCTATTAGGGTGTTAAATCCGAACTGCTCTGGAACAAACAATTGGTGATAATAATTAAGCAATCCTAAAACAACTGCGTCGCTTATTTGACGTTTAAATGTGCCAAAAGAAATTAGTTTTGCTTACTGTTAACCATCTCAAAATTGAAAATATTGATTAAATAGTAGACATGCAACAAATTTATTTTAAGTGTCAAAAAAATAGTGTACATGTGCAGAAGCTTTATACTGACCGTTTTGTAGACATAATTGTTCCCAACCATCGTAAGTTCGAAAAATTAGAACAGCGCTTACGAAGAACTAGAGTTCCTGTATATTGGAAGATAAGAGTTGGGACATCAAAGTTTTTTCGCTTGTTAACGTTCAGTTTTGTTTGTGTTGGTGAGTAAATGGTCACTAAATCTGCTTCTCTATTTGGCTACTTGCTCCTCCTCCATTCTTTCCAGGTGGCTCAACCATTTGACATTGTTAGCTTTGTAAAGCTGCATCACCTTTTCATTTGTTGTTTTTCAATGATGCTCTTAGAATCCTCTTTGATATTGTAAGTTCCAACGCTTCGATCATCTGCTGTCGACTGTTGTTAAGCACCTATGATTTACTGGCGTAGGTTACTTTAAGTCTTATGACTGTTTTATAATCGCATTTTTGCGATTTGGAAAACTCTTTAATTGGTTTCGCTTCCATTGCTTGCCTTTCTTCAATTTGGTCTGTTATAAGAGTATCTAAGAACAAAGTGTTTAACTCTCCGAACACTCACCGTTTGTCCATTCTGTAGATGAATTACTTTCTGACTGCCTAGAATCACGTATTTCGTTTTATTGACATTTACTTTGAGTCGTCTTTCTCTAACAGGGCTTTCCAACTTTCTTACTACATTTATTAATTCAATTTCTAATCTTGGTGGTAGTGTCAAGTCGTTAGCGTATGATAAATACTGGTGTTGGTTGTTATTGCAATGTGACACACTATTTTCAAGCATTATATTGAAAAGGGCTGCACATAGTGGATCGGCCTATCTCAATCTCTTAACGTTTCAATAGGTCTCCATTAAATCGTATTCTGTTGTTCCTCAAAAAGTCATCTTCACGAACTGGATAGGATTTCCTGGAATTTCGAAATCCTTGAATCTCTAAAAATCTCGTTTCTTTTGATTGAGTCGTATGCTTGGCATCATAACCAAATATCAAATACAAAGCTATGGGATGCTACAAATCAAGCCCCAATATGGCTAATCATAAAGAAGCGCGTATGGACATACGTTGAGGAAACCAGTAATAGTATATTACATACCGAGGTGGGAAGTGTTTCATTACTGTCGAGAGATTAGGTAGTTTACCGAGACGCGTAGCGTCGAGGTTAACTTTATCTCGAGACAGGGATGAAACTTTCCACCGTGGTATGTATACTATTTTATTTGCAATCATCTAATTTTAAAAATAACTACAATTTAATTCTGAATAATAGATATCTTGATGTAGCTAATATTTTTGTTACCATGAAAACAACCCACTCAATGTTTTGTTACAATGGAAACACCCCACTCTTCAGGTATGTAATATTTTTCGGGGTATGTAATAATTTCCTGGCTAGTTTCAAGTAATCATCTAGTTCCCAGCTGTTGTTATGTCATGAAATTGACACATTACAATGTGATTGCGAATAAACGATATAACAGGACAGATACTGGAATATAATATATTATAGGTTTTTCCCCAAAAGAGGTAGATCGTTTGCCGTCGTCATGAAAATCGTTTGCCAACGGCTCAGCTCCCGTTTGTGATTCAGCTGGAAAATTCTGCCAGCTTTGCCTCGTCCCTCGTTGTATCTCGGCTTAGCGATGCCATACTGCCCGGAAAACCATGGTCATGGCTGCGTTAGGTCTTCGGCTCTATTTTAGGTACAATTTTTATATTTAATTAAGAGTTGCGGGCAAGATAGTATCAAAAGTAAGTATCTCAAGTTAGAGATCAACTTTATACCAGCGGCTGACAGGTTCCACGGCAGATAAGATGCGTTTTCGCTAACACGTACGGAGTTCTAATAACTGTATTACCATTATAAACCTTGATACTATTAAATGCGTAATTTCTTTTTGAGCAAAATTTTCAATAACGCTTTTTAACTGTTTAATTTTGATCATTTTATTGCTTTGATGACTAATGTAGCTTTTGTTTATTTTATTAACGAATCTGGAGGGTTTTTCATTCAGCGACCCAGTTTAACCTTTGCGCCCATTAAAAAAAATTGTAAAATTTAACGCCAGGTTCATTTCAATGGACAAGTCTGATTTAACTTTTATTTTGATACTGTTATTTTATTCAACTGTATTCAAACAGTTCAATTAGTAAAGCCTCATTCTCATCCTCTGCTACAGGTAGATTATCTTCTATTTGTCCCAACCGATACCTGTTCGTTTTTTAGAGTATAGGTTAGTGTAACGTAGTTTTGCTGTCGTGGTTAACCACTGGCGCCCTTTTGTATTTTCCTCGATTTCATTTCATTTAATGACTTTAAGAGTTATTGCGTGACGCTTAACCACGAAAAGAATCGCAGAGAGTTTGAGCTAGTCAGGGTTGTATAGCCTTTTGCTGATGGACGGTACACCTCCTTATTTTCCCCTTTCCAGACTTTCGCTAAGATTCTGCATCGTCACTCTCTTTTAAAACACGTTGTCAAGTAGGCCAGTGCAATTAGTAATCTGCGATCGTAATTATTCCGGTAGTTCCAATTTTGTAATATGTTTTATAAACTGGTCCCCTGTTGTAAAATCCAAATTTTCGACCTTGGCGCGCCTGTGCGCGCATCGCCATCTTGAAAAAACCAGCCGAAATCACGGAAAAATCTAATTTTTCCTATATATCTCCTTTCCAATGCAAATTTCGGCTAAAGTAGTTTTAACAAATTTTGTAGAGCATAAAATTGTCTACAACTACTGCATGTCCATTTTTCTTCTATCTCTAGTAGCTACCGAGATATAAAGTCGTAAAGATGCGTATCAGTTTGAAAAAACAAGTAAAATGTACGACTAGGTTCGGTATTTCGTGAGTATCTCATGTTCAGCGCAATTTCGAGAAACAATTACTAACACTCTAGTAGAGCATAAAATTTCATAAAAGACGTGTACGTTTTATATTTTTTATCTCTATTAGTTATCGAGGTTCTAGTCCACCAAAATCATGTCAAAAATTTAAACAGCGTTATAGTGTTTTCAACTTGCCATCGTCATTCCCTTGACCCTAGTTTCTGTCTCTTATTCGGGCCCTGAACAGCTTCAATAGTTTTTCCTCTGTCTCATCAAATCTGTGGCGACTGGGTCACCAAATTCCTCGTCATCATCAACGAATGCTTCTACAGCATTCTCGCACGAGTTGCCGTTGCAGTGAATGCAGAGTAGGGAGCATTTCAAACCCGCCTTTTTGCAGGTTCACTTTCCACCGCAACCTTCTTTGCATTGGCAGGATATAAAGTTCAGCAAGATCTGAGGTGCAGCTTCCTTTAACATTAGTACTGGAGTTAATAACCCAAGGTGTAAATCATTGTTCGGCTGCCAAAGTGATTGTTTCTCGTTTTGCATTTGGATCTTGAAACACACGAACAACTTCATCCACTGAGGGGTTCTTGAGAAGAATATTACAAAATTTGTATTTGCCTTGACCGAATGAAGCACCAGTTGTGTCAGAGCCACTTATGGCATGAATGAATAAAATGTTTTTAACTATTTCAATGTGTTTAAAACATTTGTTGGAGTACAACGCGTTATGTGATTTGCCTTTACCAACTTTTTGGTAATATACGTTGGGAGGAGAGAGAGCTGTAAGGAGCACCAGCAGGTCGACCAATGATTATGGCAGTGTTATGTTGAGAAGACCAGTTTGCTGTAGTTACTATGAGAACGTCAGCATCCTCTTCAGCTTGTATTGTCGTCATGTATGATCGTTCAAATGCAGTTCTGAGTAAGGAAATAAAATGAGACTTGTTCTTCTAATTTCCCAGAAACTGTTCCTGTGACTGTGGATGCATGCTTTCAGAAAACAAAACCTCAGCAGAGGTTGTAACTCTGGTACGCCGCGCTGTGCTCTTTCCACCCTCTTAGTGCTTTTCTTTTCTACCGAATCAGGGTATCCATCGAAGACCACTACTGCATCGGCACCATAATAATGTTGTACATACCTGACGTATTTCTGGAAAATGGCAGGAAAAGGTTGACCACAATCCCATACAACTTTATGCAGTAGATATCCCCCATCAACTACATGTATTTTCCTGCTTCCCAGTTTTGTGTCGTTTGGTAGAGTGTTGAAAGATGAATAAAAGATGGACTTCGTTGCGCATGCCTTTCTCTGAGAAAAGAGACAATGGGACAGGAGGGAGTTCATACTGGAAATATTTTTCAAGTTCAGTTTCAGACTTTTTGGCAATACACATACGGTGGAAGAGCATCAATAAATTGATATATTGCCATAGCCACACCCTGATTTTTGACATTGATGGTCATTGCCGCAAAAGAAACTACTGCATCCTTACGTTTTAAGTATAGGTCTCCAAAGCTCTAGTTGATAACTGTAGACATAGCGATTTTACCCATGTTTTCAGCCATGTGACAAGTGCCTTTGCTATCCCCGATCGTGCCACTGCTTATAGACAAAATCACATTTGTTTTAATAAATGGCTCATGGCAAGCAAACCAATCAACAAGGGTTTGGACGTTTTGATCATCCCTCTTAATTCGTGTAGACCTCATCTCTACATGTTGTTCTAATGTTCCTGATGCAAATCTACAGAATGACTCGATTCCCTCACAAATGTTATGCAAATAAACCAACCCAGGATAGAAGGATATAACTGTCTGTAATTCCACGTCTTCGGGTCAAACCTCCAAATGTTTTCATTGATCTTATCAGAGTTTGTTCAATGGTCATGTCCGACCAAATCCCTGACCAAAATTTATGAGACCGCCGAACCGTAAAATAGCACTCTTTCGTAAATCTTTCACACTTTTTTTCAATGTCAACATATCTTAAAGATACAGATGTGCACTTTTGGCGTAATTGAAGTGAGCGGCTGCGTAAAAGAAAGGTATAATTTTTTGCACCGTAGCAAGATGGAGCTCCCAACTTCCAGTAAGCTCTGCTTCAATATACAGCTCAATCAGTGTAGTCATCTGGAAGTACTGAACCCACAGCTGGGAAGTAGCTTCGTTTTATTTAAAAATTTTCAGTGAAAAGCCTTATTATCCCGAGCATTGAGTACCACATTTTTATCTTCATTTGAAAAAATATCCTCCATAGCTTTACGTTCTTCATCAGTAAACTGGATGGTGTCGAATATTAAGCACGCCAAAGCTCGACGTACCAACATATTACCTCTGACAGCCCTTGAGTACGCATAACATGAAATGATTTTTCCAATGCTATTTTTTGCATAAATGGTTGCTAATAGCTCTTTCAAACAGTTTCCAGCCATGATAAACCCTATGCACCCCATGAATGACAACATCAGATAAAACCCTCGAAATCTAACAATGACATTTCTCAAGGTGAGGAACAGCCCGGTTGCATTTTACATTTTACTTGTTTTTTCATATCTAAACGCGTCTTTAAGACTTTATATCTCGGTAACTATTAGAGATAGAAGAAAATTGTTAACACAACAGTGGTAGGAAATTTTATGCGCTATAAAATTTGTTAAACCTACTTTAACCTAAATTTGCATTGGAAAGGAGATATATGGGAAAAAGTAGATTTTGCCATGATTTCGGTTCGTTTTTTCAAGATGGCGATGCACGCACAAGCGCGCCAGGGTCGAAAACTTGGATTTTACATCAGGGGACCAGTTTATAAAACATATTAAAAAATTGGAACTACCGAAATAATCGACAGCAACCCTCTTTTTTCGCTTATTGCACTGACCTAAAGTTTTTCCGCAATTCTTTCCCTGCGTATTGCATTAGACGTGCTGTATATTTAACTTAGTACCAACCAGTAGTATTTCATAGTAAAAGAAACATGTAAAATATAATTAAAAAACACATTATAGAATTTATTTTGTATTTTAATATCTCACAATGTTTGTTACTGTCTTTAAATTAACGTATGTGAACCAGTTTTGTGCAAATTTGTGAAAAAATGAATGACACTAGTTTGTTAGGTAAAGTTAAAGCATTAGCTAATACAAAGCCTATGTATGTATATCTAAACAGAAAGATCTACAAAATTTTAAAATTATTAAATATATACAATATACACAATAATTAAGTACACATGCAATCTAGATACTGCCAAGTCTACAATTTCTAAGATTTATAGAAACTATAATTATCTAATTAGAACAACTTGTCCACTCCGCCTGTGATCGGTGCTGCCTTCAACAACACCATTTCTTTTTCCTATTGCAGTTAGGGCGGCAAATCCATCACTTTCACCTGCTACATGAACCGTGTGGCCTATGTTTTCTAGCTCTTTCACAATTGTCTGTAAACAGCGCAAACGTAATTATTGCTGTTGAGAGGTTTTTAAGGTTGTTAGAATACTAAAGTAGGAACAAGAAATCAGACGACGTGCGCCACCAAACAAATTTTAGTGGCGTCATAAATACCATTAGATTTACAAAACCGATATTTATTTTCTTCTTTACAGCTTATTTGAAATTATGAGTTTGGTTTAAGCTTAATCAATTATCAATGGAAAATTAACAATTTAAGCTAAACTAAAATTTGCTTGGTGGGACGTCGTCTGATTTCTTGTCCCTACTTTAATTGGGTTTATCTGTAACCCCTATGAAAATTAAAATTCATACTAGTTTTACTATCCACACGATAACAATTTGGTTATATACAGGGTGATTTTTTTATCGTGTAACATACTTGTAGGCAACACTTCTTACAGGTAAATGCAATGCATAGTGAACTTTACTTTTTTAAAATAATAAATTATTTTTAATATTAAGCAAGCTTTGGGAACCCAAATGTCAACTGACGCTTTGCTACTTAAAGAAAATTCCATTTTGTCAAAACTGTAATAGCATTCGCAATGTATTCAAATGAAGAAAAAACTGATATGATGTTGATTTTGGAAGAATGCCGAGGAGCGACAGATCTAGCTGTACGACAATATGAGCAAAGATATCCAGACAGACATCATCCATCGCATAACGCCTTCAGGCGTTTAAATAAGAAGTTGCGTTAATACGGGCAATTTAAAAAGCCAAAGGTGAGACAACAACATTTCACTACCGTAGAAAACGAAGCCGCAGTTAAAGAAGAAATTACTGCAAATCCCTATACAAGTCAATGGGCGATTGCAACAACAGTAGGCATTAGCCAAACATCAGATTACAAAATTTTAGCAGCAAATCAATTTCACCCATACCATGTCACATTAGTGCAACACCTTAATGAAGAAGATTACCCATACCCACGTCGGGCAAATTTCTGCCATTTCTTAAGAAAGAGGGTTACTGCTAATCCCCAGTTCTTAAGACATGTTCTGTTTTCTGTTGAAGCGTCATTTAGCAATCATGGGTGCGTAAATAGACACAACTGTCATTACTACTAGTTGTCGTGAAGTTTCTTAATATATCTAAAGTAACTACTTTGATTTTTGTTTACTAAAAAAATGTAATGTTTACTAAGATATCTATGAAATGCATGCAGTTGTAGCGTGTGTTGCCTATCTAGTTGTTACACGATAAAAAATCACCCTCTATATAATGAGGGATAACTGGTTTACTTCGATTCCATTAGCTGACACAATGTCACTGATAATTTACTACAAACTCATTTATTTTATTTTTTATTTTATTTATTTAAGCTGCGACCAACAGTTACACGAACGGACCCAATTACAGGTCATAGCATATCACGTGTATAATGTATGTAGCATGTGTATTGTGTGGTCAGGTTACTCTTTCCCATAGACCAGCTTTCGGGAAGAGCGCCGTTAATTCTATCCCAACGGCGAATGGTGACCGGGCCCGATACCGATCCAATGGATTGCGGAAAAATTCCACCTGCCCATGGATTCGAACCGGGGAGTCACTCATAGCAAGCCTGACGCCCTTACCACTGAGCCACGCGGTACTTTAATGGTTTTGGGAGGTCTTATGAAGAATAGAAAAATAAACCAATTATATCATGGTAATTTTTACCTGACTAAAATCATGCTCAACATCGATCTGCATGGGAAACAGCTGGTGGTGAAGCCGACTGCTTGGGACAGCTGTGGTTAGCGACTCTTTAAACCACAAATTCCTGAGCGTTACCTGAAGGTTCACAGTTTAAATGATTAGTAAACGAAGTTGACATAACTTCTAGCCATTTACCAAAGCTGTAACGGTTGTGATTTTGGTGCCGCCAGCGGCTCCAATCACGAGTATGGCATCTCCATTTTGATCTATGACTATACTGGGACACATGGAGGACAAGGGCCGCTTCCCTGGTCGGATGTAATTGGCAGGAGAGGGTGGAACTCCAAAATTGTTGGTAATATTTGGGGCGGAAAAATCGTCCATTTCATCATTGAGGATGATACCTGTGCTTAAAGATCGAATGCCCGCACCAAAGCTGTGCAGAATGACAAGGTATTGAAAACACAACAATAATCCTACTTTAGCTACTTACTACTGATTGATAGTGCTGGTAACAGAAACTGCATCTCCGTTTGGTGCCAGCACTGAAATATGGGCAGTACCATGGTCTTCAGGCACCGATACATTAGCACCATAATGTTCTGGATCATTGGAAGTTTGGGTATCGGAGATGTTGCTTCTAATCAAGGCCGCATACTCAGTAGAAGTCAAATTTGCTAGAAGCTAATAAACATGTTCGCTGACAAGCGTATTCCTTGGCATGTTATTAAAAACTTACAGCACCAATTCCTTCCACAAACGTTGGATCCCCCAGTTCAGTACGTTTCCCGTAACCGTATTTAAAACTTTCAACTATTCGCTGCCAATTATGTTTGGCATTTATGTTGCTGTGGTCCAGATATCCACTAAGAATGTTCAGTATAAATGTTAAAATTATCCCAGAACCTGGCAGAGGGCTTGAGTAGAGGGTTTCGTTGTTAGGAAGTTTTGCTGAAAGCGGTTTGTCCCATTTTGGTCTGCAAGTGGAAAGGGTAAGAACGAATCCATACCTATATATGTTATCTCAATATACTTGTATTTCTAGAAATCTAACGTAGGTCCCATACAGTATAATTGTTCTATTTATAAAATGGCCTTAATAAAAAAGCTAGTTTACAATTACGTGACTTACTTATATTCCTTCATGTCTTCTGTGGTTATAATCCCGTTCAAATTTCTTATATCGTTCACAAATCCCTGAGTCAATACACCATCATACAAGGCATCCGCTCCATCTTTCGCCACTACTTCTAAGGTTGCTGCAAGTTTTTCTCGTTTTACATACTCGCCCTCTTCGTATGTTTTGTTAGTTTTGGGATTTATAAATATTTCCCTAAAATATGGGGTATCATCTTTACTTATTTTAGATTGGAAATGCTAGCAGTGGAAACATAATAAATTTGATACACATTTTGTAAGGACTTGAAAAATTAAATAGTAGACAACAAGATATTTCACAAATAGAACTTATTTTCGCTTATGACCTTAGTTATGCCAGACTTACGAGCTTTGAACGTCAACTTAGGTTGCGTTGAATATATTGACAGTCTACAGATAAAATTTTAAACTTAAAAGAAAACTTTTTCTGAACGTCCTGAGCTGGCAAATAATATTATTCTATGACGTGTAAAAAAGTAGACTTGTATGGTATAATTTAGTAGACATTTGCAGACCCCTTGAGTTCTTTGCTGGCCGTTGCTAAAAGTAACGGCCTGTAATAGTATATTGTATAACTCCTGTGATTGTTAGACTCAACCGACACCTCCTGCAATAATTTCCGTAGTCGTCCGGGAGGATATTACTTTCATACACGTTACATATTTTTTCACAGATTCGATTAAACCGAAAAATGAATGTATTGCTCCTTTTCAATAGCAAACGTCAATAAACCTTACGGTAAAATTTTACCGGTGTTAAGTTATTTTTAATTTCTACGGTTTTTGTAGTAAACGCTTCTATTATCGAGCATTTTGAACGAGTCCGCTCCTGTTCATTCCTTGAGAAGTAATTGTTAGCCTGATTAAGCTTACGGCTGGATGGCGTCGCACAGACTGTTGATTAAGCAAATAGGCTTTACGCTGAAAGTAATGCGGGCAGTTCGCAGAAATCTCATTGTCATTGGAATTTTCCTTTGCCATAATACTCCGCACAAACGCCGAGATTGCGCTTCGTACAATTAAGGTCTGTATAGTTTCGCAGGATTTTGCCGTTACACCCCGCGCGAGGGGAATTATCGAGATTGTATATCGCAAATTTGGCTTTTGGAGGCGCAATTGAGGCCCACCATTTTAGCGGACATGTAGTATCGTTCCCGATTTTTCAAGCTGCCGCGAGGTGAAAATTAAATCGGAGGTGTTGTTGTTGTGTCGAGAGGAAGATTGCCGTAAGTAGTAACACTGTTAACATTTGTGACTGTGGTATTTCGCAAGCGTCGGTGGTATTTTGCAATGATAACATTACTGGCCCTAAGGCATCTGAATTTAATACGGATTTATTCAGTTTTGATATGGATATTAACAATTGAAGTTTCCATATTTTCGCGTCTCGTCTATCGTCGGCCCCAAATATCGATTTTATGTCGGAATATGACACGCCTGAGAAGTCCATCCATTGAGTGGATACATTCCACGCCGCTAGCCCGCTTACTGCTGCATCTTCTAGGCATCTTCTCGACACTTTTAATTATTTTCGATTGTTCTACGTGTATCGTACATCTGGTGATCTACCTGCAGTACATTGCTGCCCTTTCCACTCCATGGCTTGAGGTATCGTAACAAATTTTGCATTTCTGCTATACTGAAATGCATTTAAATAACCTTTACATGCTGTGTAAATGTTGTTTTCTACCGTCCTTTTTGAAGTGCTTGCACGCTGAAATTGGGGTTTATGTTCGAAGTGCTACTGTCTAAAATTGTATATTAATATTTTTACGATTTAATAACCCCCAAGGGCATTTGAATGCCTTTTGGCTGTAGTTGTGACGTCACACAGAAAAATAATTAGTTCAAATTAGTTTTAAGATTACTGGACTGGACTGTGTAACTTGGTGTGCTATTATAGCGTTTTTTATTATTCCGGTGTACGGCAGATATGCAAAACGTATTTTTATAGCCAAATTATTAGCTCAAAGCGAAGATAAGTGACCGAGGTCCAGATCACCATTTTTCCTGCAACTTCGTTAATGTTTTTTCAAAGTTAGAAACGTCATGAACCCCTGGAGTTTGATTTTAACCTTCTGGCGCTCTCACCTTAATTTATTCTTGACGTACCCCTATATTGAAGTAGGAAACAAGCCAATTTAAGATGCTTCCAACCGCCCTCGTTTTGACTAAAACCTAGCCTAATCAAATTATTGTTGCAGGTGTTTTTTTTGTTTTATCAACGATTTGGCCTTTAACACCAGCTCAGGCCGGAAAAGTTATTCGTGTAGATGCTGTTGTTTTTTATTGCCATGGCAAATATGATAATATACCGGAATGGTGTATTTGCGGACCGACAACGCGCTGGAAAGGTATAATTTTTTGTCCAATTGCAGAAAATAGCTATTTGCGATATATTTTTCATTCTAAATTCACATTGTAAATTAAAAATCGGCTTCTGGTACTAAAATGTCTTTGGTATCTATGATAATCAAGCCGTATCCAAGCAAAAATGAACAAAGAGCATACAACATTTCCAAAAAGTTAAACCTGGTAAGCTACTCTTGCACTTGAAGTTTTTTCGTAGTTTTGCTACTCCCCTAATTCATAAATATCTATTTCTCAAAGTCAAATGAGCGATAAACTCATTTGAATTTTTTTAAATCACGGAATTCGATGAGAAGGGACCGGACCTTTTAATCGCCAGAATCTGCATGGTTCTGGTTCTCAACTATCTCCCTAGATTGTGGACACTAACCAGGTTAGTTTACATACCAAAGACTGGTCGAGCTGACTATTGTCGGACAAACTCTTTCATATCCCTTAATCTTGTGCCATTTGTACTTAAATCAATGGAGAAATTGTGCGACAGATATATTAACGACCATGTGCTGGTAAACAGTCCCCTTTATTGAGACCAGTTTGCTTATCTGTTATCAATAGAAACAGCGCTCAACCATCTCATCTCACTAGAAGGGTGGACAAAGCTGGAGAACAACGAGACCCTCCTAGAGACGCTTTTGGACATACAAGGTGGCGTTTACAATGTATCCGTTATTATCACCATGTCCATCAGAAATCTCGTACTTAAGGAAACTTGCTGCAGGTGGATAGAATGAATACTAAGAGGTAGGGTCGTATACGAGTCGCTACTGGACGAGACCCTGTCAGTCTGGGTGGTAGAAGGTTGCCCGAAGGCGAAGTTTTCTCTTCCTTCATATCGAACCTAGTGCTCTGGGTTCCAGTGGACTGCGGAATCGAACGTAACCAAAAACGCGATGATGCAATCACGGCCTTGTCAGTGACTGCATATACGGCCAGCATAAAACCTACTGGATTAACAGATCAAAACATAATCACAGCACGGTGTTTATGAACAGACCTTACACAAAGAGAGCTGAAGAACTGCTGCTTCTAGAGAAGGAGCATCTCAGGATCCTAACATGAAGCACGGCTGTTATGGTGCAACTATGGAGGCTTCAGAAATTTACTGGAGACCTCACATGCAGACATTGCAATGAGCAACGAGGAACAACAATGCACATCTTGTGCAAATGTGATGCGTGGCAAGGAAAAGACAACGTATATTCGGAAAACCCTATATAGAACCGGATGACTTTATTACATACCCAACGAGAGATCTCAAGTTACATCAAGATCACGGATTAGATTTACAAATTACCAAGGTGAAGATAATATGTGAGCTTTTTACGCTACAGTGTTTCCGGATGGACCCTGAGTAAGGAAAAACGCTACAAGATGCATCGTCATACACGGGACATTGTTTTAGATGCAGATCTTTATCTGTGTTCGAGAAGCCTGGACCTAGTGTTGATGTTTTGAGGCGATAATGTGAAAATTCTCAACATCTGTCGCGCAGGAGCACGTTGAAAACTCCATGAAATAAAGGAAACTATAGCAGATTAGTATATTACGTATCATGAACAGTGTGGAACTCTTTTCAGGTGTTCACGGTTAATGCACTATTTTATGAAATCCTTGTTAACATTTTAATACATTAGGTAGCCTAAAACTGAACGGAAGAAAGTTGAAAAGTTAAAGGTGGCGACGGCCTGAAGCTCTATTTGTAGCTTTTTGAGTAAAAACTGTTAAGGATGGATGAGATGCATATCGAAGAAGCTGCAAAGGTTGCTTGTGCATCCCTTTTACGCGAAAATTCTAAGAAAAGGTACAAAATCACTTATGATCTTTTCCGATAGTAGTGCCACGCTGAAAAGGTGGATATTTATACCAATGAGGCAGTTTTAATTGCATATTTTATAGAAAAATCTAAAATATATACTTCTCCAGCGAGCTTATAGGGCGAGTATTCAATGTTGAGGTCAACCATCTCCTTAAAGTATTATGTTGAATTTTAAAATACGCCAAATTAAAGATATTTCTGAAAAACAAAAATATTGAACATCACTCAAATAAAGTGAGGTGTTTGGTGTTTGCAACAGAAGATTTAGTCAATTTTTTTATTAAAGCACCTGACCAAATGTATCTGATGAAGAAGGTCATTGCTATTACGGAAGTTGCGGGAAGCTGCCGGAAAGATGAATTATGCAGGGTAATAGTTGACGACATCTTAGTCTTAGATAAAGGAAGCATAATACCTGATTCGACAAATTATCAACCAAAAAGATTGGCCATCATAGATAATGAAAGTGAAACCTTCTACCGCCTGGAACTATTCAGGAAATATACGAGTCTGCGCCCAAAAAATTCAGAAAACAGAATATTTTTTTCTAAGATATCAAAAATGGGAGATGCACTAAACAATGACAGTGACATTGTTCATTATGACAGAAATTATAACGAACTCATTTATAATTTATAATCTATTTTTTGCACTACTAGTCTCAGAACGCACCGTTATTGGTCTATCTTTAGGTCGTGAAGTTGATTTTCTCCACCAAGGGAGAGAAAGTAAAATAAACAATTTTCACCGTGGTAACTAATAAATTGCTAAGTTACCAAATATGACTATTTTAATTTTGACGTTTTAAAGAGCTGTATTGTCAGGTTGACAGTTAAAATATTTTCGAAATTTGTTGGGAATTTAGTCATTAAGCCGTTTTGTAGTGCAAAAAATAGTATATACACCACGGTAGCGAATCCTCTTATAACCTTCGCGCTTTAGATACTTCGCGCTGCGCGCTCAGTATCTAATATGCGCTCAGGTTATAATACTGCGCTTCGCTACCTTGATGTATAATATACTATTCTTGCTTCAGAATTTAAAATAAATTATAACTGTCAATAAACTAAACCTCTTTTAAGTCGATATTTATTGATTACTATAGTAAGTTTAGGGTCGTAGAAAATAGTTATTTACTATACAAGTGGGATAACAGCATCATTAATATACGTGTGTGTAAGCACACAAGTATATTAATGATGCATTATCACACATGTATTGTACAAAATTTTATCTACGACTGCCTAAAATTGAGAAAAGTGCATTAAGAGAACTGTTACTTATCCCACTGAAGTAGATAAAATATTGTATCAAACTTGCTAAAAGTGTTATTGCACTTGACACGTTATCTAACACGACCTACGACTTCGTTCGATAATGTGCAATAAGCAGTCACTTTTAGCACTTGTACCTTAAATAGCTAATACTTCTCGTCAAGGTACAACTTTCAACTTTCGGCTACAAAATGAAGGTGGGAAATCTTACTTTCTAACTAGGTCGCCCAAGATATTATTTGCAGCATGGCTTTCAAATTCAAATTCATTCTTTTTACTAATTGCAACTGAAATCGATATAGTTCCAGCCTGATAACGGCTACTTGCAGCCTATGGTACCTATGGAACTAACTGTTTTATACCTTAAACCTGGATCTCTACGAATTTGCGCGTCTTGATTCCTAAACATTCTTGCCAAGTACGCAGTAACCAAATGACCTTTCTTGCAAAGGTCCACGGTAGGTTGCACAATATCAGCCCAGGGCAGTTTACCATATTTCTGATGAGCATACCAATACCCCCTTAGTTCTCCCGGCACTGCAATGGCTAATCCACCTACGCATCATCATTATTAGTCACTTAAATTGTTCAATTCACCAACTAGATACCTTTAGATGCTAAACTGGCAGTGCCATTGTACATGTCTTCTGTTGCAGCTAGAGGCGCTGTTTCCCGAGCATCTAAGTGCTCTATGGTTTTATTTTCACGAACGTAGATGGTCATCAGGAAGCCGCCCCCGAGACCCATGCTCTGTGGCATCGCTATGCCTTCGCAGAACAAGGCCGCCACCGCCGCGTCCACTGCGGAGCCGCCCTTTTGCAAAATGGAGCTGAAATTGTGGAATTGAAATTTAGGCTTTCTATGTATGGAGTTATGATTACCTCCCGATAGCTGCACATTCGTATCCGTTCGTAACAACTCCTCCGACATAGGGGGTTGCCTCGAGCTTTACAGGTTTGAGGGCGAAGTATAGCCCCACACCAAGTGCAATGCCGACCAATATAACAAGGCCGGTGACTCCAAGGACTAGATACTGTTTTCGCCTGAAAAATAACTTATGTGATTTACGAACTATTGCCTAATTCTATTGAATTGTATTTTTAGACGAAAAAGTTTAAAGTACTACAACGTATAAATAAACCACAAAAGAAATTTGTTGAATAGCGGTTTAGGAAATATATTTTGTAAGTGTAGCATAGCGGTGATGAATGCCCTGAAAACGTTTGTCGTGCAAGAGAATGCTATAAACAACAACATTCCTTTTATTACCTTGGAATACACGAACAAAATACAACATATACAAATTCATTAATATTAATTTAAAATATAAATGCGAATTGTCAGTAGCTTGGTTTTCGATTCTAAATCATTTATTAATTGAAGACCTTGGAAACTGACCTCGGTTCTCGACTCAGCAAAATGCGTACAAGTCGGTATATGCAGAAAACGCGATATTAAGTCAAGTGATATTACGCGAAGTGAATGAAGTGAACTGACGCAACTAAAAGTAAAAGTCAAAGTAAAAGTGATCTCAAAAACTAAGCTACTGCCTTTATGTCTGGTGCGCCTGAATGGAAGGAACATTCCCTATTCTTTTGTACAATCGGATTGTCCGGCTGAGCTCCCTTTGCTGTATTCTAGCACAAGAAGTTGAAATCGTCCGCTAAATCAGCTAATAAATAAAGTGGACTTCGCGTTGTGTTAGTTTTGAGAAAGTATCAATTGTACGTCTGAATTACGAAACATCTGTATGTCAAATGTGATTTGTGTCGTCGAGTTGAACAATCAAAACTAACTTGTCTAAACGTTCACGATGCAATTTCCAGCACAGCCGGCGTTATGTCGTAAACCAGGAATATCGGCCGCTCGAAAAGGGAAAGTCCTTTCGATGGACGATTTCAACCTCTTCTGCTACAATAGAGCAAACTGAGCTTAGCCGGACAATCTTATTGTACTCAAAAAAATAGGAAATGTCTATTCAGGCGCACAGTATATAAATGCAGTAGCTTAGTTTTCGAAATTACTTTGACTTTGACTTTTACGTAACGTTAGTTCACTTCATTCACTTCGCGTAATATCACTTGACTCCGGGCCGTAGCTACAGGCTTAGGGGCGCCGGGGCAACAAATAATTATGGAGACCCCACGTTATCTTCCCCTTTACCTCTACACCACTTTCATTTAGTAAGCCTTTTTTAATAGGGTTGCTATTTGCTGTTTTTTTCTGTTAAGATAGAAGAATGGGCATTTAAAACAGAAAAAACACATATTTACTTGTCACAGTGAGTATAATATAAAACTGTAGAAGCTTACTAACCAATTAGCTAAGGCTTTAGCCTTATACTGCAGCGGTCCCGGTTATTATTATTAATTTAGTGGTAGTCGTCATGGTGTAAAGTAAAGAATACAAGGTGAAACGTTCCCGGAGATCCGGAGTCGTTCAGAAAGTAGAGGGGAGATGTGAACCAATCCCCAATGCGCTTACTCAGGAAATCCATCATGGCCGCGATCATGGTGTAACCATGGCCGCGATCGTATATTGTTGCTGGCACTGTCAGTCGATGTCAAATTCGAGGTTAGCAGGTTAGGGTTTTCGTCAGTCTGACACAAACTGACGCAAAACCTAACCTCGAATTTGACATAGACAGCGTCTTCAACAATACACTTCAGTACTACCATTCGTGCCCTTTGAATTTGAAGCTCCGCCCACAATACATCAATTCTGCGGAACGTTACACCTTGTATTCTATGCACCATGGTAGTGGATGGTAAACCATGGGTAGAGCACACAGAAGGCGCATATCGCGATGCAAAAACTTCTGCACCAGGCGGAGTACCACCCGTTATACGACATGCAAGCATGCATATAAAACTTACAAAGTTAAAATATCCTAAGTCTACACAGGTTGAGTTTTAACTGAAATCAAGATCACATTAAATTCTGTTTCCTAACTTTTTTACTTTATCAAAATTAATTTGTTGAGCTCTATTATTTTCAATTGAAAGCAAAGCTAGATTGCTGAGCCTTTTCTGTCCCATAGTGCTTCGTATGTAATTTTTGATCAATTTCAGTTTTAAAAATGACCGTTCGACAGGATTGCCAATACTGTCATTTTGACCCGAAGACTTCGGGTTTGGAAATTATTCTTCGGGGTTCGAGTTTTCAATAAAATTCTTCGGGTTAACTAAAAGTTCATTCATACATGGATTGCGAAAAGTTTTACTCCTGCTTAAAAGCCCCAGAGCAGAAGTCATTGGTAAGAAAGTGGCCAAAGAGGAAAAAATATAATTTTAGAAAATATCTTTTTTTTTCAGAATAACGTAGTTTCGAAGTAGTTTACTTAACTTCTAATATGCATTTTGAACATTTCTTTTATGGAATGTAAAAATTGTTTTGTTGCTATGATTTACAAAGAATTATGCTTTGTAACGGGCCAGCTGGATTCCTTAACGATAATGTTTATTTTAATGCTTAAATTTAGAAGCCAAGTTCCTATGTTCTATTATTAGATTTAATATTGTATTTTATGCAAGCAAATGCTCGCAAAGCCGGCCTGCGCTGGACGTGTATTGTGAATTTTGGTTTCCGCGAGTGCAGCAAAAAACACAAGCTGTACTTGGGATTCTGAGATTTTTCAACTCATGCAAATTCAACAAAAAGCCAGCAGTCGCACGCACCCTCTTCTGAGCGGAAAGTATAGTACGTGAATTCTTACAGGGAGATATAAGTTAATTTGAAGCGGCCCTAAAAGAGCATGACAGCCAACTTTTGCTGCAGACAGTGTTAAAGTGCAGCGCGCCAGCGTTTGCAAATACCGCAAACACATTTTCCGAGTGTATATGTAAGTACACCCATTGTACTATATTTAAAGACTTGAAGCGTCAATTTTGAGAGGCGCCAATTCAACTGTCCTTACGAGGCCTGCGCGCGACCAGTGGCTCTCAGCATAATGTTCGCCAGGAGAGGGTGATGCAATCGAGGCGTGTCGTTTCTAAGAGTATGCAGCAGCCAGTTCCAGGTAAAATGTTTGCAGAACGTGATAAGGTTGCGTTTAACTGCAAACTTTTTCAAATGCGCAGGAATGTGTTTTTAGCGACTCAAATATGTACCAGTTTTTAGGAAATTCTGACATTCCAGTTTTGTTAGACATTTCGACATTTGCGTTCTTTTAAAAGATAATTATTTCAACACTATTTTTGGTGATGTTCATGTATGTTTGCAACACGCCTGCAAGTAGTCTCAATCTATATCGCACGTAGGTTGTTTGAGAACTTAATTCTATTTTTTATGGGTGTTCTTTGTTTTTATGTTTTTATATGTGTTTTGAAGTCAATAAATGATGTAAAGAATTCGGCTTTTTTGTGCATTGTTTAAGTAAAGTTTCAGTCCGACCAACACTATAAGGGGGGAACCAGATTCTGTTTTGGCATATAGTGATTTTGCATAAGCTACTGACTGAGATATTAAGAGAGTTTCATGTTCACTGGGTGTAAGGGATACAAAAGGCAATTATTTAAATATTAAGGCGTACGAGACGTCTTGTTTAAATTTAATGTATCCACGGGGGTAAAAAAATCCGTATTTCATATGCTATTTAACAAATATAAAACAATTTTAGGAATTATATCTTTATAATGTAAAAAACTATTTCACCTTGAACTTATTTATTAATTTTATCCCACTTTTTCTCCCCTAAAAATTATTTTCTTCGGGTCAGTATCGACTCAATGTTGGTAAGTAACCCTACCGTTTAGCCTTAGCTACGGTCACAGGCACTGTCAAGTACATAATACATGCTGTACACACATCAGGATAAAGTTGGCGAAAGTAAGCTGTGATCAATTATTAACAGACCTGCAAATTCCTTGACGCTGATCATTTTCTCAAGTTTGGCAGTTTGGTTCAATACTTTTTTAAGACAATTTCGCAAAAGTCGAGCACCAAGGTCAGTTTCCAAGGTGTTTAACTAATAAATGATTCAGTATCGAAAATCAAGCTACTCACAATTCGCATTTGTATTTTAAATTAATTTTAACGAATTTGTATATGTTGTATTTTGTTCGTGTGTGCTAAAGTAATAAAAGGAATGTTGTTTTCCACAAACGGTTATATTTTACTGAACTTAATTCCACAGTAATAAACAACATAATAAATAGTTCCAGCGGGAATCACAAAAGTGGTAACCCGCGACTAGGAAACTAAATAAGCAACGAGATTAATAACATTCTTCCAAAATCATCAAGTTTTTACAAGATTTCTTAAAGCTCGGTCCTAATACTGTCGTGGTTAATAAACTCGGGCCAATTCTTGGGTCGATCTTGGCTTAATTTAAGTTGTTTAATTCTGACTTAGTAAATCACTATAGCGATGAAGTGTCGTTAGTATGCATGTTTTTTGTCTCAGTCTATGTCCAATTCTAGGTTAGCAGGTTAGGTTTTGTTTGTTATTTGACATGGACTGATGCAAAACCCAACCTGCTAACCTCGGATATGACATAAGCTAACTAAATTCTAGCTTAATTATAAAAAGTGGTAATAAAAATAGATAAAAAAGCGGAATTTATTGATCACGACAGCATTTAGTAACTACATTTACTAACTATTTTAATCATAATTCTCAACAACTTATACATATAATAATTATTTACTTTAGCAGAAAGCTCTCCTGTTATGAAAATTGCTTATGAAGTGTCTCTTTCCAGTGTTATAGTATCTTCTGAAAAAGCATTCAGTAAGCTTACTAATAAGCACGGTATACACCGTGCAATTAAGTAAAGGCTAAGTGCAAAATGACATAACTTCCTGGATAATGGGGATAAATTCACGTCTTTAAATCGCCAAGAGAAAAATTACAAACGATGTTGTAATTGCTGAGTATTATTAATAACAGTTACACTTTAGATACATATTTACAAGTAATTTAATAGTAAAATTTTAGATATTTAAGTGTATACTATTAAGAGGTAAGAAGCCGCGTGGCGCAGTTGGGTAAGCGCCAGACTTGCATTAAGCAATTCCTCGGTTCGAATCCCGGGGGGGTCGGAATTTTTCCACAGCCTTGCGATTTGAACCGTGCTCGGTGAGACCATTCACAGTTGGGCACCAAATTAACTGTGCTCTACTCAGAACCACAGACCTTTAAGAGATAGAGTAACAAGGTCAACACATCACCAAGACACACACCTCACACAATGGTCGCTGCGCAAGCACCAAAGGCGCGCTCCAACTCTATATCCCGAATCCGGGGCAAGTTGAGCATTCTACTGCCAGATGCCAGCGCATAAAGCACCAGCCTCTACACCGGAAGGTAAATGAGGCTACAGATTATACACACATACATACATTATACATACTATTAAGAGGTTAAAGTAGGTATATGATTTGGCATGTTCAAAATAGCGATTTAAAAAATATCTTTCTAAACAGCCTTTATATAGGCAACATACATTTCACTGTCCGGGTGGTTGCATATACTCAAGGTAGGTTTTAGAAACTACAAAATTATAATTACTATGGAGATAAGCTGGGAATGACAAAAGAAAAATAGGCAACGAATTAAATATTTTACCTTTAAGGACCTGGTACTCCGCATAACAAATAAACAAATAACAGTTAAAACGACTTACCAAAGTCCAAAAATTTTAAAAATCAGAACGTTAGTGGATATGAGCTAAATGAAACCATACGGATATCAAAGAATTGCAAAGGAATAAATAAGAACACCAGGCAGTATGGTAATATATTTAAAAGAATTAAAAAGAATTTTAAAAGGGACAAATCAACTCGATTATCTAGTCATGCAAGAGATTTTTGTATTTTAGATAGAAGTTCCACCACTGCCTAGTAATTCTAAAGATTAATAAGGAACACTGCGAGCAAGTAAAAGAACAACCATGCCTACAGTCGTAGATAAAGATTCAGTTCCAAGTTCCAACGCTGAAAAACAGCGTGCCAAAGAGAAAGAAAAAAGAATTGACGAAGCATGGACGAATATTTAGCAGATTATAAGAAAATCGGTGATAGCTACGGTGCAAATAAAAGCAAGAAATAAGAGCAATATGTACATCGTTTAACAAGTAAGGCAGACAGGAGCCTTTAAAGATACAGAAAGCTAAAGAGAAGATGATACAAACAGGGTCCAGCTGAAATGAAATAAAATATCAGTAATAAAGGAAGAAAACAAAAAAGATGGAAAGCAGAGAGTTACTGTAAAGATAAAGAGCTAAAAAAGATATAAAATATTAAAAAAGAAGTTAGGAACTTTCATCCAGCAACAAAAGATACTGACGGAGAGGCGTAGCAGTCGACATTGTTGTTAAATAGAAGGAGACAACTGATCTGAAAGAAAATCAAAAGTCTTAGTTAGATGGAATAGCATATTGTACGTTAAGAGCTGAAAGGGCATACTTGCCGCTTGCGCATGAATATTGCTGAATCATGCAAAAGCGGCAAGCGCACTTTTAGCTCGAAACATAAGTTGTTATATAACTACTTATCGGTAATACTCCACCTTACTCATTAAAATGATGATTCGTTAGTTGTTTTTAATCGATTCAAGCAATAGTCACGCAAAATAAATTGCGTGTATAGTTCCTTGCTTCGATAATACTGACCAGATTGCACTCACGCTGGATTGTTTAGAAAATCCAGCTTCGCTGTCGGGCGTATTTTCTAAACAATCCAGCGGTCTTGCAATCTGACCAGCATTATCGGCAAGTCACTATGCACTGAATACATTACTGTTGAAAATAATCATATTTCATTTTATTGAAAAAATTAATTGACAATCAATTTAAAATTACTCGCGTAGTCTATGCCATGTGACGCGGTTACTGAAACAAATGACGGGCGTTGTCAAGGAAGCATTCGGACGTGCCTACCTATTTTGCTCACGCGGAAACCCAAAACGCTCGGAGAGCGGCAAAGTAATGAAAACGCACGCTCAGCGGCGAATGTCAACTTTCTGTTGTCAAATGACAGTTAGAAAAATTTACTTTCGATGTCAGTCGTCGAAAAAAACATTTTCAAGGAGCACTACATGTCAAAGAAAAAGAAGCTTAACATTACGAATACGAAGATAGAGAACCAAACGTCACATACTACACAATCATATCGACAAAGAGGAATGGAAAAAGTTCTAGAGAAGACAACATTAATGCTGAAGTAATAAACTATGAAAGAAAATAGAAGATAAGATGTGTAAATTAATTACCGACATATGATAGAAGAGAAGAGAGAAAATCATAGACAACCTAATATAGCTAACATAAATAACGCTAACGAACTCGTTCATGAAGTAAGGCTAACAAATAGCAACTTCTCTTCCAAATTTCAAATAAACAATGGCTTAAAACTGGGAGTTCCACTCTCCACAACACTGTTCTTCAGAGCTTTAGAAGGTGTTATAAAGAAAAATGGATGAACAGAAGAGGAAGTTTGAACACAAACAATCGCCAGTCCCCTCGCCTATGCTAATGATGCAACCCTACTAATTGGCAAGAGCTGTAAAAGAACTAGAACATGTAGTTAGGAGACTGAAGCGTATTTCAAGAAGCGTCGGAATACCCACATCTTCTGTTTTGCACCCTTTTCTGCCTCGGGCAGTCAATAGCCACCTTTTTGATGTCATTGTAGCGGAGGCCATAAACCAAATAATGACAAAGTCAATAATTGTGCCTAGTGCTTTACGAAATACACTAATAAATTCGGGGTGCTGCGATTGGAGTTAAACCAGTGGATCTTCTGAATCAATTGTGGGCGGGCTGTTAAGACATTTCGGTAACGTCAAAGTTGATTAATGTACGTCGCGCGAAGCAAGCTGTCTAAAAACGAACTTTCATAAAACGTCGGACGGCAGGTCTCTAAAGAGCAGGCATTCCGTATCAACATAGCACGATGTTTATTTACCCTTTTGCGTCATGAAACAGAACCGATTGCAGGAGCAATAAACGAACGGGCGCCCCACTCGACTAACAATGGGCCATAAAACAAGAGCCGAGAAAAAGTGAAATAGAATTCCATTTAGCCGAAAGTTATTTCAACCACTTGTGCGACAATAGAGAGACGGAGCCCTGGCTGGAGAATCCTATTGTATGCAAAGAATAGGGAACCCTTTCTCTTGCACAAGCGACCTATATAAATGTAGACATCTAGGATTCCAGCATTGCATCTCCATCCGTTTTCTGTCACTCTGACCTAGACGAGGGCGCGGGTCAGATTCCTCAGCCTCTAATTACCTAGTTCGATTTCGGCGTGCGTTTATACTCACTATCAGTAATTGTATTTAAAACATATTTTCATATCTGTATATGTTTGTAATTTGCGTTTTTTTAATGAAAATAAAAGGATCGTTATTGTTTTCCACAATCGGTTATATCTTATAACAGTCCCTAAAGTGCAAACCACTTTATCATCTATCTACCTTTGTTGTCGGCGTCCACTTAGTTTTTTCTATCTTCTTTCATTCTTGCAATCTTCTTCCCCTTCTTAGCCCATTTCGGTCAATAGTTGGACGAAGGCCTCCTTCATTGACTTCAACTTGGTTCTGTTTTGTGCTTCCTGTATTCATTTCAACCATGCCACTTTATTTATGTCATGATACCACCTATTTGGCGGTCTTTCTCTGTTTCTCCTGTAATCCCAAGGTCACCACTGGAGTGCTGTGTTGGTCCATCTGTTTACTTTACTCGAGTTAAACGATTTTCCCAGCTCCATTTTAGATTTGCAATTTTTTCTACATCTACTATTTGTGTTTTCTCCCTGATCAATATATTAGTTTTTCGGTCTAGTAGTGAGATTCCGAGCATTTTTCGTTGCATTTCTGTTTGAGTAATGATCAATTTCTGCATATGGGATTTTGTTAAGGTCCACCTTCCGCTTTTGTTTTAAGATGTTGAGCAATAGTCTTGTAGTTCAAAATAAAACTGAGTTTGGCGAATGACGCCTACGCCAGACGGGATCTTCGTTTTACTTCTGATATTTGACTGTCTCGATTAAGCTTAAGTGTTTGTCCTAAATATATAGTATATTAACTGCCGTTTTCGATCTTTATGCTTTAACCTGTATTGTATTGTCCACACCTTCTATTGGCATCATGGTCTTTGTCTAAATTCAGCTTTAGACCAATTTTCTTCTGCCTGCTCTTTAAGATCGTTTAGCATATGGTCTACGTCATTTCTGTTAGTACTCGTAGCAACAATGACAATGTCATCCGCATATCGGTGGTTCAGGTTTCTACCATTTACATTTACTCCATAATTTTCCCAATTAAATTTTTGAAACAATTCTTCCAACACTAAAGTGAAAAATTTGGGCCACCGACAATTACCTTATTGAACTCCACGATTTAGTTGCACTGGATTTGTCTCCCCATGTAATTTATAAATAGCAGTGGCTGCATTGCCGATATTTTTCAAGCGATGGATGTACCTTTGGTCAATTTTATAATTCCTAAGTGCTTCCATTATCGCCCACGTTGCTACTGAGTCAAAGGCGTTTTCGAAATCTATACAAGCTAAGTGAAGAGGGATATTGTACTCATTAGTTTTTTCAATTAACAGCTTCCTCGTGAATAAGTGATCTCTGGTACCATTTCCTTTTTTACCTGCTACTTGGGTCTCCGTCTGGTTTAGTGGTGAGTCGGTTTCTTATTATTCTTGTCATTAGTTTGTATAACACTGATAGCAAACTTATTGGTCTGTAGTGGGCAGATGAATTATTTTATATTTTAGTTTTTGCCCACCCCAACTTATTCATTGTGTTACAATTCTGCCTTTCTGATTTGTTTGTTTTACAATATGTCCTGCATATCGCCATTTTTATTCTGGTATGGATTGTCGTATGTTTTTTATCTTAGTTATTTTCCGTATCCACGTGATTCTCTTCTTATGCACACAAATGCACTCTATCTCTGCTCTCATTTCCACTTCGGCTTCTGGGTTTAATTTTTTTTCTTGAAATAGAATAGACATAAACGAAAATAAAACTGATCTCGTGGTGATGGAGCAAAGAAAAAGAAACCGGTTTGACCACTGCTCGAAATGAAACCAATATTAACATTTTTTACGTTTTCCACGCTAGGAATGTTTATAAATTAAAAAAATCAATAGTTAATAATTTTTTATGAAAACAAGACTGATTTTATTTTAAGTTTATTCTCGTTTTGTACTAGATTTAAATGTTAAATTTGTTTATGTATTTACACAGTTCTCTTGTTTAAATGCAATGCAAATAAACTGATTAGATAGTAAATTGGTGTACGATTTTTCTCACAGTTGTTTACACGGTCTCCCAACCATACATGAAAACCGGGCGAAAATAGAGTGCGGATGCTGACATTCGCATGTGACTTTAAATTACTTCAGAAACCAAGTTTTCAGCACATAAGGCTTTTTGCGTCCGAATATATTTACTATACCAAATTGCGTAATAGCTGTCCACGATTAACAGCATAAAGCCTCAGTACTCCCTCGCAATTGTCATTATCGTGTACGTGGGTGGTTTGTTGAACATGCCCTACGATAAGTAGCTGTACAAAAGGAAATTGCAACAAGCAAAGTTGTAGCCGGTTTCTTCTGTAACAATCTGCTTAAAATTGCACTGCAATGGGCGAATAACATGCTACCATAAGAGTTCGGCATGCATGCGAGAAGTACATATTTCCTTGTTCAACAAAGTTGCAAGATTGGGATGGGAGGCTTTTTCTCAATACGATGGCCCCATGAAATGACATCAGAGCCTCAAGACGAAAATACATACACTATGCGGGTGGCACAAAGAAAAAAATCTTGAAATGCCATGAAGTGACAATCAAAGTGAATCTGGGATAACCTATCAGATAGTGAAAGGCGGCCTAGGGTGAGTTTACTTTTGGAAATATTCTTGAATCGTAGCACTGTTAAGTAAAATGCAGCGGCTGCATATATCACCCATCACTGCTTGTTGGAAAATTGCAAAATGTAGGAAGAATTAAAGAATTCACAAGGTGCATTTCTGAAAACATCTATACCAAGGCACCAGCAGCAATCACTAATCTTCTCAAGATGCTATCTCCTATATACAGGCTGCCCAGTTTATCATGTAACAACAACTAGGTAGGAAAAACATTTACCAAGCTCATAATTTTCACTGAAAACTCTTTAAACAAATGTCTAAATTTTAAAGAATGGGTGGTTTCACTCCCGATGCTCGCATGCCCATGTCCATAACAAACGAAATTAAGAGTTGTCGGTGAAAATAATGAGCGTGTTAAATATGTTGCCTACTTAGTTGTTTCACGATCAAACAGGCAGCCTCCATTTAGAAATCTTTCAAGAAATCCAAATTTAACCTATTTTTCAAATACTGGATTTGAAAACAAAAATAGACCAGGGTGCTATGCAACCAAACATACCTCATAGAGAAAGCGGCGACATAAGCCTCGTCATTTCAAGTAAATTATATTTGATATAGCTATCAACACAATTCCTGAACATTATTAATTTTTCGTAATACTATACCGTTATTGTATCTTAAATGAACTAAACAAACAAATGAAAAGTTATTCATAACAGCCGCTGGCTGTTAACATTATAAAGGCCGGTGGCCGTGAAGAATCGAGTGATCTTTTAATTATGTTCAATAAGTTGTTCTTAAAATATATAAATTTGTATTACGAAAAATTTTGGAATGACACACTCAAATAATGAACTTGGTTAATTATAAACCTCGGATTACAAACTTCAACCGCGTCCGTTATTTGCTGTATATCGGCCTATTGACGTTCACAACTACTACGTTAAACATATTTTTTAGACGTAATATATTTTATTGTGACGAAATAACCAAGATACAAAATTCGTATGAAAATATCACTATTAGATTTTTTTTCCAAAAATATACCACAACAAAGTGTCTTCAAAAAAAATTATAACGTTCACTGGAGAAGTGTTTTATACTATTAATTAAAATTTGAAGAACTATGTGTAATTCGTCAAGAATGCTTAGGGAATTTCTAGTTATCGAATCAGTGACGACCTGAATAAACTATTTGCAGTACTTTTTTTATGACGACGTGTCTAACGTTGAGGTCTACATTCGTATTTGTGGTAGGCAAACATTCTGTTGGGTGACATTTTTGGTGAAAGACAGTTTTCGAAAATAACAGTTATCATGTCTTTCTTAGCCACATTTTTGAAGGCGGTAGAATCGATGCGATATGTTTAAGGTACTGTTAGCCGCCATGCAGATTACACATCTGAGCAAATTTGAAAACTAAAATTTCAGCCCTAGCTTCCTTTGAAGCGACTTATAATTAAAACCTGCAAGAAACTTCGTGAAGCAATTTTTCCGTCGCTGCTAATGTTTGTCAGCTGTGGATTTTCTTTGATGTATTTGTTAAGTAATGGTATGCAGAAGAGTTTTGTCAATTTTGACTAATTGCTATTGCAACTGAATTGCCTACAAATATCTCAAAAGCGCCCAAACCTTTTTTATTGTTTTACATGAAAGTTGTGATAGGCGTGTATTACTGACCAAATTGTGAGATCAAATCAAGATCAAAGGCCGTGGACGACTGCGAAAAGGGGTGCTCTTATTACAGCACGACTATGCTCTGTCGCACAAATCCATTGCAACGACATCAAAAGCGGCTAAAATGGACCTCCAAATACTTCGACACCTTCTTTATTCACCGGGTCTCACACACTCGGAATTCTTTCTCTTCAGGTTGAGAGTTCACAGTGGAACTTATTTCAGAAGAGACATTGACGTAATTGGGAAATATGTATGCAAAATTATTTGATATTTTTTATACTAGGTAGTTAGCAAACGAAACTAACAAGTTGTGTGTAATATTCATGTTTTTACGCGGATTGCTATTAAAAGTAAGCACAGAAGAAAGCATTTAAACATTTAAATGAAACTTACATGCTGTTACTTAGTGGTTGCTATACGAACAAAACGACGCCTACTAAATATGCTTCAACAAATAATGAAATGTTCGTGTTATTTTGTATTTTCATCCAAGTATAGAAAACGAACCACTAAAATAACAAAATAACGATCAATTAACTAACGGTGATTTACAACGTGACAAGCATTAGAGTAAGTTATTGTTTGCTCAGAAGTAGTTCATAATAAAACGATTGTAAATTAAAGGTGGCTTAACAAATAACTATTTTATTGGCCTACTTCAGGCTTGTTCTCGTTATAAGTCTTTGCTTATGTGTGCGCTTTTGAAGAGTGGAGACACCTCATTTGGGAAATATCGTAATTAACTAAGTAACTGTAATTATTGTAAATGCTATCAACTCTGGGTAATTTGTAATATTTTTTAATTGCAGTAGGTATCGGTATGTACTGTAGCTACAGTTGGACAAATTTAAAATTTAAATTATTGTGAATATGTTCAAAAACGTTTGCCCTAAAATACGTCTTGCCCCAAGAAACCTGAACTTGAAATAAAATTCGTTCAATTCGTATGCCGGTATAATATCAAAAATTGGAAAAACCAGCAATTTTCGAAATGAACTAGTATGAAATGACATCGAATTACGAACCTGTTTTCTAAATAGCCCAACCCTCCTAAGTAATTTCTTTCTAGGAAAACAGATCTCCCAATGTTGAGCCAACTCTGAAATTCGCTCCTGGGCCCCAGGAAAAAGTTGTCAAAGGGTCTTCACGTCTAATGCCAAAATGTGTCACATTCTGCATAGATCCAATGGGCAATCGTTCTCAAAAATGAGTTCTGGTGCTTTGAGTTATCTTGGAACCGTGGAATATAAAAACTGCTATTACCGTGATCATTCGACTAATCATTAACAAAAACAAAGACAATTTGTCCCATCGAGTGCCCCAACAACAGCCTAAATTAAGAGAAAGGAGAATAATTACGGAAATATCTAAATTTATTGTAGGGCAGGAAAGACATTTTGCTTTTTCAAATGTTTATTTTTGTTTAATAGTATCAAATTCGTTTTGTTGTCAAATGGTAGTTTTGTAGTCAAGAATTAGTGAGAAAATATAAAATATTTAGATTTTTGTACTTCAGACAATTAGGCTTTTATTTTACCACATGCCGAAACAATTTATACAGAGATAAAAATTGAATTTCTATTATTAAAACGTATTTTATAATAGGACATTTTTTCAGAAGCACTAGTGCATATTACGAGCTAGTTAGGAACATCACAATAATCGCCGTTTTGGTTAGCGAATAGCGACCCTGACATTGTCACAGTAAATTACTAGAAACACAATAAAAATGCTTTTCTGTTTTATCATTGGACATACACAGTGACCTATTTCATACTGCATTGAAAATTTGTGTGGAGTTACTACTTAAGCACAGTCAGTCATTTCTCTACAGTAAACGAAAAGACATGCAGGAAGTCATATGTTTGTACCAACCGCTAAAGTGAAAAGAAAGGATGTTAGTGAAATTTAATGCTGTTGGAG
The DNA here is from genome assembly GCA_940337035.1 of Agriotes lineatus. NCBI lineage: Eukaryota > Metazoa > Arthropoda > Insecta > Coleoptera > Elateridae > Agriotes > Agriotes lineatus. The sequence continues at coordinate 8,748,668 of OW679200.1, forward strand.
AAAAGTATAAAAAACATCTTACGTATATGTACATGGTGGGCCACAAAACTTGTAGCCGCTTATTTCTTGATACTTCAACCCCCAAGCACACTTACCATGACAATACAGACACTCGAGTTAATTATTGTTACTGAACATTTAGCACTCATTTAATAAAACTGATAGTTTGTGTTTTCAGATGGTGCTCTGTGCAGTGGAAAATGTAAAATAATGTCGGTTTTGTCTATGTTTATTACATTAATTTAAATTTTATGCTTTAACTCGTATCTACTGGTCATTCAATTACAACTTGCCACCATGCCACCTACTTCGGAGTATACAATTAGTTTGCTACAAACAGCAACAATTTTAGACCCAAGTCCCGAACCAAAATTTTCTATAAATATGTAAAGGGTATTCAAAATTACCATGGGGCTCCAAAAAGTCTTTTGAACAACCGATAAGTCCATTAGTTGACGAGCACTCTTAAACTCACTAAGATACTATGCATAGCCAACTAGCTACTACCTGAAATATACTTTAAAAGGAATCGATACCTCAATAGCTTGCATTAGACATACAGAAAATCATAGTAAACATGAACAAGGTTTATATTAATTGCCGACAACGCATATAATACAGAAGGTTACACGAATTTAATGTCAGCGCTCGCGTAAAACACACCGGAGCGACCTCATGACATGAGTTGAAAGTTGCAAGTGCGGTGCACACGATTGTGACAAATGATTACAGGAGTTAAAATTTTAAATAATACCAAATTACAATGATGTTGCAGGCAAGAAAACATGGTATGCTATTTACAAAAGTTACGGTGATGTTGCAGCCAAGTAAATTATAGTATACTAATTATAAAGTTACCGTGATGTTGCAGGTCGAACATAGCAGGAGGGAGACAATTATAGTATGCCATGTACGTAGAAAATTATAATGTTCTATAAATGCGTTACTGATTAACAAAATCAAAGGTGATGCAAGGCTAGCCGGTGATTCTAATCTACATGTGGGCTTAATATACATATTTATTTTTACCTTCACAACACAATATCGTGTTTGAATACTCCCAGCAATGATGGGATACCGCACCGGAAAGCAAGAGCATCAGCCACCAGAAGCAAGCGGATACAGAACAATGACCTCGACTAACAGCTGCAAATCTGCGGAACTTCCAGTTAACAACGAGACTCAGCAGTGGTTCCACCAACTCGGCTGCCAAACTAGTATCACAAACTAATTGCGCATATTTTAACGATTCCGAGGTCGGCTCTTCAGCTTACAGCTCCAAGATTTAAATCGCGACGCTAGGCAAATTTGCAATTAAATGCGATGGGTAATTAAGACCCAAAAACGAGTGAGCTAGTGCACTATTCTTACCCTCGTAAGTCACTATAAATTAGCAATAAACTAAGGCAAAGGTTAATACGAAGTGAATCCGTGCGATTAATTCAAAACAAAACACATCGCCGCAGGTGCGCTGAGACAAATGAATGGTACTTGGCCTAGTTAGGCATGACAATGGATCGATAATGCATATCGCGGAAGTGAAGGCCGTTCAAACGCGTTCGGCGACCTCAATAACTGTAAAACGCTGGAAGTTCGGACAGGGGTAGCCGAAATGAGTAAAGAAGACGATACAATTCAGCTCAATTATTGGGTCATTAAAGCGTAACCCTTTTTACCCGTAACAAGCTATCAGAATTAATTACGAATTGATTTAATGTCATCAAGGCAGCGCAGCAACTCTGGTCAATGTGTTTTAGATAGATATTGGGTATATGGTATATAAGTTGCCATGAAATGTGTAAGTTGGGTTGCAGTCCCAAATAATAAGGGGCTCCAAGTTTCGTGGCTCGCCTTGTATATTCTATTATAGTATCGAAGCATTTCCGAAAAAAATCGATACCACTTCAACTCGTAGAACTCAATATATTTCAGTCTAATCACCCCTTTCCTTTTCGTTTTTTCGATCAACACACTTTTACTAACGAATTTTTCATATGCGAAAAACACAGACGCAGAATTGAATTTAGCGAATTTGACTTCCAGAGCCTTAAAGTAAAACCAATCGTAATATAAAACAAATCACATACTAAGGTTGTGCACTTAAACTTTTACAAAAGTTTTCCCTTTTCGTTTGAAAACATGACATTCCGTTTCTGAAATATTTTTCGATCCTGATGGTGGAATCGTCAAACAATTGAAGGTAATTAGAGGGCAATTTGTTAAGTAGCAATTTAGAATATGGCTCTTACGCACGCAGTCACTCATTCATTCACCTACTTATAGACACAAATTATAAATCAGATTTTCGAAGTTTTGTGTCTCAAAACGCGAATGTTTCCATGATTTCAATATTTCTCCAGATTGGCATTCAAATTCAAGTACATTCGATGTTTCGAACGACACAAAAGTTTTTTCCAAAGGCTTAACATAATTGCCTGCCTGTTATTCGATTTTTCTTTAATATTTGAATATACAGAGGCATGTCAAAAGAGTGAAGGCCATGTGGCCACGTAATATTCGTATAGGCAACCCATTTACGACTGTTGGCAACCATGTGTAAATCTGACAACAGTGCCAGTGGCGTGCTAGATACTATTAAAGAATTATCATATTGTAGTAAGCTACTTACCTGAAGCAATTCAAAAGTAAGTATCTTAACTTTGAATAGAACTGTTGTTGATACTATAAATGTTTACCGGGAGTGAAAGTTTTGTGGCACTGCAGGAGAGTAAAAGAGAACGCCAGAAAAAAATAAGTGAAAGAATTCAATTTCCCAAATCACTAAAAGGGTTATCTGACGTGCTATATTGATAGTTGCCAATCTCCGATTGAATTTGTTTGAAAACCTAGTTTTAGATTACTAGAATTCGAGAAGGGGACCCTTATTATAACAAAATAATAAACGATGGAAGTGTGGAAGTGTTTAAGTATGATTGGGAGACATAGATAAAAAAAATAAATACAAACACAAGACAATGGAGTCCCCGTGGTGTTAATGCTGATAAAATCAAATTTTACAAAGTGCGTCAATTGAAGAGACAGGGCAGTTAATTTAAAACTCAATATAAATAATATTTATTTTTGATAGCTGCTCAGCACCTACCAAAAAATTAACGGAAAATTGGAAACAAATAAAGTTGATATTATAGAACGAACAACTTCCGGGATTTGACAGTGTCATTACTAAAATTGAAGAACTCGACGTGATAGAACCGCACGGTAACTAAACTAAATGTGTGAACCACGCTAGAGGTGAAACTCTTTTAAATACCTGAATGAGGAGGATGAAATTTATAGACAAGTGTCATCGCGATTGAGTGAAGATGGTGGTGGGCGAGGTTCAGAAATTATCGCTTTCCACATCTCGATTGAGATTATTAACGTGTTTGTAATTCTCAATGGCTTTACGAATATTTCTGTTGAAGAAACAAGATTGGGGATTTGCAGATAACAGAAGTTTCATCGAAAAGGATCTTATGGCCGGTATCGCGTAGATGTTCGGAAATGGCTGATGATGAAACGAGACTCAATTTGAAGCAACGCTAGTGTTTAGAGATACGAGCTTTTACTGAACGTCCCGTTTTGCCAATATATATATAGCATTACAGGAGCAAGCGACTCTATAAACACCTTTAGATAACATGGTGTTTAATGTATCTTTCGGTAAATGTACAACCTATGAGATCTTGCTCGGGGGTTTGAATACTACCTTGATGTTTTGTTTTCGAAGAAACTTCCTTACGAGGGAAGGAGGATCGGCTTTTGGAGGTTTGCATGGTCGTGGATAAAGATGTCGATTGATTGAGGACTGTATACTTCTAGAATGGTAACCGATATTCCTAAGAGCTTTCCGAACATGGTTCAGTTTAGCGTGGATATTATCGGACTGGGACAAGCGAATTGATGACGGATTTTTTGCAGGCAGATGATGGGAATCGGCATGTATATAGCGGTGTGAGTGGGTTTGCGATATACAGAATGACCAAGTTGCTATTAGTTACAGATATTTGCACACGCAAAAATGCTTTTGGAAATCCAACAATTTCATCAACACATTCTGGTTCTACAATCTACATGCTGTTGCAAGATATTCAGTGCGCAAAAATATAGTGACTGTGTTTACTTAATTGTACAAGCGAAGTGCGGTCGTAATTAATTTAAAAATAGTATTTTATTTTGCGTATGGTAGGTGAAAAACAGTAATGGCGGGGAATCCACAGCGAAACATAGAGCGTTATTTATTATGTTATCCGACATTTTCTAATTTTGTGGATAATATATATATTTGCTACGCTTTTAAATAGAATTGCCGTGTGCAAAATATGATATTGTCAGTTGGCATAATAATTATGTAATACACCACCATTTCTAATGAACTTGTATGAGATGTATGTGATTTGAAACTATGCATATTCTCTCACAAAAGTGTAGAATATTTACGATAAAGTACGTGCGGGAGTTTCCCCGTCGAGGGAACATGTAACCCCTATAGGCCCTATAGTGCGCGTCCCCAGGTTGCGAGTAGGAGGGAAATAAAATATCTGGCACGTGACACATTCGGTCTTAGATAGACCACCACAAAGTTACCAAGACGTAGGGCTGGAGTGGCAGCTCAATTGACAATGACCTCCCAAATAAATGAATGAAATGCCGATTTACAAAGCTAAAGTGAACTGCTTAGAATCCCACACATACTGCCTCGGTCTAAAAACCACATCAAAAACATTAAGAATTAAAATTTCATTAATGTACCTCAATATACAGGGCGAGCCAACTCTGATCAACTTGTGTTTTAGACCTTTTAGAGCATCTGTTACCATGACACTTGTATGTTGGGTTGTAGTCGCAACAAGCAAGAGGCTTCAAGTCTCGTGGCCCATCCTGTATCGTTAGCTCAATAAATAGAGTATTAAAATACAAGTTGCAGAAGACATCTATTCAAGAACGAATTTGAAATTCCGAAACGAGCCGCATAGCGGCGAGTTGAGGAACAAATGAGTTCTTGAAGGACCTTCTGCAACGAGTGTTTTATACTAGTTTTTCTATTTTGCCGTTTTATACAATTTTATAAATTAACAAATAATAATGTTTTCTATTTTGCGTTTAGAATAACTCCATTTTAGTACTCAAATGACGTCATTTGGGTGCTAGAATAGAGTTATTCTAAACGCAAAATAGAAAAACGATATTCAGAAACCATGCAATAAAACTACAAAGCTAAGGAGGAGATAAATCACGTTATAATTAATATAGAGAGTTTTGTGTTAAACAACAATAATCATACGAATCGTAGTATTCTTCATAGTATCCGTTAAGTGCATGTTTAGTGAATAAGGGTCACTTACAAATCAATTCTGATTGCAATTTAGTGAATCATACCAGCAGCTGCAATCGAACTGCAATAAAACGCATTAATAATGTCCACCTATGTCACGCTACAATTTAAGCTTTGTGGTTTTCTTCGTAAATCCACCTTTCAATTAAGTCATTCTAGCCACCGTAATAAATTTGAAGATTAATATCAGTTTCATAATTCAGTGATTAAAAATGTATACTGAGTATAAAATTGCAATGAAACTTTATTTGTAATAGAATAATAATAATAATTCACGAAACTTAAGTAGCTTATCTTTCATGCAGGGTCGAATTGGAGACCAAAAATTGCAAAAATTTGATTAAAACTGATAATTTGGGAAAATGTTCATCCGGTCACCTTTATCGATATTTAGCATTGGCTAATACCAAATTGTATTAAAAATCGATGCAATCGCTTAATTAGTTTTTAGGCAAACGCAAAGCGAAATCAATTGTATTAACCAAAGCAGCTGCATTTGCTTAGCTACCCACTCTTACTGTACTAATTATGATTACGATTTTTATGTAAACAAGCACTTTTGCTGTGGAGCTTCCCTCTATATGGCTTATTCAGAATGTCTTTCAAATACGTACAGCAAATACTTGGATACAATTACGATGTAAAATCCTTTAAAAAAAGACTAAGTATTAGTGTTGAACTAGTGGACATGGCCGTACTCGAATTATTTGCATTTGATCAAACTTAGAAATCGCCTTCACAACAATTCAAGCCGTCTTCTTCAATAAATTTTGTAAATTACGTAGAAAATACAGTCGCTGCTGAACATTAGTAATGTGTGTCAATATCCAAAAAGTCGAATATAAATTTTGAACAATTAATCGAAAAAGGGCTATGGTAAAGTTGTGGCAAAGTGACATATTATACGAGGGCGGCACGGATAATATCTAGAACGACGTGCTTTTCTAATGCCAATGGAAACAGAATCAGAAGCAATTGATTGTTTGACATTTTATTATCAAACTTGCATTTGCTTAGTTTCAGTTGGTATTAAAAGGCCTCAATCTATAATGTGCAGAACGAGTTAAAAAGAGAATGTTTTTACTTCAGTGATTAATTTTGTAAAGGTCGACCCATTTTCGCTTATGTACCAGCATCGCCAAGTGAAGAAAACATGGCTGTTGTTCTTTCCTTATTTGATGTGAACAAACGAACAACGTATGGTTTTATCCGATTAACACTGGTGTAAAGCAAATACAACAAATTGTGAAAAATATATTGCCGCTGGATTCTTGGTAATTTGCTAAAACGACGAAAAGCAACGAAGAGCGGATTGGTGTAACGAATCTCTCAAAGAGTATAAATAAGCGGCTTGCAATTTGAAACATAGGAACAGTGGGCGAAACGTAGATATACACTTTTAACCTTGAAAATAGGGATGGGAAGCATGGACAATGATAAGTCGACAATAATGTCGACGTCGAAATGTCGAGAAATGTACAATCGGTAAAATAATCAGAATAATTTCAAATCAAGTCCTTTAGTAGGAAATAGTTTCTAAAATGCATTTTAGACATAGTTTTACCATTTAAAAAAATGTTTCCCAGTGATCTTGCTGTAAAGAGTTGGAAAAAACTGAAATATCTAGTTATAGGATAGGATCGTTAAGAAACCGGGAGATTTTCCGGTGGGCCGCCTACGTGAAGATTATTTTTTACAATATTTTGAATGTGAAAAATATAATAAAATAAATATATGAAACCGATAGTTTTCATAAAAATACACTGTTGCTACTATAAGTAATAACTTCAATAGTGTGAGAAAACTGATGCTTCCAAATCATTAAATTATGCCAAGACAAAAAAGAGAACAAACAAAATTCTCGAAAGATAGAGAAGAGAAAGATTTAAAATGGGAAAAACAGTCGCTGGGTAGTATACTCGCTCAATCCTCAACCTGTGGAAGTCATGAAAGCAAGAGAAAAAAACAAGAAACGAAAAAATGCACTACCCCTAACAGCGATTCATATTTAAACCGAACACCCTGAAAACCAGTTAGAGGACGTAGTGATGGAAAACGGAATCGAAGAAGATCGGTTGGAGAAGCCAGAAAAGTAAAAAAAGAACCGAGAACAAGCGGTTGAAGATATAGGAAAGGTTGAAGATAATGCCAATGATGGTCTAGAAGAGCCGGCATCGTCTTGCTCTAAATGTCTAAATTAACGATATACGATGAGACCCCGAAACCAAGACTTCTTCAGATCTTCATGTTTTAGGGTCCCTATATGACGAAAAACATGTTTTCTCAATTCCGCCTATCTATCTGCATGTTCGCCGGTCTGTTGCCGATATAGCTCAAACACTATTTGTTAGAGGAAGATTATATTTTGCATGCGGATTATATGTCCATCTGACCCGACGCCGAATATACTTTCGGTCAAATATATACCTACGGGGTGGCCACACCAAAAAAAATCTGGTGTGATACACGCACACAACTTCATTTTACAGTGATCTTATAATTAGCCAAAAATTTTATTTTTAATTTATAAGCATTTGTCAAAAATTTTCAAAAATTAGAAATTCTACAAAAACGGTACAAAATAGAGCGTTAGTTCAAAAGACAAATTTTCTCTAAAACTATAAGCTGAATTCAAAAATGTAATAATATACCGAGTGTTCTATTGAAAATAGGAGTTAATAAAAAAAACAAAAGAAACCCATTTTGGAGGTATTCAACTGGAAAATCCCCTATCTCACATCAATACACATTTAAAATGTAAAGCTTGAAAAATTCGTTAGAACAGTTTTAGAAAAAATAAAAAAACTAAAAAATCTCAAGAGTAAATACCATACTTTATGCAATTTTCTTCAAAAGCTTGCTGTCGCATCTAGATAGTACACAAAACTTATACAGTGTGACCAGTAAAGTCCGCATCATATGGGATTTTTTTTGGTTAATAGTTTTTTTCGAAATTTGATTTTGGCATCAATTTGTGCTTCGATCGCGATAAAAATTAACCAAAAAAATAGGAGTTACGTCATTCGCATGATCTGTCAAATTTAATTTTTTTTTCAAAAAAATTCAAAAGTGGGGTTATTTCTCAAAATATCGAAAAAAGTTATTAGAAAAAGTTTTTCTAAATGCAATTTTTAGCCCATATGCAAAATTTCAGCTGTATAAGATAATTTAGATTTTTTGCTCATTTTTTTTAAATTTCACCACTGTTGCAAAATAAGACTCAACGCAACCTACATAAAACTTCTTAGTTTTGACAATGCTTTATTCCAAACACATTTTCTTTAAAGTAGCGCCATATTAAATATGTGTTTTTCTACAAAATCCAAATAGGGCTATTAAAATTTGGTCACATGTGATGCAAAGTTTATTTGTTTTTGACCCTGTATAATGTAACTCCATAAAATAACTATTTTTGAAAATGCAAATTGTGTCTAAAAGTAATACACGTTATTTTATGAAGTTACATTATACAGGGTCAAAAACAAATAAACTTTGCATCACATGTGACCAAATTTTAATAGCCCAATTTGGATTTTGTAGAAAAACACACATTTAATATAGCGCCACTTTAAAGAAAATGTGTGTGAAATAAAGCATTGTCAAAATTAAGAAGTTTTATGTAGGTTGCGTTGAGTCTTGCAACAGTGTGCAATTTAAAAAAAATGGGCAAAAAATCTAAATTATCTTATACAGCTGAAATTTTGCATATGGGCTAAAAATTGCATTTAGAAAAACTTTTTCTAATAACTTTTTTCGATATTTTGAGAAATAACCCACTTTTAAATTTTTTTTGAAAAAAAAAATTAAATTTGACAGATAATGCAAATGACGTGACTACTATTTTTTTGGTTAATTTTCATCTCGATCGAAGCACAAATTGATGTCAAAGTCAAATTTCTAAAAAAGCTATTAATAAAAAAACATCCCATATGATGCGGACTTTACTGGTCACACTGTATATGAAGTTTCAACGCCATACCTCTTTTCGTTTTTGTGATATTCTGTTCACAGACAGACACACATATACAAACACACAGATGGACTGACAAACATGTTTTTTGGGTTCAGGGGACTCTAAAACGTAAAGATCTGTTGAAAACTCAATTTCGAATTTTTGGAATGAATCCAATTCTTCCTTTATCGTAAAAGGAAGTAATTAAATGTTGTCTATTTTTGATTTAACGCAGTAATATTTTCCATATAGAGCAAGTTTTTACCCTTGACAAAAATGGGACTCAACAGATACAGGATAGATATCGCATAAAAGACAAAATTATGCAACGATTAGCTCGTCCTATATAAAGCAGCCGTAAGCGAAGAATCCCATTTCTGCATATTTTTCATTTGCTAATTGATGCAATGTGCATTACCAAGTGTTTCCTTTTATTGTTTCAGTGTTATTAGGAACGTCAAGATATTTTTACACCTATGTGGTGCGCTCTTGTGAGGGAAGTTCGGTGATTTTTTACTTATTGGAAGTGCTCTAAGTCAATTCTGTTATGATCGTTTATGATCGTGACTGGACTGCTTTCATCGATTGTTGTGTAATTTTTTAATATCAGCCTGTACACGTCAATTTCCCGGTAAGATTTTAGGTACCCCATCCGCCCTCTTCCAAACACATCAGATTTAACCGCGTGCTATCCATTCATCTTTATTGTTTCAAATTACAATTTTTTGGAGTCTTTATTCAGATTTCTAACACTCATTTTAAATATCTTTGCAATTATTGTTAAAAGTACAAGTCATAATATCCGCAACAAGGAAGTCACTCGTAACAAAATTTTGGAAATTGCTTGATCTTTCCTGACCAAAAAAAATTCTCACTCTTTCAGGATTACCAGAAGGTCGGAACCCTGTAATTTTTATTCAATGGTGATAGAAGAATGAATTTTCAATTTTTAGAAAAATGTACTTACTTGGCTTCTTATTGCACGATTATTATTATTATCAGTAATAATGAAAACTATAATGCAAAGATACCTGCAAATGTATTTTTAAAATGCAATTATCTTTTAAGAAAGGTAATCACCTTGTTAATTTTAACTTATCTATTTACCATAGCTATGTACCCTTAATCCTGTATACGAGTATAAGAATAATAGCAATGACTAATCGCTCACAAAGCCCACATAATTGTATTTTCGAGTGTTTTCAGTCCGGGTTTTTTTTTATTCGAGATTTTGTAGTCCGAAGGGTTTTTGTCCGGTGATTTTTGGTCCTATATTTGTTATTCGAAAATATATATAGAAAAAGGCCGCAAATAAAATGAACTTATGTGATAGAGTTGCTAGAATCTTCTCTATGAGTAATCAATTTAACTTTTTATTCTTCTTTTTAAATAACACCTCCCCCCATTTTTAATTTAAAAGGTTGCCGTAAATTAAAATGTGAATACAAACGGAAGCGTTGCATCAATGTGGTTTTGGATGACAAGTGAATATTTCAAACTGACACTGTTGGTCGCTCTTGGCAAGACATTAGCTGCCCATAGACACACGTTTAAAACCGCCACGAATGTAGTACATCCGTGCCGGTTTTGAACGTGTGCATATGTGCAGCCATAAGCTGGGCATAAACACGCGTTCAAAACTTCCACGAAAAACTACATTCGTGGCGGTTTTAAACGTGTGTCTATGGCCAGCTATTGATTTGTAAACTGTTAAAATTCTGCTAACATACTGTTAACGCGTGAAACGGAAATTTCCTTAGAAGAACTATAATATCAATGTCTCATATTCAAATTCAGCATATACTGGTTTATAGCACCCCTTGCAACGTTACCTGAAAGAATATTTTGGGTTAACAGCATATGCAACGACCGTATCTGCAACGACACCCATTTTGGCCTAGCGGAGCAGCTTATCTTGTGCCAAATTGGTTAAAAAGGTGATGTAAACGTTTATTAAATGTAGATGTGTAAGTAAATGTACAGCCACTATATGGACCACAAGAAAGCACCTAGACAAACAATTTAGGAAGTTCTATTTGGTAGTAATTCCACAAACTTTCCCTCAACAACGAGCTACTATTCTATAAATTAGTACTAAAATCTATCCGCGCTATGGAATATAATTATGGGGTTCGCATAAAAGAATAATAATTCCATATTAAACAACCAATTTCTGAATTTTATTGAACGTTGTTCCGGAAAATGGAGTCGCAAAAATGATTGTGACTACGGCAATTTTTCTTAACCGGGGTGCACTAGATCGTCAGAAGCATAACATTTTACAAAATGCAAAAGGTTTTGAAGGCTGTTTCCAAGTAGAATATCTTACCATTTACCTGAATACGAGCTCGTTCCCTACCTGAACTAACCTTTTTACTTAAATCTTATCTTTTATTCAACTCATGACCAGTTATCAGTGGGATAGTACATTTCGACCAAATGAACAATACTCCATTGTTATTTTAATTAACGAAAATTACAAAACTTGCTATACAATCATTACCACTGAAAAATTTAAAAATTATGTGGCTCTTGAAAGGAGACAGAAAAAACTAGAATGAATTGAGAAAAGGCTTAGATAGCATATAGATAGCTGTGGGTGAAAATGCGATAATGCCTAAATAACGA
>OW679200.1:8760682-8853475 GCA_940337035.1 Agriotes lineatus
CATGCTTATTTTTCACACGTGTGGATTATTAAACAAGGCGCAGCCGACTTGTGAAAAAAAGTTGCACTTCTAACACTTGTGGTCTAAATAACTATTCTGACACTTTTTGTTAATAAGCACATAATGTTCCATGATAGTTAATTTTATTTATTTAAATAGACGTCTGTCAAGTTAATTTAATAAGTCCTTCAATGCAACTGTCAAGAAAAAGTTAATCAAGGCTTACTGCAAGTCATATAGAAATGAAATTAACTCATTCAGTAAACACAAAAACATTAAAAAAAAATTGGGGTTGGTATATGGATACAATTTTTGTATTAGGGATTCTGTATTATACAGGGTGATCAAAAATGGCGCATTTCCTTTGGAGGGGTTGTTGGGGACTACTAGTGGAGCATGGAAAAAATAAAAAATAAATCTTTACAATCATTTTACGGCGTAATAGCTGGGGGAGGTGCATATGGGAATGTAATAAATGCATTAGAAGTTCTTCACAAAAGGATATTAAAAATTATATTAGGAAAAGAAAAATGTTATCCAACAGATCTCTTGTATAAGGAAGCAAAGGTTTTAGACATTAGGCAATTGTTCGGTTACACAAGTGTATTATATGTGATACAACATAGGGTAGATTTTGAGAGCATTGAACAAGAATCAAAGTTAATGCAAACTAGAAGTATTGTTAACAATAACATCAAACCGCCTCGCATGAAAACTAAAAAGGGCCAGCAGTGTTTTGTTTACATAGGGTTGAAAATGTACAACTTGTTACCTAACAAACTAAAGTGCACAAGTAAAAAGACAAATAAAGTAAAGAAGCAGATTGCTGATTCTCTATTCAAACTAACGCCTGCGATGCAGAGTTTTTTCTAGATGTAGGATTGGGCCTTTCTTTGCTTTTCTTTTTACATTTAAAATTATTTCTACATAAGGTTAATTATAAATTCAGTTGTTTAGTTATTAAGGTTTATTTTATTTTACTTATGTGAATACCAGGGACAAGTACTCAGTACTTTTTGGTATCTCACTTCAAGAAAGATTATTATATTTTATTTATTTATGTACAAACTGAGATTCTCACAAATAAAAATCTATTCTATTCTATTTCTCTGAAATATTAACAGCTGAAGATGCATTTTGAAATAAGCCATTTCCAACATTTTTTAAAAATTCAATGTTGAATTGAAGATTATTATTGTTATTAAAAACCCAATTCAAAAAACTGACATTTTCATCAAACTTGCCTAAAATTTTAGTTTTCAAAATTTCATTTTTTGATGCCTATAGTTTTAAAATGGAACTGGCAACGATGCTTGAGCTAGCCAGTTCTCTTGTACTGGGTGATTATAAATGCTTTTTGATCAAGTTCCCTTTGAAATATTTGTTAAATTTGAATATATTGGCGGCACTGTAAGTCTATTTCAAATTCGAGGTTATCCGGTTAGGTTTTGCGTCAGTCTGTGTCAAAACTGACTAGTGATGTAAAAAACGCCTTTTTTTTTTAAATCGAATAAAAAACCTTAAAAAAACTACAACAGACGTTTTTTTTTTTCTTTTTTGTTTTTTATTAATTTTTGTAACTGGTTTTGGTAAGTATGGTTGGCAGCAGGTAAACAAACGACAAAATTTAAACTTATTTTGATTTTACATGCCCTTTAAAGTTCAAGAAAACTACAGCACAGACTAGACAAATGTTTTTAATAAACAAAAGTAACATTTTATACCTACTGCCTACTCGTATTACGTTGTATTCAGTTCATTGCCGTTCGTCGTGTCATTTTGTTTACATGTTTCCATGACTATTAACCCGTTAATAATATCAAAAAGGGGTTTGGTCGAGCACCTTACAGTCTGGTAGCTACATGACGCATTGGGGTTAGTAATTTATAGTCCGTAGCGCCATATTCGAACGTTCTCAGGTCGCACGCGTATTCAAGAGCCTTTGGCCTGCGCCCTCTGCCAGATTCCCAGCTGTTGTCTAAAATACTGCCACGACCAAATGGCGAAGTTCCATGCACAGTTTTGGCAAAAATTCACAGCAAAACGGGCAAATTTAGTAATAATTCCTCGCGCGGAATGGAGCGGGTGACGCACGGCGAGTCCTCCCGCCGCGGAAAGCGTTTAGCGCAGGGCGACCCCGCGAGCTTCTGGTAGAGCTTGTACTTCTTATGACATGCTAATTTATTTAGCATTTGAAACCAAAAATAAATCAGCATGAAAAGTTTTCCTTTAAAATGGGAATTTTAATGTGCCTCCCTAAAAATACCTATTGCTACGCCACTGATACCGTCTATTGGCGCATAACTGTAGCCACGCCTATGTGCTTCTTGCTTTGAAGCCACTCTAACCTCGAATTTGACATATACTTACAGTGCCACCAACATATTTAAATTTAACAAATATTTCAAAGGGAACTTGATCGAAAAGCATTTATAATCACCTGGTATTTTGTTTAAGTAGGTTTAGATTTGTCAGTTACATTTTGAAAGTCAGTTACTTGACATTTCAAAAATGTATTCTAATAACGAATATGTAGATATGATCCTAGTTGTGGGGGAGTGCTGCAATAATGTCGCTGAGGCTGTTCTTGTTTATGCAGAAAGATTTCCGAACAGTAGACATCCTGACCCAAACGTATAATAAACCGTCTCCTGCAAAGGAGCAGAGACACTGGGCAATTGGCTTTATTACCAAATGCAGATCGAGGCCAACCACGAAATGTACGAAATCCAAACATGGAAGAAGCAGTTTTAAATGTAACAAAAGATCTTACCAGAAGTACAAGAAGCATTGCACAAGAACTGGGGTTGTCGCACAGTTCCGTACATCGAGTAATTGCTGACGAAGGATTACACCCTTATCACTACACAAAAGTTCAGGCGCTCTTACCCAAGACTTTCAGTTAAGGAGGAATTTTTGTAATTGGTTGTCAGGACAAAATGAAAATGACCCAAATTTTATTTCTCGCATTTTATGGACGGATGAGGCAAATTTTAGTAGGGATGGTTTCTTTAATTCTCCCAATTCTCATGTTTATGCCTTTGAAAACCCTCAGGCAGCAGTTGTAAACCACCATCAGCAAAGGTTCCGCGTGAATGTGTGGGTTGGAATACTTGGTACTGGGTACCCACCTACTGGGACCAGTCATTTTACCTCTTTGACTAAACGGTGAGAATTTTTTTAATTTCTTGCAAACTGAGCTGCAAGAACTTTTAGATAATTTGCCACTTGCGGCTATCAGAAACATGTGCTGGGTCCAAATGGATGGAGCACCAGTTTAATTTTGCTGCTCCAGTTAGAGAGTGGTTGGATGGAGAATTTAATTAGCGATGGATTGCACGAAAGGCTCTGTTGGGTGGCCACGGAGATCCCCTGATTTGACGCCGCTAGATTTTTTTCTTTTGGGGACACATTAAAGCAAGTGTTATTCAAACTCCGGTCCATAACGTGCAAGATCTCATTCTTCGTATTCAAGGTGCCGCTCAAACTGTTAATGTTGGTATGCTCCAGAGAGTTCTAGTGAACATATTTAGGCGAGGACAAAACTTGTTTGCTAGTGAATGGTCAAAATTTTGAACAACTCTTTTAAACCATTTTGTTTTAGTATTTATCTTGATTTTCCTCCATGTCTTTATTACGAATTATTTATTAAAATTGTTGCTTTATTGATTTATTAATTTCTTTAATATTTTACAAACAGAAGATACCTACCTAATTACCTATCTAAAACCTGATTACAAAGCTTATCCGATTTCGTTAGCCGGATAAACAAAATGCCCAATTATTTACCCTATCCTCAATGGATCACCATGGTTTCGAAATAACAATAATGAACGACACATAATCTACATTATTTAGTAACATACTTAGATGAGATGTTGTCAAATTTAAGATTAAGTTTTTTTTTAATTTCTGAACTTAGAAGAGGCATTTATTTTTTATTATTTTTTCCGTACTCCGCTAGTGTTCCCTAGCAACCCCTCCAAAGGAAATGTGCTATTTTTTGAATCACCCTGTGGTTTGCCAATGTTCCCAAACCTGCATAAAAGCAGATTTGAATTTATATTTCTCATTGTCAGTGTCAAGTAGATATTTTTTAGAAATTCTCACCTGAAATGTTATAAAATGTAAAAAAAATACCTATTAATAAAAGCTACATCAATAGTATCCAACACAGTATTTGTATAATACGCTTAAAAGTGGTTATTTACTACATTTCTGACAGATGTTAAGTAATTGTCATACTCTTAACCTATTTGTTTTAGTTATTTTGAAAATCAAAGACCACGTTGTGCTTTTATGTTGACTGAACAAACTACATAGTGAAAGTTCTGCATAATATGATTTTGTTCCGTAATAACGGGTGGGCCAAGTAGAAGTTTATTTTTAAAAATGCACTAAAATGAACAAAAATAATTATTTTCCATATATTATGGCTTTATTGGAAAGAGCAAACATTCCCATTATTTATGGAATACGATTTCATTCATGTGGCTGCCTCAACTGGCTGTGCAGTAGCGCATCCTGTCAGCTCAATTTTTCAAGACATTGTTGATGGTTTCAAGCTCCATCTGACGAATGGCTTGGCCAATATTCAACTTAAGGGCCTGGATCGTTTGTGGATTATCCGCATAACATCAATCTTTTACGAAACCCCACAAAAAAAGTTCAACGCCGTCAAATCGTAGCTCCGAGCCGGCCAATTGACATCGCCAAAACGGCTCATTACACGATTACCGAACTTTGTGTGCAAAAGATTGATTATTTGATGGGCGGTATGGCATGTTGCGCCATCCTGTTGAAAGCAAAGGTCGTCCAAGTTCATGTCCTCAATTTCTGGCCACAAAAAGTGGGTTATCATGCCTCTGTAGCACTCACCATTCATGGTGTTTCCAGCAGCATTTTCAAAAAAAAATGGGCCAATGATGCCACCACTCCACAATCCACACCAAACTGTCACTCTCGTAAGATGCATTGGCTTCTCGGCTATCACATGTGGGTTTTCAGAATCCCAGATGCAGCAGTTTTGTTTCTTAACGTAGCCGCCGAGATGAATATGCGCCACCTCAGAAAAGATGATTTTTCGACCAACATCGTTGTTCATTTCGAGCTGCTCTAAAGCCTAAACTGAGAAGCGATAACGAGGCAGCCACATGAATGAAATCGTATTCCATAAATAATGGGAATGTTTGCTCTTTCCAATAAAGCCATAATATTTGGAAAAAAAATTTTTTGTTCATTTTATTGCATTTTTTAAAAAAAACTTCTACTTGGCCCACTCGTTATAAACAGTAGGAACCTCACAATAATTGAATTTTGTTTTAGTCATCAACTATTACTGATAATTAATAGCAGGCAATCAAACGACATGTAATTAACTGATTTTTAACTGAAGTAGAACATAAAATGAAAACAAAACTACAAATTCACTTAATTACAAATTGTATTGTTTGCAGTATTGTTTTTCGTTTTCTTGATTTGTGCATGTTTTGATGCCATAATCTCATTTTTATTGAAGGCTAAAAATGGTTGAACTTGACATCGCCAAGTGAGTGTTACAAGATATGTTTTACGGAACTTTTAACAACATTTTCGGCAAAATACTCTTTAAACACTCATTACTATATGTATACATGACAAACCATTAAACTTATTGGATCTGTTGCTTTCTTATCCTAATAGATGAGTAGAGACATTATAATTATAATTCTAAATTCTGTAATGAGGCAATTTCTGTAACTCAAGTAAATTTTTAGGGGTGTCATTACTTTTCTCTTTTTAATGGGAATGGTTGTGAGTTCCCAGACCAAGCAATGAGAGCCAGAATTGCCCGTGACTGACTGCGTTTGAGACTTCAATTTGTCGTATTTTCTAAATTAGGAGAAGGGATGGGATAAAACAATTGGAAATTCGTAAGGAAATTTGCCCCACTGGAAAAATGTTCTTTCTATACCCATTCAACTATTTAACTGTGTAGTTAGCATGGCGGGAATGGAGTGATTTTTTAAAATTGTGATTATATACCGTATAAAAAGAATAATTTTAATTTAAAAACAGGAAGCCAGCTAATACGTACAGACCATTATATACAGTATGTCTCATGTGACTGTTTAGACATGAACATGGCCTCAATCTGTGTTATCTGTGTGTTCCCGAAAATTATTTTTTGTATAGTGTGTTAACAAGGAAGAAGAGATGACAATTGGTTGACATTCTTTAAAGTAATTGTTGGTTGCTCAGCAATACTAATAGTTGCAGGGAAAATGATGCATTCAAGGGAAAGTCAACATGTTGAAATCCAAATGGTTCCTTGAGTAGTAATTGAAAATGAGGATGCAAATGCATTAGAACTAGATAGGAAAGAGGCTCTGGGGTTGGCGGTAGTGAAAACTCATACTTCCTATACAGTTTATTATGTAATCAAATAAGAATAAACTGATATAAAATATGTTAACTTTCTTGCTTTTTCTTTGTGATATCTGTTCTTCAATTTTAATTTCAGCAGTGTAGTTTATTTCATAATATAATACAAGGCAGAAAAATCTCAACATTTTACCAGTCGCATGTTTTTCTTGCAATGTTACTTTTGTAAATGTCAATTGGGAAGGCTTCTGTCACATATTCTTTGTAGTTTGTGAAGAAAATTCAGTAGCATTTATATCTTGTTCGTATTTAATAGTTTTTGGCATGTAGTAGTTTTATCGGACAGTTACCGCTCGTTGTTTAAATGTTCTTACTAAATAAAAATGAAGACTGTATCACAATGTAGAAAATAATTTGAAATCTGAAAGATGTGTTTATTGTTTGTTTTTTCCTCAAAGATTTACTATTTTCTTTTCTTCAGTCCGTTTTGCCTATTGGAAGTGTGGTAACGTCGATAGATAGGTACCTACAAATGTAATCTTTTCATCGTTATTTTAAAGAAAGACATTTTGTGCATGTATGAGGAATCTGGAGACTAACTGATATACCTAAACATGATAAAACATAACCCACTTGTTTGTAAAAAAAGAATTCTAATGAGCCCTCAATCTCCATTCTAACCGTATTCATAGATTTTGCTTTTGAAAAACTCTAAAATCACCCTTTTGACCAACCGCCACTATATAGTTTACCAAGCACTATTCAAGAGAATAGGGGAGCTTCTATTATTACTATTTTTCAGTAAACTTAGATTGGAAATTTATTTAATTTAACGATATTCTCCATTTCTGAATGTAGGTATTGATTATGGTGGCCCATGTTATATTGAAGGCCAAAAAACGAGGTGTACAAACATAGTTTATTCAGGGTGTTAAAAAATGTGTTTGGTTATTTTAAGAGCTTATAACATTCATCAAAATAAAACAAAAAGTTCCTACGTATTGTCGTTCCTGCATTTATACAGGATGAATCCTAAATGGCGATTAATACAATTCTCCAATAAATTAACGCGCCACCAAAAAGTAGCCAAATGTTTCAAGTTAATTTTTGTCGAAACCACTTATCCGATTTGGACGATTCTGTTTTTGAATGACAAGTTGTCTCTTTCAGAAAATTAGTGTACTACTCTATTCGCATAGAAACTTTTTTTTTAATAAATACTGGATGTAACAATTATAACATGTTTTCTCATAAAATTTATAACACCCTATGGGGTCTAACAGTTACAGTATCAAGTTATAATTCAAAGCAAACTCGAGCCTTATCTTTGTATAACATTTTGTTTTTTAATTTACTCTTTTATCTTAGTTATTGCAAGAGAAACACAATTTTATAGCATAATAGTATATTAAAGTATGAGTGGATAACAAGGTCTTTAAAACACGCACGAGTTTTCGAGCACGACGGCGTAGCCGGAGTGCTCGAAATAGAGCAAGTGTTTTAAAGACCAGTTATCCACGAATACTTTACGCTATTTTTTATTATATCTGCAATACTGGAAATAAATTACGCACTAAAACTTAGAAATATTTTTGGTCGTGATAAATCGATAGGGCATAATAATATTGCTACTATAGTTACGAGAATTGTTTACGTTTTGGTCGCGTCCACGTCCCTTGTTGCATTCAGTCGTTTCCTTGACAACCTTTAAAGCTCGGCGAGCTTTAATCGCCTGGTTTCGCACGCTCAGGCGTGCTTTAAACGGCGATTCTGATGCTGGTATAATAAAAAATGTTTTTATTGACTTTAATTTGCATTAAAAGCATTAAAGTAGCAGGCTATGGAAAAACAGAAAGAAACAGTAATTGTCATCAGGTAAACACAGCTGTCAAAAAGCAGTAGTTGATAGAAGTGTGTTTTCGGTGCAAAATCTTTAATTTGTCAGTATGCAATGTGAAACATGAAATCTTACTCGAGAAGAATGTGCTCAAGCATTAGTTCTGTTTGAGGAAGGTTGGAAGTTATTCGTGCCAGAGGCGGAAATACTCGCTACGGAGACACTCGTTTACCTTTTTTTACATTTTGTTTATTTTTTGTTGTTAAAGTAGGTCCCCATAAACACATGTTATGCTATAAAATTGTGTTGCTTTTGCAATAGCTAAGATAAAAGAGTAAATCGAAAAACAAAATGTTATACAAAGATAAGGCTCGAGTTTGCTTTGATTTATAACTTGATATTGTAACTATTGAAGCCCACAGGGTGTTACAAATTTTATGGAAAAATACATTATAATTGTTACACCCGGTGTTTATAAAAAAATAAGTTTCTATGCGAATAGAGTAGTACACTAACTTTCTGAAAGAGACAACTTGTCATTCAAAAACAGAATCGTCCAAATCGGATAAGTGGTTTCAACAAAAATTAACTTGAAACGTTTGGCTACTTTTTGGTGGTGCGTTAATTTATTGGAGAAGTGTATTTGCATTGTGCAATTCTACATTAAATGCCAAGCAAGAAAGTCTTCCACTATTTTAATGTGCATTTACTAGATGAGGAGTTGTCTGGTAGTTTTAACTTATATTCGAGTTTGCTTTCGTAGGATGTTTCTAACAAATACTGATTTTTCTGTTTAATCAACAAAATAAATAATAATAGTTGTGCTTGCCATGCACTTGGTTCACCTACAGTTTTCTTCCAATTTTTGAAAATTCTGTGCTGCTTGTGCATTTCAGATATGAGCCACTAGATGCAAAACTCGGTATTTGCAAAAAATACAAAAAATTAGATATTGGTATCAATGGATGCGTTGTTTTAAGGAGCATAGCATGATGATATATTAAAGATGCGTAACTCAGTATTTTACATTGTATAGGCATGTAAAAATTGATGTCAGATGCAAAACTCAGTGAAAATGTGAGCATGTTAGATGCAAAACTGTGTGTTTTTATTTTGACCAATCACAATTCAAAATTCACGTCACATGACCCTATCCACTTGTTGATGTCTTGATTTGACAGGCGTTTATCGATGCTTTGTTAAAGATTTATTACTGAATTTATCGGAGAAGGGATCTGAAATTAGAATTCCACAAAATTATTGATTCTCCTAAAGAAGCTTACAGAGAAAGAAATTCACGAAGAATATACTGAAACTGGCAACCAAAATTTCAGCGAAAATCGTACGACACTCATTAATGACCAATAGAAAAATTAGTTTACGAGCCATAACCAGGACAACAACAAAATTTCTTTGAATTTTTTGTAGGTAGACATTACTTCTTTTTAGGGTTTGTGTCGTTACGGTTTTCTTACCGAATCTGCATTCGAGCATTAATTCGTACCCGGAAATTAATTTTCGTGCATTCCAACAACGTCCTAATTAATACGACGTTGTTGGAACCCACTCAAAAAATTTCCGGAAAGAATTAATGCTCTTATGAGATTATATGTGAAAATTAAGTGAAACTAAAATTATTTGTGTACTTTTATTTTTATGTTACTTTTTATTTTGTTTTAACGCAAAAAATAAAAATAGTTCTATAAAAAATATAATTTTAGTTACAGTCGGCGCCTTTGAAATCGGGACACATAATATGTTGTGTTGTAATATTTGATTTAGTATTATTTTTTTGTATTATTGGAATTTTACTATCAACCAAAAGGCACAACATTTGAAATTTACATAACAGTTAAAACAACTGCAAAATTCCAGTTTATACACTTAAAAATACATGCAAAATGTATCATAGTATTGTCCCGATTTCTAAGGCGCCGACTGTACCGTGTTAATTAAACAATTTGTACATAGTCAATTATAAATTGGTAAGGTAAAACTTTAATTAACTTTCAAAATTTGGCCATTATTCAGATGCAAAACTAAGTGAAACTATAAGTTAGATGCAAAACTATGTAAGTTCATTTTTAAAACACAGTTTACATAAAAACTAGGACATTTTCAAGCAAAATCAGATAATACGATCTCCGTTGGTGGTAGTGCCATCTAGTGGGCCACTTTTGCTGGTCGAGTAATGAAGTAAACAAAACCTAACAGTTTTTTGCCTCCAGCACAAATTCACTAACAGTGTAAACGCAGAGTTTTGCATCATGTGGGCTCATATATTGCAGTAGGGTAAAGTGGTATCTAGATTATATTTTTGTTATTCCTTGTTTTACTTTAGTTAATTTTGTTCAAGTTTATTTGTTTATTAGTCTTTCACTATGAAAGTGTATTTTTTTCTTGTTAAGTTTTGTTGTTTTATAAATTATGGTTATGGAGTATAGTTTTGTAGAATATGCAGATACCTATGCATTTAATCCTAAAGGAATGTGATTTTTTAATGCAGCTACAACTTTGTATATGCAATGTTATCTTCATAGAAGATATCTAAATGTTAACATTATTTGATGATTAGACCAATGGATGCAAGGAACTGGAAGAACTGCGTGCAATCTATCAGACTGATAGAGACTGTGCACGTCAAGTTATAGACCCTAATGTAAAAAAAAAACATCTTGAATTCAATTGAAAAGAAACTAGAGCAAAGTACAAAGTCCATTACAAAAATCCTAGATGTTAGCCAAAGAAGTGTTCATCAGGGTGACTGAAAAGGGTGAGATGCTACAAAAAGTGTTGTTCTGTTAAATCAAGTCATTTAGGAAGTAAGTCAAGCAAACGCTAATTTGTTATGACTGACGGTGTTTCAAGCTTGAATTATTTTTGCTTTCTAAGTGTGGTAATGATGGAGCTTTTTTCTGTACGTGAATATGCAGAAATGCATTTTGTGGACGACTATTAATTGCAGCGGGAATGCTCGTGCAGCTGTGGTAGAATATCGGAGAAGGCTGCATCATTACTGCATTTAGAAAACAACAAAAATTCACGCTTGAAGCACCTTCTGTTATAACAAATTAGCGTTTCTTTAACTTAGTATTTTCTAGGCGACTTAATGTAACAGAACAATGATAAAAACAAAGAAATACTCTGCAATAGATAATGGTTGGAAATAAGACATTTTGCTTCTTGTACCATCCCATATCACACCCTTAAGTTTGGACCATACCTTTTGAATCGCCCTGTATTATAGGAAAATGGTATGCATCTGTATCATTATACATAGTCTAGTCTGGAGGACTATCACCAAAGAAAAAAATTCTTCACATATTTGTGAGTAAGAAATGAATCCTGATTGCATTGGACATATTTTATGGATTCATGAAGCTACTGCCACACAATAAGCTGACAAAGGCTCTCACGCACTCTACCAACTAACCACCAAGTGTTCGGTATCGATTGGAATTATTGACAGCAGGCTTATAAGGCCATATAGTTTACCTACCTCTTAAATGCAAACAATTTAGAAAACCTGTTAGATAATTAGACCATTAGCTCTAAGAAGAAGCCTGTGGATTCCACTTGCTTGGTTTCCAAGAACCCTAGAATTGAGTTGTCTTGATTTTCTCTTGTGGGGAACTTTACAAACATTCTGTGTTTCAGGAAGAGATTAATACTCAGGAGCAAGTTGTGCAATGAATAAATGTTGTGGTTAGAAGGATTGAAGAAAATAATATACTTTAAAATTTAGAAGAAAGTATAGTTTGTAGATCTAGAGGTTGCATGAAGATTAGGGGTAGCCATGTTGAGCATTTATTGTAATGGTTTTGTTTTAAAAAAATTAAAAAGCAATATTTTGGGGCCCCTCACTTAAATTTAGTTAATAATACATATTAAACTAGAATACCACAAAATACCCAAGCTAAAATTAAACCAACCGTGTTGCTATAGTTTCAGGCATCGTAACTGACTACGATGATTGTACCAGCACCACACAGTGTTGTTAAGTTTGTAAAACTGTATATTATAAACCATTTAGGATTCACCCTGTATGTATACGTACAAAGGCTGTGCATTCAGAATTGGTATTTGAAAATAGAAATGTTCCCAGAAACTTCATTGAGATGGATCAATAAGCATGGTAAACCAGAAATATTTAGTCTATTTCCTGCATCTCTTATTATCCAATGAAACGCCATGATTTTCTAAAATTCAACCAATCACGTGTTTTTATATTGGCAAAAAATCAAATTTTTCCTTGGGATTTTATCAGTTTGTTTTGCCATTTGTATCCATGGCAATCAACAAATATGTTGTATTAATCAAGGCGATATTTCAAAAATGTCATTTAAACTGATATTTGGGAAATACTCCACTAAATATATTTTGGACCCATGATTTTGCTCGGAAAATGTTTCACTCAAGATTTGTTGCTTTTTGACAAAGCTCCTCAAGAAACTAACTTTGACAAATTTAATCAAGTTAGTTTGTCTTGTGACATTGCCAAAACAAAATACTTTCATAAAACATTTTTACCGGCAAAATCATTTGCCCTTATACATTACCACTGATAATTCTTTTACAATATATTAAATCACTTTGCTCTGGAGGGCAAAAATATATTAATTGAGTTATTTGGATTGAGCATTTGGCTACCATATTAACACAGATCAAAAGCATTTTAAATTCAAGATCATGTCCTTTAACTTAAGAATCTGATAACGGCACTACACTTAACACTGGTGTATTCCTCATTTAAGAAAACGTTGCCCATAGTTTACCACGAAATCGCCATAATACCTTCAGTGATTGCAAGTAACCCAACATTTTTAGGCAAAATTACTAACCAGAATCAAATGGACACAACGGTTGAAGATCTCTTACTAGTTGAATTGTTAAGATTCATTCAGGATAGTGACTGCAGTTAATGTAACTGTGCCTTACCAATAACAGTTAAATGATCATGCGTTTCCCATGTTGTCTTATTTAAGTTAGTTACGTAATCATTTGTGTATGTATTATTTCTTCTAATTATTTATATGCTTATTCTGTCTGTTCTTTATTGGAAGTACCGGGGAGAATATTATGGATGTTGTCAGTTTTACCTAATACCGTCCCTCCATCCAAGAGCAGGCGAAGGGGGCGCCAGATGGTGTCTGACGTCGAGAACAGATCAGTCTGCAAGTATTTGTTGGGCAGTGACCAAGTCAGTTGCTGCTCCTTAAGTTTATTATGTGTTTTTGTATTAGTAAACTTAATTAAATACAGCCCACCTTGCTTTATAAATTTTCATTGTTGCCCACATTTTGTATTTCATACAAGTTTTAAATCATTTGAAAAAGTACGAAAAGTACTGCTAAGGAAGTGAGAGCCGTTGTATCTAAACCAAAATTGATTCACATTCATTTAGTAAAATAATAAATTACTTTGTTTCTTTACAATTATCATGTAATAAACTAGTTATATTCTTGTTCAGATTACTCTGTGAATTAATGCATTGTGGGAAGAGCCAAAAGTTTTATGTTCACCCAACTCTTTAACAGGTTGACTGTCGACGACTCCAATCAAACTTCTTTCATCTACTTTTGCTGATCAGTCCAATGCAAATGTGTGGTATTTTTCTTACATTTGTGAGCAAAACATTTTAAAAATAATTATAACAATATGCAAAATGTTGTTGACATCAGAACAGTATGCATCTTCAAATGTTACCGGCAGTCAACCTGCTAAAACTTGATTTAGTAGTTCTAAATGTTCAAAAAGGGGCACACGTACAGATATAAATACTAATATCTATTAAACTAATCAAACATTAGTAAGTTAAAGATACTTTGGAATTAAAAAGTCATGTATAGACTACAAGTTACTGATTTAAACCCTTAATTTTTCATTGAAAATCAAACATGATTGTATTGTGTAATAACTTAGTATGTAGAAGCACCAAAATATAACACGTAATTAAAAATATGGATGAGATTATGGCAGCTTTAATCCAGTTTTATTTGGAAATTAGCAATAATCAAATAAAAGGTGTTTAAAAAAACAGGTGAAGAGTGCTTTGAATAAAATATTGTTTATGTTCCGTAGGGCTTAACGTGTAGCACTTGAAGCTGTCAAGTTGAGCTTTCAATTTGTGATTAAGGTAGTATGGCCCTTATAATGATTCCAGTGATTTGCTCTTTAAAGTTATTTTAAATAAATTGAAATTGTTTCCGTTTTTGAGTAGTGACGTTTTAAAATTGTATGTTTATAAATTAAATGAGGAATCCAAATGTATTGGAATTTGCATGCCCCAGGCATTCCAAAGAATTCTTCTTCAAGGGCTTTCGATCCTCGTGGATCATCGCCTGCTTCTAAGAAGCTTACAACATCCATTTGGTTTATATCAGTGTGGTGGATTAGTCCACACTGATCTTTAATTGTTATTCGTCTATATTTTTTTGCTTGTTTTTGTTTCTTCTACAATTTTTCTGTATTGTTTTCTATCGTTCACCTTTTGCCGTCAGTTTACTCCATTCTCTTCAGATCTTGTATTACATTGTCTTTCCATCTTATATCTGGTCTTCCTCTTTTTCTTGTTATTTCTGGTTTCCATTGTGTTACTAATTTTGGTGATCTCTCTTCTTTCATTCTCAGTATATGTCCGTACCGTCTTATTCGTTGTGACTATAAATTTAACTATGTCCTCTCCATTTGTTTCTGTGTATATCTTGTGATTAATTTTTCTTCTTATTTGTCCATTCTCTTCTATAATTGGTCCAAGTATTTCCTCTCGCTTCTTCTTAATATTTCCTCGTCTTTTTCTGTTAATCTCCATGTCTCAGCTCCATATGTCATCACCGGTCGAATTAAGCTGTTATATATTCGTAATTTGGTTTTTTTTACTGGTTATTTTATTACACAATACTTTCTTATTAGCTTAGTAACTTTTATTTGCCAATTGTATTCTATTCATAACTTCCATGGTTACATTGTTGGTATTACTTATTGTTGACCCTAGGTATTTAAATTCCTCAACTTCTTCAAAATTATTTCCATTTATTCTATGCTTTTCAGTTCGGTTTGTTTAGTTTTCTGTGTTCTCATATATTTCGTTTTCTCTGTGTTTACTTGTAGTCCCATCTTTTGTGCTGTTTCTTCTATTTTCACATAGGCTTCTTTTAATTCTTTATTGGTTCTACTAATGATAACTAAATCATCCGCATATACTGATATCTGTGTCATATGTGTGTTTATTGCTCCTTGGATTTTTGCTTTTCTTACAATAGCTTCCCTTATTAGGTTGAATACTAGCAGTCCAGTGAGACAAATGTCTCATTTAAAAAAACAAAAAAGACCGTTTTTCAAATAGAACGCGTATTAAATAAAAACTGTACCCAGACCTGGAAGCTGTCAAAGTGGTTGCCTAACTGATCGACGTTTTAAGGCGCAGAGGGTCGTAGCTCCGTTTGGCTGCTGAAACAGTT
This sequence comes from Agriotes lineatus, assembly GCA_940337035.1. Taxonomy (NCBI): domain Eukaryota; kingdom Metazoa; phylum Arthropoda; class Insecta; order Coleoptera; family Elateridae; genus Agriotes; species Agriotes lineatus. Next base: position 8,776,343 of record OW679200.1, read on the forward strand.
TTTATTTAATACACGTTCTATTGAAAAACGGCCTTTTTGTGATTTCTCGAAAACTGGAAGTGTCACGTGACTGAAATTCGGTTCCTGACCTGACATGACCATTCCAAACATATAACTTTCATAACTTTTTTCTCTATCTCTTACGGTTTGGCTGCTGAAACAGCGTCCCGGACAGATAAAACGGTGTCCCAGACAGACAAAACTGCGTCCCAGACAGACACGTCTATTAGATAAAGGATGATTGTAGACAGCGCATCTCCCTGCTTTACTCCCGTACTGACTATAAAGGGTTCCGTGTCTCCCATTTGTGTTTTTACATGTACTTTTGATCTTTCCATTGTCATTTTAATAAGCTGTATTATCTTTTTTGGTATTTCTAGATTTCTTAGTTCCATGTATATTTGTCTTCGTTTAATCTTGACAAAAGCCTGTTTATAATCGATACAGAACAGGTGGAGATCGATATTGTGTTCTTTGCTTTTTTCAAGTATCTGTCCTATTGTGTGGATTCCATCAATTGTTGATGTATTCGGTCTGAATCCGTTTTGGTATTCACCTATTATTGTTTTTGCATAAGGCTCTATTCTTCTATATATTATACTCGATACTATTTTGTATATTGTGCTTAATAAACTTATTCCCTGTAGTTTTCACATTTTGCTCCGTCTCCTTTCTTATGTACTGGAATAATTACTCCCATCTTCCATTCTTGTGGCATTTGCTGTTTATTCCATATTTGTGTTATTAGTTGGTAGATTTTGTTTTTTAGCATTTGGCCTCCCTGTTTAATAAGCTCTATTGTTATGTTGTCATGCCGGGGTGCTTTTTCGTTTTTAATTTTTTGTATTATTTCATTTATTTCCTCGTACGTTGGGTTTCTTACCTCATCTTCGTTCTTCCTTTTTATTTGTTCTTTACATTCATCATCAAACCACTCTGTCTTTTTTCTTCTCTTCTTGTATCCTATTTGTTGTTCTGCTGATTCGATTATATTTGCTTTTATGTTCTCTCATTCATAGTCTATTTCTGTCGTTTCCTGTTTTTCTTTCATTTTTGCTTCTATTATTTCTATATATTTTTTTGTTTTTTCTTCATTTTTTAGTTGTTCTGTATCTCATATTCTATTCTGCTTTTGTCCTTGTTGTTTGTATTTCTTATTTTTTCTTTCATTACTGCTCCTATCAGGTTTACTCCTCTGAATGTCCTAACGTCTTGCATTGTTGTTGTTGTTCTTTTAGAGATTAATATATGGTCTATTTGGCTTTGTGTTTTCGCTCCTGGAGCGTTCCATGTAACTTTATGCACTTTTTTATGTTTAAACATTGTGCTACTTATTACCAAGCCGTTAGCTGCTGCTAGTTCGCATAATCTCCTGCCGTTATCATTAGTTTTGTCATGGATCGTTCCAAAGAATAATGAAGTAAAAACTGTTACCAAAAGCGTGAAAATATATATGAGCAAGTCAGAGCAAGCGCGAAGCGAAGGATCGCCAGCTGAACATAGGAATGCGAATGTCAATGTTTCATAATAAATTTTAATTTCTTTATATAACAATTTGAGAAACCTCGTTCAAATATTTAGATAAAATATTTTAAATCGCCGAATATTTGACTAGCGCCTGGGACAGCCATACTACCTTAAGTTTCATAACTGTCCTAATTCATTTTTTTGTGTTCTGTTTATTGTCTACCGAGTGAAAACAAAATCATATTTTGAATTTAACCGTGGTTCATTGTTTAGCTAAATGTAATATATGTAAAACATGCGCTAGCAAAATTTTTAGAAGCAATGTTGACGGGTTTTTTTAGCACCTGTAATCAGTATCTAGAATTTCGGCGACCGTGACTCGCGTTGTCTCAGGCCATGTTCGCTATGTATTACAGTTGTTTAGCAGTAATGCTGTTGTGTAAGGTAACATACATTTACATACAGTGTGTCTCAGTGACTACCAGACATAGCAAAATTAACATTGGGAAATTATGTAAGGATCTACTATTGCCATGAGCTATATATTCATTCTGAGTGGCCAAAACAAAAGATTTAAAACAAACAGGAATTTACTTCTGTCAAATAATGTTCATATTACATAATTTTTTAATGGAAATTGATTTAAAATAATTAATATTACATTTTCAAATACTTAAGGATGAATGAATATACAACAGAAGAAAAAATTCAAATGGTAACATGGAATTTAGCAGGTAACAGTTTGCAAACAACTTGCGAGCTTCTTAGTGTTTATTTTAATGAACGGCCTATTCCCTGCAAACACGCAGTTGCACAAATTGTAAAACAATTCTGAGAAACTGGGTGCGTTAATAAACTTTGCAAAAGAAATAGAAACGAAAACCAGAATGTTAACAACGAAGTAGATATTTTGGCAGCTGTTGAAGCCGATCCCAACGTAAGTGTGAGGGAAATTGCAAATAATCTCGGTTTGCTTATAAATATTCCACCGAAAAAGAGCTATTAGCAGCCGATAGTCAAAAACGAATCACTTGTTGTGAATGAATGTTTAATAAATTTCATGCTGATGAACATTTTTTAGAAAATATTTGATTCACTGACGAATGCACATTTACATTAAATGGAGAACCAAATCGTCAAAATCATCGGTATCAGAGCCAAACTAATCAACATGTGTATGTGCAAGCACATATACAATGCCGCCGAAGTCTTAATGTATGGCTTGGTATATTGGGCGATAATTTAATTGATTCGCTCTTTATCGACGATACTCTGAATAGCAGAATTTATTTAGATATGCTTCAAAATCAAATAGTCTCTGCTATTACTGCAGTAGTTGATAATATCAGAACGATGGAGCAGCTCCTGTTCACTATTCAAGAGAAGTGCAAAACTACCTAAACGAAGTATTCCCCAACAGATGGAATGATCGTGGTGGCTCTATTAACTAGGCTCCAAGTTCTTCAGTTTTGTCACCTAATGATTTTTTCTTATGGGGCTAAACACTAAACGTTAACCTTACTTTTTATTTTATATTTGCTTTGCGTAAATTCTAAATACTTATGCTTTTATACTGAATATTACTTATACAAGGTAATTACTATACCACATTATTTATCCCTAAATACTATTTATTTGCAATAATATTGATAACTAAATGGTGATAGTTGTATTGTGTCAACAAATTCTAAAAATAACAGCAGGCTGACAGTAATGTAATAGTAATTTACGATTCAAGTAACGTTATCAAGCTTTTTACATAACGAGAGGATAGTTTGAATGAACGAGCGACGTTAGGAGCGATTGACACGGTTTATTTTATCCTAAAATACTAATATCTTTTTAAAAAAATAGGATTTTTTTAAATTATATTAATGACACAACAGCAAGACATATATCTGCTATGGCTGTGGTGGTATCACTCAATGCGGTACTGTTATTTTAAATTCTAGATTAGCAAGTTAAGTTTTGTGTCAGTCTGTGTCATACAACAAACAAAACCTAACCTACTAAAACATCGAATTTGACATAGATCAACATTGTCACTAACAATACACGTCTGTACTGCCAACATGTAATTAAATGCTAGTCAAGTATCGTTATGTTATTTTTCTTAACAACACTAGTGCTTAACGCAACTTGTTGCTATGGAGTTATTATCATAATAACATAATAGGATAAAATAATAGCTATTAACATATCTAGGAATGTTATGAGTATCATAACTGCCGCAGATGTTTTGAAATCCGAGCTCGTAGAGCGAGGATTTTAAAACATCTGAGGCTGTTATGATTCATAACATCTGTGATATGTTCAATAGTTTATCGGTTGCTATATGGTTATGGTTGCCATGTAGGGTAATATTCCTTAACCCTACAGATAAGTTATGACCTAGTTACCAGCCCACTTTTGTATATGTAAACAAAGGCTTAATATCCTGAAACCGGTAAATTTGATTAACTCGACTACCTGCTGTTTCAGTTGTGTGAAAATCATATTTTTAGATACAAACACAGCAATAGTTGGTAGTCACTGAGACACACTGTATATCCTAAAAACTACAGCCTTAAAATAATATGTTTTGTTGCTTGTTGCCCTATATTAATTAACTGCAGTCACAATAATGTTCTATCAATTATTTTATACATGCTGACCTATAGCTTTGAAGTTATGTAATTGTTGACAAAGCTAATTGAGAAATTTACATTCAGCTTAATGGGAAAGTCCTTGTAAAAACTTATTTCATTAATTTGCCAGTATTGAAATTACATTGAAATAACAATTACAAATACATTATTCTATGAATGGTGTATTGCTCATATTCTCCAGGAGGCTATTTGTTTGTTTTTTAAAGTTAAAATTCTCTCTTTAATTGCTGTATATTTTCAGAAGTTTTATATTGTTACTGATGCTCCTGGTTTACTGTGTAGATAGATACAAAACATTATCTGAACTCTGTAATTTATTGTATATATACTCAGTTATAGGCAAGCACTCAATTGATGTATTGATAGTATTGCTGTCAATGCCAATGTTCAATCTTAATTTTGGACTTTTAAATCGTTTTTCTTCTCCTTTTTAGTTATCTACAACATAAAAATGAGCATTCCTCATTGATTAGATGAACTAATAAGTGCAGACAAATGCTATAACAAAAACTAAACTTCAAGAAAATAATTATATCATCTATGATGATTCACAGCTTTTTGATCTGGTTCTCGTTTAGCCATTTAGTCCAGTTACTATGTCATATTTGCTTGAAAGTGAACCGAAATTTGAAATTTCTTTTTTGCCGTGTTGGAGGGGTTCAGCAAAGCTTAATCAAGTTGTCGACCAAGATTTCCTATGTGCTATTTCCGCCATCTTAAAAAAAAGGTGCGTTTGATTTTTTTGCGATTACTCAGTTCCCGTTGGCGGTACGTGAAAATCAAGTGGACCTTTTATTTAGAGTTTTGTGTGGTCTACAATTTATGTTCAACTAGTTTTCCACGTACGAGCGATATTAGTCGAGATATCGAACTCGAAAGGAAAACGTGAAGGGGCGGGGTTTTTTTTCGCGCTTCTTCGCTTGTATTTCGTTTCTCGACCTATTTAGCGAAAATGTGGTTATTATAAAACTTGTACAGATTGAAAATACCTGCAATTTGACCTATTATAAATTAAAATGCAACTAAAATTACGACTTGTAGAGCGGACCAAAGTCGTTAAGTCGGCTTTCCTAGACCTCCAACATCCCAAATAAGGAGTTTTAACTTTTGGTTCTTAAGAATTTTTACTATTTAAAAAAAAAAAATTATTATTTTATTCTGCACTCCGCCAACAGCTGTTAGGCCAATTATATGCGTCACTGTACATATTAAACATTGTTCTACGTACACCTCAAGTTCATATGTGACTTGCAGGATATAACAAGTTATTTTGTGTTTTCTGAATTGTAAAAATGTTGAAAACTACTATTTATAAAAAAATAGGTATTTACAATTCCGAAAACTGAGCTTCACTTCTATACAAAAAACCAATAAGGTTTATCATTCATCATCATCAGCGTCAGAGATTAAACCATTTGGTTTGTTCTGATCTCATAGATTAAAGCTGGTCTTCCCAGCGTCTTTTTGGTCATCCGTGGATTCTTCATCCGCCTGTAAGCTGGTAATAAAGCAGTTGTTTCGGTATACGAGAGTCATCCGTCCTATACAGATGTTCCTGCCAAATGGTTCTGTATTGTTTTATTTAGTTACCTAATTTTTGTATAATTTTCTCATGGTGTTTATGGTCCAATATTCTTCTTGTTTGGCTTTTAGTAATCGTTCAATTTTCACGTTTGTATAGTAGTACGGGAACAGCCACAATCTTATAAAATTTAGGCGTGTTTCTCTCCTTGTGTTTTTCAGATATCTTTTTATTGTTCCACACATGTAGTTGAATTTCGCTATTTTGCTGTTGATGTCTCTTTATCCTCCATATCTAATTTTCTATCCTAGATAACTGAAGCACTTGGTTCATGCAATTAGTGTATCATCAATAAATAATTTTCGCTCAAAAGTAATCTTGGCCTTTAAAAGCTATCACCTTAGTCTTTGGAGTAGAGATTTTTAAACTATATATTTTTGATGTTTTGTATAGTTTATGAGAAGAACGGACGACTTCAAAATGTTTAAACTCCTTATTTGGGATGTTGGAGGTCTAGGAAAGTTGATGTAATAATACGATACATGAAATCTAATTATGCGCCGACTTGACGACTTTGGTCTGCTCTACAAGTCGTAATTTTAGTTGCATTTTAATTTATAATAGGTCAAATTGCGGGTATTTTCAATCTCTACAAGTTTCATAATAACCACATTTTCGCTAAATAGGTCGAGAAACGAAATACAAGCAAAGAAGCGCGAAAACAAATCTCGGCCCGTTCACGCTTTCCTTTCGAGTTCAATATCTCGACTAATATCGCTCGTACGTGGAAAAGTAGTTGAGCATAAGTTGTAGACCACACAAAACTCTAAATAGAAGATCCACTTGATATTCACGTACCGCCAACGGGAACTGAGTAATCGCAAAAAAATTGAACGCACCTTTTTTTTAAGATAGCACATAGGAAATCTTGGTCGACAACTTGATGTTAAGCTTTGCTGGACCCCCCTAACACTCAAAAAAAGGAATTTAAAATTTCCGTTTACTTTCCAGCAAAGGCCTTATTTTTGTACATAGTGACTGGACTAATTAGGTGTTGAGGAGATGAACTTGTAACTCTTCTGTAGATTGCTGTCTTTTTGGCTTCTTCAGTTTTTCTTCTTTCCAAGTCTTCGGCGATCTGCCTCTGGCATATTTGTCAGTGGGGGTTGGTTGCCAGGTCTTGTGTACCTGATGGTTTAGATCCTTACGATTTAAATACCCCAATGTCTTAGTTCGTAATGATAGTAGATATAAGAGTTGTAAGGTTTTTCTCTGTTATTGATCTCTTTTCATATTTCATTTTCTGCAATGATACCCCCTACGTATTGTTTTAATTCTCAACTTCCTAGTCTTATTTTGGGCTGTTTTTCTCTGCAGAGTACCAGTATTTTGTCTCGTAACTGTTTATGTTCACATTTCTCACGTCTAATAATTCCAAATCCTAAGTTGATTTGTAGTGATTTTCGGCACAATGTCATCTGTAAAGGGGTAAAACAATCTACCAAAGATGTGTGGAGAAATTGTGTACTTCACACTGAAGAAAAAATTAGGACTTGGTATGAGCGTGAAGGGATTTTAGATGTAACTGTTGATGAACTAATCATGTTGGCAACGATTCAAGTGACTCTAGTTTAGTGTTACGTATATTAACATTAAATCGAATATGATTCTTTCTGTTGTCGAGTGAAGACCTCCCGATAACTCTCCGTCTGTTTGTATCCATCACTACTTTGGTTCAGTCTTCGCCACGATGGACATTATGCATGAGCGATTTGAGGGTATGGTGATCTCTCGCAGAGGTGACGTGACTTGGCCATCAAGATCGTGCGATTTGACCCCGCTAGATTTTTTCTTGTGGGGTTTTCTGAAGTCGCAGGTCTACGCCAATAAGCCGCAATCGACCGATGCCCTCAAAGTCAATATAACTCAGGCCATCGCTCAAATTCAGCCAGATCTATGCGGCAGAGTCATTGAAAATTGGACCTCTCGGATACGTGCCACTGTGAGAAGCCGCGGCGGACATTTAAACGATGTCATATTCCATACATAATGGCATACATGGGCCTTTCAAATAAAAAAAGAATTTCGTTAATATCTCACACACAGCTTGTTTTATTCCATTTCAACATAGACCCGTCCTTATTGGAAAACCCTTTAGTATTCTTCTTTCTATTTTAGGTTAGGTTACTTGCAGTTTTTTAGCTGTTTTTTTTTGTGCTGACCATATTTGAGCCTCATACGTTAACACAAGTGTGATGTAACTGTAGAAGAATTTTTTCTTTGGTTTTAAATTTTCTTCAGCCCATCGTTGTTATTCTCTGGGAAAAATATTACTTGCTGTTAAGTACACTGTCTCCTCTACATAACTGAAGGCACTGTTGTTTGTTGTTATAGATTCTGGTGTCCAGTTAGTTATTAATACCATGAGATATAAAAAAATGATTCTGAGCAGGCCTTGGTATATGTTAAACGTTTGGCAGTACTGAAGTGTATTGTCAGTCTATGTCAAATTCGAGATTAAAAGGTTAGGTTTTGTTTGTTGTTTGACACAGACTGACGTAAAACTTAACCTGCAAATCTCGAATTTTACATAGACTGACAATACACTTCAGTACTGCCAAACGTGTAACACGTATCAAGGCCTGCTCAGAATCATTTTTTTTTATCTCATGGTAGTATCGTATTTTGTTTATGTATTTACAATGCAGTTTTATTACTGACGTCATTAAGTTGGTTTATAATTTTTTGTAGTTGCTAACCTGAGTATGCTAAAACTTTGTGGGCTCAATAATCATTTATATTTATTCTTTTGTTTTGCCATTTCAATTCTTCAAAGTCACATTGAAGAAATATGGGGAAAGAGGTTCCTCCAGTTTCATTCTTCTTTGTATATTCAATTTTAGTCCATCCTTCTTAAGTTTTATGTTTGCTTTCAGCTCGTTATAAGCGGAATTTATTATTCCGCTATATTCGTTTTCAATTCTCTACTTAATCAGAGCTTGAATCATCAGATCATGTTCTAGTGAATCAGATGTTTTTACAAAATTTAGTAGAGCTAGATCACTGGTATATGAAATTCGAAGTCTTTTTTTGGATTATTGACATGAAAAGCTTATACATATAAACTTAACATAAGGCTTGTAGGTCTATAGTTGGCTATATCTTCGAGGTCCGTTTTCTTATAGATCAAAGTGATGTTGGAATTTAACCGTTGTTTAGGAAGTGTTTCGCATAGAATGTGTAGTTTTTATTACTCTTTCGTTTTTTGTCTCTTTGTGTTCTTTTCTATTTGACTGATTTTTGCCTAGAAATTGAACATTATTAAGTTGTGTTTTGTGGTATTATTTTTTTCTATATCTTGGTCCAACCTCTAGAATTTTTCATTGGGACATACAGATAAAAAATTGTCATTTTTGTTTAAATTTTGAAATTTTCCATTCTTTCTGATATTCCTTTAAATTTAATTATAAGCTCGGTACTGACTTGAGGATATTTACGTGCACACAGGTTTGTGCGCATAAAAATGCTCAAGTCAGTACCGAGCTATAGATTTTACTATTTTTTTTTAATGTTGGTCCCAATTGTGTTTTAATGCCTCCTCCAGTTCCAGTACTTTATCCCGTGAAAGGAGAGAATTTTTACATTAAATGTGCGTCTGTACGAGTTATGTCTTGCTATGATTTTTATGGGAGTTTTGATCTTTTGCTTCTCTGTTGGCTGTTCTGGGGAGTGTTTGATTAATAGTTCGATTAAAGTAAATTTGTTTGTGCATGTTGGGTTAGGCATCATATATTGATTGAGGTGGTGGTTGTAGTTTTTTTGAGGATACAAGATACGAATACAAAAATAACATACTTATTAAGTAAATAAATAAACATGCGTTGCTACGGTGAACAGTTTTCTTGGCGTAAAGACATTTTCTTGTCTAAAGCTATAAAAATTACAGTGTTTTTTGTGGATCAGTCATATGTCGTTGGGATTGGTGATTGAGAGACGCTGTATTAAATGGCCATGCCTGACGTAATTGCTTAAATTTTAGAATCACACACAGATTTCTGACAGCTTCAATACATTAGAATTGTTTTGCAATAATTAAGGTCTAGGGATTTTGTTTGAAAAAACTACGCCAACGTTAAAATGATATAATAAAACTGCACTTTTTCCATTTCTTTCTTTATTTACTAACCCGCTCTGTATATAAGTTATGAGGCCGAATTAGATCTAACTCTTTAGCAATTTGAATTATTTATTTCTTAATAATGGCTGTAAACGAACAAAGTAAACTTTGCACTATTTGTCTAATCCATTTTCTTTACAGCAACTAGCCATGGCCGTGTCGGCAGCACAGCAGGCGGTAGTAAATCAGGCTAAACAGGACGCGCTGAACCACGCAGCAATGTTGCAAAGGTTCCAGCGGCCGGCGGGGCCCCCGATGATGGCTATGCCGGGCACGCCGGTCACCAGTATGCCGCTAGTTATGCGCCACACTATGCTTCCCGGCCCTCCCACGTTCGTGGGTGCTAACCTTATGCGACCTCCACCGCTCGGTATGCCGCCAGGTACGTGAAGTAGTTGTTAAGTGATGGCGAACTGGACCGTGCTGTTTATTATGATGACTGTAAGACATAGGTTACGATAGGGCTTGTGCGGAAAAGATTTGAAGCTGTTCGTGTTTTGTTTTTTTTGTTCGCAACGGTAGGCTACTATACCTAATGTTATACTTACTTAGGTTATGCAGTACCGTCTTGTATTTATTGCGTTGTTTCCATTTTTAGGCTTTGATTAAGTGGTTTTTGTTGAAGATTGAAAATGTTGTATTGATGGTAAGTGCCTCTCTGCTTTTTGAACTCCAATTTCTAGTTACCAAACAATAAAGTGTCGTATATAATAGGACAAAATGTGCTAAAGTGTCGCTAAAAATGGAAAAAAACGCTGCTCGTTTAGTTTTAGGTAATCCTTCAAAGTATTACGTAGTTTAATGAAATGAGTACTGAACTTTTCCTTAGTTATGAATTTTGTATTGCCAAACTAATATTGTAAGCAAGTGTATTTAAAATACAGAAGAAGTTTTCATAACACTTGTCTGTTTTACTGGTATCTTCTGGAAAATTTTGTTTTTGTTCACTGTTAGCAATGTTGTTGAAGTAGTAGAAAGACATTTAATGTGCCACAAAGCCACAGAATAATGGGCAGGAGCGGGAAAATAGCAATGGTTTTGTGGGTACTTTTAATGAAAATGCTTTATATGTTTTCTGAAAAGGAATTTGAATGAAATGAAGTATTTACAGTGTTGCTAAATTAATATTGAATTTGTCACGAAAGTCTCTTACTCAAATGCATTATATATTTTTTTGTAACTTTGTACAGTATGGTTTGTAAGTAGGTAACAGAAATACTTGGGTCATTTTATGTAAAGTTAAATGCAGTCTCATTCTGCAGATCAGTTTAACCTCGAGTAAAATAACCGGTTAAACCAGTCTAGTAAGTCTTGTCGTCTCTATAACTGCTTAGACGTACTAAGAAGCTAAAAGAAGGAGAATATAAATAAGAATGTGTTGCAGTATTTCACGGGAAAATAAGACTGCATTAATGAACTCTATTCCTGAAACAGTCTTTGTTGATGCATGACTTATTACTGATCAATGAAGTTTTATGTGCTCTTAGATCTCAAATTCCAACTGCTTCTTAGAGTTGTTTTATAAGGTTTAGATTTTACCAAAATAATTCTGTCTTATGTTTATTAGTGTAGAAATTTTGAATTTTGGCCAATAAATTCACTATGCTTTACTAATCCTACAACGACTTGTGGCTTCGCAGTTGCTACCTGATACCTACTATTAACGTATTTTACTTATCTTTTGTTCTTCGAACGGGCTTCTTGTGTTTGCTTGTTTGGTTTGTAAAATGTTATTATGTTTGGGTTTGTTTTCCGTTTTTAATTTACCAATGTAGAATTACCCATGTTTATTTCCTATTAAATTTAGCTGGTACCTGTTCCAGTAGCGAGTAATTTCCACTACAAATTGGATTCCTAGTGAGCATAAATTGTAAATGTTTAAAACTGTTTAAAAATCATGCTTTTCTTTCCTTGCCTTAGAGTTACAGATTATACTACATACATGTCTCCTTATTTACAAACTTCTGAGTGATTTAGTTGCCCTTGTTTCACTTACTATCTTTATTATGTTCTTACCTTCTGATTTTCGGTCGTCCTCTTGCTCCTTTTGCCTTGTTCGCTCATTTAAAACTTTGAAATGTTATATAGCTGATCGTATAATCACGGTTTGTCTCTTTTTTGTTCAGACTGATTTTAGTATGATTCTCAGTATTTTTCTTTAACATTCTTGTCATTATAATGTCCAAAAACTGTAGTCCAGAAAAATCTATGGAAAATACGAAAAATTACACAATGCTAAATCACTTGGAAGTTTCAGAATCTGCCCGTTGAATGTGTTGGCTACCTTCAAGAAAGGACGATGAGGTTCAAGAAAGAAAGGTGTTTTTGTTGATTCAATCATAGTCTAATGTTTAAATAAAATTAATATCGCAATTCAAGCAAGAATGATCAAATGGTACCACAGAATTGTTGAATTCAGCTTATGTTTTCGTTGTAGTGGATTAATAAACATTTTGATCGCTATAATAAGCATTAAAAACCATGTACAGTCGGCTCTACAAATTTTGCAGATGTGATCAATAATTAAATGAGGATAGTGTTAAGAGTTAAAGTTTGAGTAGCTGATTTATTTGCTGGGTTTCTTAAATGCATCAACAGCAATTTGAATGATCACTCCCTTATATCAGCCTTAAATAATTGAACATTGACATAAAATTTTATTTGGGCAAGAGACTTTTGTGATAAATCGCCTCAAAAAGAAACAAGTTCAAGCATGATTACATACAAACTCTTTTCTTACATTTATTCTGTGTGCAAATGTAGTCTATACGTAATGGTTCTAAGACTGTGTGTTTAAACGGCGAAACGAAAGTGTACAAATACATGTGGTAACGATGTGCACGTATGCGACAACGTACTGACTTTTCTTGTGTTTGAAGATCGGACACGGTGGGGCGGTGTGGTCTCGGCCAGGTACTCACGCACTCTGTGTTCGCATGCTGCATCATCTCTGTCACTTGCTTAGTTTGCCAATGGTTTTATTGTCATTGATTGCATTATTATTCATCTGACTGCGTATATTACTTATGGTGTTGGAATATTGTCATTTCAGCCCCGACAAACCACTATTTTGGCTCTGCTGCCGAAAACTAGTATTCCGCCAAACAACCAGTTTATGCCTGAGCATAAAATTTTGGATTTTTTACATCCACATTCTTGAATCCAAAGGTTAGGTAATTTTTGTGAGCATTAAAAAAGCTTAATTTTTTTAATAATCTTGTAACATGTTTATTAAAAACACTGCAAGATGTGAGGTTTGTCATCATTGGTTGCTCGATTCAATATACTTTGAGTATACCATCGAGTACGGTCCGAGTTTCTGCGATATTGAAATGTAGTTAATTGTTAACAATCTTGACCTGTTTATTGGGTAATTATTTATATGTACATGTACAGAGTGTTTCAGCCCAGGTTGAGCAGAGAAAATGTTAATATCGGTTGTATATAGGTTGTTCAAGAAATGGCAATGAAACACAAGATAGCCATGTAGCCTGATTAATTCTGAGGGAAAAAATTTTATTAAAAAAGTATGGTTTGCTGAGTTTACTCACATAAAAAGAAGAAATTTAAATTTGACAACATTAGAGGATTGGATATTATAACGAGAGATCAATAAAAAACCCAATTAGGGCAGGCTGTGATATGTGTTATACGTTTGGCAGTACTGAAGTGTATTGTCAGTCTCTGTCAAATTCGAGATTTGCAGGTTAAGTTTTGCGACAGCCTGTGTCAAAGAATAAACAAATCCTAACCTACTAATCTCGAATTTGACATAGACTGACAACACACTTCAGTACTGCCAAACGTATAACACATATCACAGCCTGCCCTAATTGGTTTTTTTATTGATCTCTCTGTATTATCCAATAAATAATGAAATAACCAGTAAAATAATTCGATTAGGTAAGCACTGTTGCTTAATTAAACATTGATTTGACAAATCTGAGGAAATAATTTACTGAAATTTTAGAAATAATATAAACTTGTGAGCTTTTGAGGTTTTCTCTATGAATAAACTTGGCTTGGCATTCTTGCCATATTTGGTATAAGTATTACAATTCTTGTTTTCGGCAAATTTTTAACAAGGAAATCTGCACTGTTAGTGCTTTTAATTGTTGCTGTAATGTATAAAACATATATTTGTTAACAAATTACCACTTTTTTCATAATTTGTTATACTGATGTCCCGATTTCTGGTACTAAAGACAGTAAGCAATGAATAGAAAAAAGTATTAGAATTTTTCATTCAGAATTAATCAGGCTGCATGACTACCTGGCATTTTATTGTTATTTGTGGGATATTTTGGTTGAGAGTTGAAGGTTTTTTTTTTTTTGCTAAATCAAAAGCTCTCATTTCTTCTGCAAGGCTTTGAAGACAAAAAACTGTTCAATTCCGTTAGAAAATGTTTGGAAGCTCTATTTATATTTATAATCGTCTTTTTCGGAAAATGTTTATCATGCTTAAGTTTGGAAATTTAAATTAACTCTAAACATGGCATGCAAAAAGTATGTTTTCTAATATTATGTGTCTTACCATATAAAAATTTAAAGAATGTGGCATTTTAGTATAAGCATGAAGCGTGATAATTGTTAAAAAATTTTATTTTGTCAAGTTTAAGTGTTATATATAGGGTTATTCTAAAGTTACTTGGGGACTTTAAACTATTGTAACTCTTGTATGAATTAGCTAATTTTAAAAATAAAAACACATTTAGAATTGTGAAGAACCGGGATTTATTATAAAACATACAAATTAAGTTAAATGTTGAATATGACCACCATTTTCCTGCACAACAAAAAGAAGCCTTTCTTCTAAACTATGTATAGAATTTTTCAATGTATCTTGTGTAGTTTGTTGGGAAATTGTCTGTTTCAATTCTTGTAAAGTGGTAGAATTAGTCATAAACACTCTTTCTTTAAGATAGCCCCATAATCAAGAATCGGCGGGGTTCGTATGGGGTGATCTGGCAGACCAAACATGAGGAAAATGTCTGCTAATTATTCGATTTTCAAAAACATTTTGAACAAATTTTTTCACTGGATTGTAAATATGAGGTGCACCATCTTGCATAAAAATAATATTTTCTGTGTCATAATTTTGTAATCTAGAAATAACAACATTTTGAAGCGTGTTGAAATAACGATTATTATTAACTGTCACGGTTTGCTTTTGCCCATTGGTAATTTCTTCATAAAAATAAGGTCCTACGATAAACTGCAACACTGCAACTTTAGAGTAATTAAGTCCTTGTTGAACGATAGTATGAGGATTATTCTCTGACCAAAGTGTTTACACCACCATTTAATTGAAAATGTGCTTCATCGTTCCAAAAAATGTTATCTATCCACTGGGGATTTACCTGAATTTCTGCTAAAGCACGTAAAGCAAATTCATATCTGTTCTTTATCTTTGTCTTTAAGTTAAAAAAAAATGTGCATTTTATAAAGGTACATATTGAGAACTTTTCTGAGAACGCACCATGCTGTGGTATAACTCATTGGAAAAGACTTTGTAACTCATAACTCAAGATGCACAGGATATTCCATATTCATTAGCGGTAGCTAATTCTCGAGTTTGTTGAAGATTTTCAGCAACAGTTGTGGCGTTTGCTTTTGGTCTACCAGTTTTTTTCTTATTCAAAACGGAACCAGATGTTTAACGTCCCAACTCTAAATTGTTTATGCTCATTTGACACTCATAATAGCATTGAATCAAACTCATATGAACACGAAGATCTAAAACCATGGTATGACGTTTATGTACATAAATAGCGCAATACTTTAACATACAGAAATTATTATTTCATTGCACTTTTTTTAAACAAAATTTAAAACAAAATACGTATGGGCACTATATTTAAATCCTAATCCTTCCTAAGTATAAAGCTGCCATCAATTTTTAAATAAGTGAGTATATGATTAAGCTACAGCAATTCAAAGTCCCCAACTAACTTTAGAATAACCCTATGTATAAAAAATGCCTGTTCTTTTTAGATAATTTACTGCAAAGGAAACAAAACATAATTTAGATTTCTTATTTATTATCATGTGAACAAAAGGTTTTTTTTTTCTGCAGATAAATGAATGAAATCTTAAAACAGGTAACTTACCAATTGCAACTACAATCTTTCTCAATATTTTTGTGAAATGACAACTTCGTATTTTAACAGAATTTGGAGAACTCTGCTTCACACTTGGAAGTTATTTTCAGAAATTAATTTGTGAGTAGAAGCAAATCAGCAGAGCCCTTATACGTCAAAATAAAAATTGTGTGACAGATTGAAGTTTAAAAATTTTTAAATTCGAGGCACTTTCATTTGGCACTTTGATCTTATGAAAAATAAAGATTGTTTGGTGTCCAATACCTAATCTTATGGTTGTATAATATAGCAGCACTGTGATTGCTTACATACTGTGCATGCACAAAATCAAGCAATCACATTAAGTCTTGCATTTTTTTTTCATATTGGAAATGGGAAAAAATAAATAATGTTACGTTCTTAACGTTCGGGCTATTTAAAATTATACGACAAACATGGGTTCAAATATTTATTTACAACAATGAATTATTACGATTATTGTTTACAAGCACATGCGAGAATTATCAAGCAGAACACAAATTACTTTTAAACTACGGCACTATTTCTAACAACTATTATTATTTATTTATATCACTCTTAAACACTAACGATTATATATTTATTTCTATTAGTTATATGTACACGCGTTTTTATTTATATGGGGGCTTCTAACAAGCCTCGACGTGAGTTCGAACTGCCGCAGAATTATTTCAGAACTGCCTGGGGGTGAACTCCGCCCGCTTATATATCACGCCGGTAATTTTCTTCCAGAAGCCTCCAGAATTCTCGGCAACAGTGACGTGTCGCGTCAGGGCTGCTCTAGCATCGACTGGAAAATGATTCACCAGCGTACACCTGCGTTCAAGGCCGCCCATCGGCGGCCTATGATTCACGCGCCGGCAGCCGTCTCTGGAATTTCTAGTATAATCGAGGCATCGGGGCAAATAACCGTCAGCCGAATTGTTACAATAATAAAATTCTGACAAACATAAAAATTTTCAAAAATTAATAACTTTTGTTTGTCGTAGGTTTTTTAAAGTCAACTTCCACACTTGGCAGGGAAGTTATTTAGATGTATCAGGGTGTATTTTAAAGTATAAACAAAATATTACATACAGTTGAAATGGAATTGATTAATTCTGTTGAAATGGAAAGAAGTTGCTAATATTACTATACTGTATGTTGGCTTACACACCAACTGTAGGGGAATTTCAATGGTAAATCTTTGATATTTAATTATTTGCTGTATAATAAACACATTTTTTATTTTAACTTGTTATACATCGTATTTACACTTTGAAACATAAGTGGAACGGTACAAGGGGTAAAATAAAGTTTAGTTTTATTAAAACAAAATAAATAATGTGTACCTGCAACTTCCACTCTCGCTGAAATTTTTACAGTGCAAAGTCCTCTTTAGGAACTTTCCAAAAGTGTGCAAAACACCCTCGTTGTGATTTATGGGAGGTGGCAGTTAAAATGTAGAAAAGTTAAAAATGTGAATTCTTTGATCATTTTTAGTCCTAAATTATTCTATGAGGAAAAACTAAATATAGTATATAGTGATGTAAAAAAACGAGTTTTTTGAAATCGAATAAGAAACATTTTTTGTTTTTTATTAATTTTTTAATTGGTGGCACATTTTGGTAGGTCTGCATGGCGCAAATGACATTTAAACTTATTTTGATTTTACATGCTCTTTAAAGTTCAAGAAGACTACAGCACAAACTAGACAAATGTTTAAGAAACAAAAGTAAAATTTGTACTTACTGCCTACTCGTATTACGTATTATTCTATAATTGACGAATCAAATTACGTTAGCAATTCATCAGTCATCAGACAGTGACATGGGTAAACTGCATGAATACTGACTCCGAGTCAATTGAGGAGTCAGCCATTACTGTTAGCGAGTAATTTCTGTGTTATTATAATTTCTATATCCACTTTGGCTATGAAATGTAATGCATTATTTTTCTTTAGAAATATTTGGTTTTTTTTGTTATAAATTCTATAATTCACTTTACTTATAAAATGTATTATTTTTACTTAGAAATATCTGTTTTTTGTTTTTCCAAAGAATATTACTTGTTATTCACTACACTATAATTGTGAAAAAAGTATTTAAAAAAACCACACCGCTTTGTTTTTTTTTTAAACAAACTTTTTTGTTGTTGCATCACTAAGAGTAGAACGGATAGAATAATGACAAATTTTATATGTGGTAGCCACATATTTAAAGAAAACTATTTGGGAGTAACTGTAAATAGGAAAAATTTAAAAACAAGATAAAAACCAGAAGACAATTACATGATATGCTACATTTTATTGTAATAAACAAGTGTTGAAAAATAAGAAGTTAAAAGAAAAGACCAAAAATAAGAATTTATAAGATATTAACAACACCAATACTGCAATAATTACATATGCAACAGAAACAACGACAATAACTGAAAAATAAGAAGAAAATCTTTAAATACTAGAAAGTAAAATGATAAAAACAATCACAGGACTAAAAAAAAGTGAAAATGAATGTAGGCAGTTAATAAATTATGAATTGGGTAAAAAAAAAATAATAAGAGTTATTAGTTGTTATGGACAGATTTATATACAAAAGTGAGGGGAAAACAACTTCAACCCTTTTGCTATAAGAAAAATTTTGACCTTGCGAAATCTTATGTTTCCTGTAGTAAATGTGAACTAAAGATATGCGGATTTGTCCGCTTGCAATAGTGAATGTGCACTAAAGGGTTGCGGATTAATATGTTTCCCACTGTTAATATCAGAAGTAATGCGCCGCTTTTTTACATTTCCCGGTCTTTATTTACAATTTATCAATATCATTACAAATCAACCACCCAGGTGGTGTAGTGAGTAGAATGCTAGGATTGTAATAAACAAGTGCTTGGTTCAGTTCCACAAATAGGCAGAACTGTTTCAGCAATCAACTGGATCGGTACTGTGCCCCATGACCATTTGTCATTGGGATACAATTAACGTTGCTTTCCTCTGGATACTAGTCATGAGGTAAAGTAACAAGACTACACACAACACATATATACACACATTACTTGGAAGTACTTGGAAGTAGCGCGATTCAAAAGTCAGTAAGCTTCAACTAACCTAACCTAATGAAATATAATCTATAGAAAACTAAAAATTCAATCACGATTTTAAGACTCAAAAACGAAGAAATAGTCAAATTAGTTTTTTGCCGGTGTTTCATTCATACCTTACCTCATTGATGAGTAGAACTGATTTTTGGTAAAATGGCAGTTTTAGCCTCCTAGATTTTCATCTTCTATATAAGAGGAAAATGCAAGCACTATTATTCTGTTACTCTTTGATTTTATTCACAAAATATGAAGTTATTTTCATTTGAACTCTTAACAGAAGCATTTAATAATACGTAGGGTTGCCATATTTGAAAACAACAATTTTGGGATAAGCTTACGAAAATGGAGGGGGAAGGGTGCTTGTGGGGAAAAAGTAATTCAATACTCGATTTTTTAAGTTTTTTTTAATTTGTTCGTAGTTAATTTTACAAATTCTAGAAACTAAATACTAAAGAAACACATTAAACTATTATTCGCAAAGAAAACTAATAATAAAATAAATTTAACTGCAACACTAATACGAAGATTTAATAAAAATGCCAACTTCACAGTTTGTGGTTATTGATATATTAGACACTAGCTCTACCATCAATTCACATTTGCATCTGTTTCTGTTACAGTAGCAATAGTTTCATTGGAGTTCTTGTATCAATCATATTTCTTGGACCTTTCTATTTTGTTTATTATTATATTAATAATTAATCGCCTATTTCAAAAAGCCTTCGAAACTCAGATTCCATAATAGCTAACAGCTACATACTTTTTTGTTATACAACTAGTTCTAAATTATATTTGAGGTATTGAACCAGAATTTGCAGAAATCGCTCGAAATCGGTAAAGCGTAAAATTTTCTTGGAAAATCGGGACATTTTGGGACAACATTTTGTTTCGGGACAACTAGCTCCAAATCGGTACAATCCCAAAAAATCAGGACGTATGGCAACCCTAATAATACGGCTTTTTCATATATGTTTTTTAAGAGAAATAATACGACTAATATCCAACCCATTGCATGTGGCCCATGTTAATACGGTTTGCAGTGCTTCCATAGCAGCTGGGTGTGTTGTTTTATTTTTCATGGTCCTGATGATACTTTCTAACATTTTTTAACTTTAGAAATTTTACAGTTATAGGGCCGGTTGCAGAAAGCAATGTTAAGTCTGGTGTTAGCTAACATCGCGTCAAAGTGAACAAAAACGAATCAAATCTCAAATGCTTACGGTAACTAATACATTAGTAAACAAAATTTGATGCGATTTTGTTCACTTTGACGCGACGTTAGCTAACACCAGACTTAACATTGCTTTCTGCAACCGGCCCTTAATCTCACAAATCTACACAAAGCAAAAACATAAAAAGATTTACAGAAGCTACACCTTCACGCATGAATAATAAACATTCAGCAGCTTAAAAAGCAGGTCAGGGCAAGTTTGCATTATTTAGGGGAATTCCAGAAAGAATATAGGTTACTACGATGTGTAGCATGTAAAAGATCCCTTGCTAGGGTTGGAACTCCTTAGTCTCGGCAAAATTCTAAATAGGACAAAGGTACCTGGTACTCTGCATGCCTAGACCTTGTCCATAGGGTTGGAAAGAAGGGCCTACGAAGAAACGAAAAAAAGTAAAGATTGGTGCAGATTACAGATTATGAATGACTAACTTGTGTTTACTAATAAACATTTAAAAATTCTAGTTTTGCGGAAGTTAAAAAAAAGAGTTGTTTTCTGGCATTGAGATTGTTCAAATAGCTAAAATTAACACACGATAAAAAAATCTCATTGAGATCGTACTTAATTTCCGAAAAATAGCACTTTTTGATTGCGACAATTTTGAAAAACACCATTTTCCAACTAAGTAAAAATCACTCCGCATATCTGGTAGGGGCTAAATAGGTTTTCAGATAAGCATAAATTATTGCTGTTAAAAGTTGTTTTGAGTAATCTTCTTCTTCTCCTGGGGAGGAATCCATATACCATTAGGGTGTCGGATGTTTTGCGAAATCAAAAGTAAAAATTTTTCCCATTTGATGCTACCTTTTTGGCGGTCACTATATATTTTTCTCTACAAAAATGTTATCAGTTTAAAATAATTAGGGAAGCAAATAAACATTAAGAATTTACCATTAAAATTCCTTTGGAGGGCAAGCCAATTCTACACCTTCCATTTTATATACAGGGTGGGCTATTTTAATCGACGCATTCGAATATCTCCGTTGGTAAGCTGAATAAAAAAAAATTGTGCAGACAAAAGTTATTCAGAACGATGGGGGTAGGGTTGTAAGCAAATTTTTCTAACAATGTCATGTCACAGAAAAAACGAAAATGACGGTCATGCCATTTATTTTTATGACACCCTTATTATTTATTTTTTGTCAATTTAAATTTCTGACTGTCAAAAAAATATGTGACCGTCATTAAAATATATGACAGTCACAATAATATCAGCTGACTTTTATTTACTGCTTCGGGGTTCAGACAAGCTAGAAAAATTGACCATTTTACAACCCTAGATGGGGGTCATTTGACTGTACTAATAACTTTGACCTTGGCGTCAACTGTCAAGGTCATTTGAAGGTCAAACTCTTTTTTATGGGAACCCCTATTTTTGACGCCGGATTCGGAAAGAGCGGAAAATTTTATGTCCAAAATGATAGTTTATAACTCGTTGGAGTGACCTTGAAAAGGTCAAATTGAGTTTAAATGTTGAAAATTCGTCCAGAAGCTGTTTTTTCGAATTTGGATGATTTAAGAGCGAAAAAATATTTGAGTAGACTTAAGGGGACAATAACCTTGACCATCTTGTCCTTTAGCTCAACTGTGAAGGTCATTCGAAGGTCAATGTGATTTTTTTTTAATAAAAAGGCTCACTATTGTCCTTAAATCTTATTTTTAGTATTACCCAGAAAGAATGACATGGACGTAGTAAGCTCTGTTTTCTTTGGGGTGCTTGTTTCCCGTGAGTCCCCTTGCGTCTCACTACTAATACTAGCATTATAATTATTGTTAAAACAAAAGTTCAAAGATGCTTCCATTTGCTTCAAGATACAAATGTAAACGCTTTTGAAAGTTTCGCACTTTCGATTGACCTTCACAGTTGACCTAAAAGACAAGATGGTCAAGGTTATTGTCCTTTAAGTCTACTCAAATATTTTTTCGCTCTTGAATCATCCAAATTCGAAAAAACAGCTTCTGGACGAATTTTCAATATTTAAAGTTGATTTGATCTTGTCAAGGTCACTCCAACGAGTTATCAACTATCATTTTGAACATAAAATTTTTCGCTCTTTCCGAATTCGGCGTCAAAAATAGGGGTTTCCATTAAAAAAAATGATTTTGACCTTCTAATGGCCTTGAAAGTTGACGCCAAGGTCAAAGTTATTAGTACAGTCAAGTGACCCCCATCCTCCTGAATAACTTTTGTCTGCACAATTTTTTACTTCCTTTTACAATAAAGGAAGTATTGGATTCACCCCAAAAATTCGAAATTGAGTTTTCAACAAATCTTCACGTTTCAGAGTCCCCTGATCCCAAAAAACATATTTTTTTTCATTGGTCTGTGTGTCTGTGTGTCTGTCTGTGTGTCAGTCTGTCTGCGTGTCTGTCTGTCTGCGTGTCTGTGAACAGAATATCTCAAAAACGAAAAGAGGTGTGGGGTTGAAACTTCATATATATGTTTTGTGTACTATGTAGATGCGACAGCAAGCTTTTGAAGAAAATCGCATAACCGGAAGTAGGTGTTTACTCTTGTGATTTTTCAGTTTTTTTCGATTTTTTCAAAAACGGCTCTAACGATTTTTTTCAAACTTCTCATTTTTATTACATTTTTAATGTGTATTGATGTGAGATATGTGATTTTCCAGTTGGATACTTCTAAACTGGATTTCTTGTGTTTTTTTTTTCTATTTTTTTTATTAACTCCTATTTTAAATAGAACACCCGGTATATTATTACATTTTTGAATTCAGCTTGAAATTATAAAGAAAATTTGTCTCCTCACCTAACGCTCTATTTTGCACCGTTTTTGTAGAATTGGCAATTTTTTCAAAATTTTGACAAATGCTTAAAAATTGAAAATCAAATTTTTGCCTAATTATAAGATCACTGTAAAAGGAAGTTATGTGCGTGTATCACATCAGATTGTTTTGATTCGGCTTACCAACGGAGATATTCGAATGCGTCGATTAAAACGGCCCACCCTGTATAACTCGGAAAATTTCAAGATTAGAACAAAATTTTACTGAGCTTGTAAAATAAACAGGTCATGGTATTTTTTACTTAAAATAAAACCAGAAATATTTGAATTCACCCTCTCCATATTGAAAATTAAACTTGTGAAGCTTAACTGCCAAAACTATTTCCCAAAAATATTGTCAGATTTTAATTACAACAAAATTACTAAACTGTAGCTTGATCTTCTTACCGTACAATGCAACCAGACAACAGTTTCATTTCGAATTTTTTTATGTTTAAAGATTTGTGATACGAATGCCACCTTAGTGGGTTTCAATCGCTTATGATCTCTGTGTGTTAACTGGTAATACATGATGACTTACCTAAATACTATTGCAGTGTTTAAATAATACAAAATTTAATTAAGGAATATGAAATTTGAGTAATACCTAAGTATCTAATTGAAATTGTATTGTAAAGTAATTGAGTGAACCCGTGCATGCCTAGACAGATACTAATGCTCAAGTATTGTGGATGAAATTGTCTAAAGTTTTAGTCTCGTCGCGTATTGTGCGACAATCTAGTGTTACAGCGACATCTTCCTCACATAGAAACATAATCAACATTGTACAAAGACCACTTGACCTTTACTGTGTGAATTTCGTAGATTCTCATATAGCTGTGTGTCTTATAAATGTTAGGCTTGAAATTTATTTTCCGTTGTCGGTTCAGGTAAGTATTCTGTATTAGTTTTTTAATGCAAGGTTGATCTTAATCTTAGTTGATAATAACCCGCAGGTAGACGAAAGCGCTTTGTGCCTGCTGTTTGTAAACAAATGACAATATTCGAACATCCGCTTCCGAGCAGCTTGTAGCTATCTCAATGTGATTGATGGTCTTTTGTCACAGGACTAATCGGAATGCCGCCGGGAGTAATGTACGGAGGGCCGGTCTTGCCCGGAGGCCCTGTGCTGACGCCCATGATGCAGCCTCGGTTCAGATGATCTCCGGTCTACCTGATCTACCACCCGCAAGTTTGAAATAGTTTATGTTCATTTCTAATATTAACCGATAAGTCGAATCGCATTTGTGGATGATACCACGACCGCTTCGGAACTGCACTGTTGCGAGCTGCAGTTTTGAGGGTCGATGTAGGTTATGTTTAAGCTCAATTCAAATCAAAAGATTTTTGACAAGTAGAAAATTTCGCTAAATTCAAAAGTGCATGTTTTTCTGTTAATTCGTTCGACTTGGATCTATGTATTGACACTTTTTATTTTTGGCAGGTTACTCAGTAACTTTTTACCCCAAACGGTATGTAATTTATAATTGTTTACTATCAGTCAATCGTTGTTTAATCGACACACTAAAGGTTAGTGTTTTAAACTATTTTAGGTGCATACGCAAAAACTTAATCATGCTTTAGATTTTAAATCCTCTTGTATGCGAAGCAGCAAAATAATTATTCCTTACTCTTTGAAATTGTTGTTACAAATTTTCTCTTTTGTTTGTGATTTTTTAAATTTTTGTTTGGAGCAAGCGCAACGTTAATAATTCGAAAAAAGGGAATAATAGTTTTTGCTCTGCCTAGAAATTCACGGATTCAGGTTTGTACTACTTTAATTTCTTTTTTTTAAATTTACGTTCCGTTTATGTTAAATTTATAAAGGTAAGATTCTTTTTATTTTTAGTTACTAAACTTAGATCAAAGTTAATTGCACCAAGTTGCAGATTTCACGAACATAATAACATACACGGTGGCTCAGGAAATTTTTGATTGTTCTAACTGTTTTGGAGCTTTTGGGTGCCTAAATGTACAAGCATGAAAAGTTGCCTGTTTGACAGAGCGAGTCGCCGCCGTGTCTTATAGTAATGCACTTAAAACTAGCAACGATTTACTGCTTTAAATCCTACGACATTTTCTTAAGGTAGGTTGTAGTAGAAGTGCTACCACACAATCAAAACTATTATAGAACAGCTGAGTATATGCAATTTACTATGAAACGTTAATTATTAGCCGCCACATCCACACTGCCGTTATGTTAATTTCCGTAAAGGTACGACGGCTTTTACTATACTACTTCACTCTGGTGCAAGGTGTAATGGACGTAAACTTTCATATATTTAAACCGTTCTCTAGGAACTTGTGCATCCTGACTATGTATTGTTTGTTGGTACCTGTCGTTAAATATATGAAAATTTATTTGGCAATATAATTACTGGGTTGTTACGTAGAGGCAGGCGACTTTCATGTCACAGCGGACGCTGTTGGATTGATGACCCCCTGTTTCTGGTGCTTCACGATTATGGACCCTCGGCAAGGGGGCATTTTTAAATTTAGACAAAATATTAATCGTTGACATTTCGTTTGACTGAAACTTGTTTATAGAAATTTAATTGGCATTGTATTAATTGCTTGTTAGTAACACTGTTAAATCCTGTAATATTTACTTACAGCATACACTTGTGTACTGTAGCTTACAACTAAATTAGTTTTAAAAATGTTCTCTTGTTAGTGACCCTTTAATTTATGCAAAAATATTAGTAATGGTAGATTAATTACAGCCACATTCTAAACAATATTTTGCAATGCATTGTATAGAGACATATTGTAAATAGGTCGAGCATCATATGGCAGAGAGAATTCCATTTTTATACTAAACGCTGCTCCATATGCCACTAGCCACTCTTATAGCATTAGAATCGTAGAGCGCCCTGAAACAGGTGATGTGTAATGTCACAGCGACGGCTGATAATGTGTTAGTGAGGCCATGCTGTTGGGTCCCAGTCCCCTGCTAAACGAAATTGTGGCTTGAAAGACAGGCGATTGACGGGTTCCCTTTGAACCCGCCGATCACAGGGTTTGCCTGTTGGACCAGAGGGGTGTAGGTTGTCCGAAATGGAGCGCTTTGGGCAGCCTGCTACTAACGGTCCCCTGTTTCACTGCTGTAAATGTATTTGTTTTAAACTAGTAAATGTTTATCAATATGGTGTAAAATATGTTTCTCGTAAACCAATAAACGATTTTTAAGTAGGCGCTGTGTTTTATTTTTTTTTCTACCAGCGAGGTTGAAGATTGGGGTAAGTAACTAGAATAATCAGTGTCTAGTATTCATAGATATTCATATACATAATTTGTAGCTTACTTTTGGCGGTATTTAATATTGTTTTAAGGTACTTCACTTAGAAGTACTAATTAAATTATTGAAAATATATTTGTCAAAATTCACTTGATGTGTGAAATTAGTGTGCATAAGTTTATTTAATAACTAATCTATAATGTAAGGGTGAAATTAATTACAAAAATTCTGTAGGTTGTGTCAGAAAAATATAAAGAGATGCATTCCAATCCTAAGAGGAATGTGAACGTTCTATTTATTTCAAAATATTATACAAATTAATAGCTACTTGACAAAAACCAATGAGCATTACATTAATAAATGATTGAAATATAAATAAAATAAAGGAGATTATTCAAAAGGAACCGAAACATTTTAGTAATAGCATCTTCTAGAAACTATTTATGGATCCTTTAATGATCATAACGCAGAATCGTTAAATCCAGATGTTTACGCAGTCGTGTCATCAAGAGCAGCTGGTAGCACCATCAAGCTGAATTACGCCTGCTATTGATGTTGCATTCATGTTCATTTTTTATCCTATATTAATAAAAGACGTAATGATAAATATCAATCCAGGTAGTTTTCCCTATTGTATTTCAGATCAAGCTCCTGATCAGAATAATTAAACAAAGGACTGTCACAATATAAAAGTTGTAATTGTGTGTTGTTTGTTTTTTTTATCCAACAACTGCGAATAAAATGGCTGGAGCCTGTGGTTCGAAATTATCACAAATTCCTTAAAACCCTTCGCCATACAAATATTTAACAACTGCTAAATACATATTTCAACAGCCACGTCATCATCATCGGTAGCTACGAAAAACTTACACAGTGAAAAGGCAACGAAGTACTCGTGACCAAATCACAAATGGAAGTGGGCGATGTGCGCGCATTTTGCATCTATTTATACTGTCGAACCCACAGGGCGTGGCCGGGGGCCAATGACGGTCAATTTAACTTCAACAAATCATATAAGACGGAGGACGGTATTGGTCCGCCATCTTTGTTCAAAAGTTTATTTCGGTTCTTAAAAATGGCCAAGCTTTCAAAAGAATTTAGTTGCTTTGTTGAAGTTAACGCCTTTACAATTTTTAGGTCATCTTATACTATGACCCGTTTCGTAAATATGTTTGGCAATACTCGATTTTTCGAATCAGTTGAATGTAAAATCAGCTAAATGCTCTTTAAATCTAGTACCAAACTTACGACGTGTTTGCCCAATATATCCAGAAATGCCAAAAATGTATTGTTTACCTAAGATACATAAGCCACGCAAAACGGTGAGACCTATTGTTTCTGGTATTAACTCTCCGCCTTACCTCCTATCTAAATGATTAACAAATGAATTTAGAAACTTGCCAAAACCTCAAAATAATTTTTCGGTCGAAAACTCTGGAGTTTATAAATAAAATAAAAAATTTGGAACTTGGTGAAAGCGAGATTCTAGTTTCATTATGTTTCCAAGCGTACCAGTCCCACAGACTATGACTTATCTGTAGGAATTGCTTACGGATAATACTTTGGATTCAAACAAAATTGACGAGTTAGATTAACTACTGTTACAGTATCGAACTGATTTAACGACACTCACGGGAGAGTGTGTCATATACATAAACAAGTCCGGGAAACGCGCACACTTACCCTGGAAATAGTAAGAAACAAAGCTAAAAGCCGCGGCTCAAATACGCTCAGGGAGAGGGCGTGGTCCTAAAACCGAGACGCCATAAGGCAACGTTGATATGTATAGAGTGTTACAAAAGAAAAAGGTCACCACAAGGTCCAATCAAGGAGAACCATGCTTAACCGAATCTTGAAGGTCAAACGGGGCAAAAATACTCAAATACTAACTGGAAACAGCGTAGCGACAGACGCTCTGACCTACCTGCAACGGTTATTCACCACGTTCGGGCCTCACCTTACATCGATCTTGACACAGTGACCAAGTCACCTTGTAAACAAACATGCACAAGACAAGGGAAAAATCATAAGTCATTAACAGTTAATACATCTATTAGATCACATCACATGACCGAAAACTTACAGCTGTGCCGACGTGGTCGGTATGTACATCAATTTGGCACAGTAACTGGAGAAAATAGTAAAAGGAATAAACCCAGCTGGGAAACGCCTTAACTCATAAACAACAAAGTACAACTCGTACAACAAACGTTAGCTTTTACCAGTAAGCGTACCTCGCCTCGACTAAACGGCGGGCGGACAATAAGTCAAATTCGGTTATACTTAAATGTCAGTTGGCGACAAACAAGTTTTTTACACAAAGGTGACTTCTGTACTTGAAAGTACTAGGCTTGAATGAAGCATTGGACGGTAATTAAGCAAGTTTTAAGGCGAATAATTTCATACCAGCTGAATACATCTTTAGAGGAGCTTAAAATGATCCCTGCAGTGCAGTTCGGTTTCAGAAAAGGCCACTCGACCGTACAACAATTGCAAAGGGTCGTAGAAATAGTCGAACAGGGATATGAAAACAAACAATTTACTGTAGCTGCTTTTTTGGACTTCACTCAAGCTTTCGATAAGGTTTGGGTAGAAGGGCTAAAATACAAATGATTGCACAGTTCTCTACCGCACTATCTGGTAGAAATATTATTTTCGTTTCTGGAAAATAGAACCTTTGGAGTTCGCATCAACGCCACCGTATCTCCAACAAAAAATATTCACGCAGGAGTCCCACAAGGCAGCGTTCTTGGACCAACACTGTTCAACATATTCATCCATGACATTCCTATACCACACATGAGTGAGATTGCTCTGTTCGCCGATGACACAGTCATAATCACTCGGCATGAAGATCTCCACATCTCAATCGATCGACTTCAATCAGCAACCGATACGCTAAGTGCATGGCTCAACAAATGGTGTATAACTCTAAATCCTACCAAATGTGCAACGAAAATATTTACATTAAAACGTATTACGAATCACAGAAACCTAACAATTCTAGGGACAGAAATTATGTGGAAATCACGCACAGAATCAGTTAAATATCTAGGAGTTCAGTTGGACACACGATTAAGTTGGAGTTCACATATCAATGCCAAACTCAACCTGGGCTACGCAAGATTGAAGCAGCTCTACCCGCTAATCAACAGGAACACACCACTACGCCGCGATTGCACACTGCTACTCTACACATCACTCCTTCGACCAGTCCTAACATACGCTTGCCCAGTGTGGAGCACAACTTCTAAAACTAATATTAAAAAAAATCAAGTTTTCCAAAGCAAGGTGCTTCGAATGGCTGTTAATGCGCAATGGTTCGTGCGCAACCAACAAATACACAGAGAACTTGGAATCGATTCTATTGAGCAGTTTATCAAGAAAACAACAAAAACATTTCTTTCCAATCTCCATAATACCGAAAGTGACGTACTGCAGCAGTTGGGCCATAAGAACATACATATTCGCCTAAAAAGACAACTTCCCCAAGATCTCCCACTAAGATCAGACGACAACAACGAAGATATTGAATAAAACTTAAAAGTTCGAGGAACCAATCTCCTCCGTGTCAATAAATTTATGTGAATAAAGTACTCTTACTATTTTATCAAAACCATGTATAACATTGTAAAATGTTGATCTGGTAACTTTAATTTAAAAAAAAAGGCGATACAAGGCCAACTTGCGGCAAACCGGTTTATTACACAAACGTTAATTCTGTATTGGAATGTACTAGGCTTGAATGGAGCATCGGACGGCAATTAAGCAAGTTTTAATGCGATACAAAGCCAGCTTGCGGCAAACAGGTTTATTACACAAACGTTAAATGTGTATTGGAATGTACTAGGCTTGAATGAAGCATCGGACGGCAATTAAGCAAGTTTTAATGCGATACAAAGCCAGCTTGCGACAAATAGGTTTATTACACAAACGTTAATTCTGTATTGGAATGTACTAGGCTTGAATGAAGCATAGGGCGGCAATTAAGCAAGTTTTAATGCGATACAAAGCCGGCTTACGGCAAACAAGTTTATTACACAAACGTTAATTACAACAAAGCGAACGCTACCTTAATTGTGGGTCATCCTCCTATAGATTTTTTTAAAATTCTTCAAAGTAGATAAACGTTTTGCAATACATCGATTCTACAAATTGCAATTGGATAAAGACGTGGCGTCGTAAGTTGGCGGGCGTCGACTGTCGCTTTGCTACTGTTGAGATGGTGAAGGTGAAGGCAACGGCGTCCAAGAGATATCCTCAGCTGAATCGCGGGACAAGATGTGCTCTGCCCCCTTGGCAATTTCAAACATCGGCGCGGCTAGTAATTAGCGCACTCGGTAGAATCCCGCTCAGAGAGATGGATTAATTCAGGCCACAGGTCTCCGAAATTAATGAGTGGCTTAAGCCGACACAATGGACATCACCAGCACCTTGAAAAACACAACAGCCCAAGGGCAACGCTTGTCAAAAACCGTCCTAGCGAGAAGACCACAAAGAAGCTGCAATAGCACGGGAACCGGGCACCGTGCCCGGAGGCGACGGCGCCGGCGGAGCCAATCCGCTAGCAGAAACGGCCTTCTGAACACCGGCTCGAGACTGACTAATCGTAAAAACCAACGCTAAAACCGGAGCTTCGCGCTGTCTCCAGATGTAACCAATAGGAACGCCCGATGACGAACCAGCCGTCTCGGTGCGATAGAGATCCACAGATGCTTTTATAAAATTCGAGAAAGGTATCTCACTCGCTCCCATAGATTACGTTTCTGGAAAATATTAAAAACGAACGCTGTTACCAGTGATAGACAGCTGCAAAATGCAGCTGCGTAGAGATTCGCGCGGAAGCTAGACTAGCAAATGAAACCAAAAGCCACGCGCGGGTTAGGATTTTTGTTTGATGCGAAAAGCTGCCTTATTAAAAGATAAAATATTACCGAAACGGGTCCGATATACAGGCGGATTCACCAATTTTGTACCAAAACTGCTCCAAATGGTTATGGTATTTCTTCTATGTGAGTAGGTGCTGATGCATTTCCCAATTTCAGGTTAGGGCTGTTTATGTTGGAATTTTTCTGTGCATTTGTAATTATTACTTTACAGTTATCACAACAGTAAAGCATGCTGTTTCTTCATTGGTTTCCAAACATTTGGAGCATGTGCTCATTTTGTAGATTATATTTTTGTAACGGTTTATTTGTTTTCCCATTTATTTTTCCATTTATTATCACTTTCACTATAATTGTCCTTTATTTACATGATAAGACAATTTTGATCATATATTACTCTCATTAATTCAACTTTTTACTAAGATATAATTTTGTGTTATTGACACACATTAACCTCACGTTTTCTGATTATGGTAGACGCATTTTCTAAATTTATTAAATTATAACCAGCAGAAAGCAGTAACACAAAACATGTTATCAAATGAATTGAAAAATTTCAACAGCAAGTAGGTAAACCGAGAAAAATATTGGCAGACAGTGCAACATATTTTAGAAATTCAAGATTAATTAATAATTTGGAAAGTAAAGGAATAAAGATTTGTTTTTGTAGTATTAGACATCCACAAAGTAATATTGCAGAAAGATACATCAAAGAAGTGATCAAATATTCAAGGATTTTAACACAAGAAAATCATATAAGTGGGTACAATTTTTGTCTGAAGTTGAAAGTTTTATTAATAATGTTCCAAATACAGCAAGAGAGATTAGTCCAGTTACCTTGTGTGAATAAGTAATACTGGCTTGAGCTTGGAGGACAGAACAGTGTAATATTGAAATAATTCAGAGAGGAAAAACAAGAAGAAGGTTAAAGAATATTCATGATCGTTACGAGGAGAAGCAGAATAGGAAAATATTAGAACGCTTGCAATTTAAAATAGGAGACTTAGTAATTGGGCGCATTCAGACGACACAACAGTTGTACAACTGTTGAGTGAAACTTCCTTGAATGCGACCGCTCAGTCGTAGCGGTCGCCATTTTATGTAGCGCATTTCAAAACCGCTCATTGATTAGAAACCGCTCAGTAAAATGGACGTGTATACCGCACAAAACAAATTTAAATAAAAATTATTAGGTAATTATTGTTAGATAGTATCTACATAAGCGCCAGCGTCGCTCAGTGATTAGAGCATTGGACTGCGGTGCGGAAGTCTGGAGTTCAAATCCCAGATCGATGCCTGGCGGGCGGCCTACCCAGTCGCTTTAAATAATTGGGAACCTGCGTTCGCAAAAATAAGGGGTAATAATGCTGTTGTCTAATGCGTGATACTCACCACATCACCAGGTGTTATGAATTTGACACGCGACAGCCGGGTGTGAAAGCAAGGATACGGAAGCTCTGACCTTTCGCCTTGCAGGCCAAGCTCCTTCATGGGGTGTTAGTGCCTGACCATTATTAGTATCTACATAATTACCTATTTTCCTACTACACTAATTATTCTTTAATTTATCTTACTAATCTATCAAATAATGTTTACTCCTTCATTTGAACAAAATATAAAGATATTACACTTTTGTTATTGTAGTATCATCTCTCATAATAGATTTGTTTATTTGGAAATTCGAATAAAAGTGTAAATACATTATTTATTTCACGTATTACGGTTGATTTGTAACTCGTAACACAAAAACAACATTCAGCTGTATTTATAGGTTAAAATAAACAACTTTGACAGTTAGCTCAACGTAAATTGAAAAAGAACATTCAGCAAACCTACATCGCTCAAACTGAGCGCTTGATCAGCGCTCACTCAACGGTTGTGTCGTCTGAATGCGCCCATTGTTAAAAAACGTAAGGTAGGAAATAGGAAAGAAAATATATGTGCTAAATTTGTATGGGCATATGAACGACTGTACAGAATACACAGAATTTTAGCGATAGTAATACGTATTGTAACGACCTTCGAAGCGGGTCTCATGCAGACAGATGAGTCAGCTTCCAGATCATTCGAGAACGACCTCGGTGACTAATGCGCGCGATACGTCAGCATTTGCTAATAGAATCGAGTGAGACTGCGAAGTTTCCAGAAGGAATTATCCGTCAATATATAAGCAAGCACAGCGGGAAAAACAGGCAGTCAGATCTAGCTTGAAGTGCGCGAAGTTTGCCATATAAATCATTCGTGTTTAAGTCGTGTGTAAATAAATAAAGTGTATTTGTTGTTAGAAATAGTTCCTGTTAGTGGATAAATAATAAATGTTCCGTATTAATAGTCCTTGTGTCTTTATTAAATCGTTAAGTTAAATTGCTGTAAATAAATGCTTAAAACAAGAAGCGGCGTATAATTTTTAATAACCCGGAAGATAAATCGTAACTTTTGGCGTCAGGTGTGGAGTTCTGTACCAGGGGCTATAAACAAATTATTGGACATACATTAAATAAACTAATTGACTAACAAGTACCAAAAAACGACAGTCAGATAATAAATTTTGTGCATGCCTGTGACGAGATCCCAAAGCAGCAAGATGGAGGCTCAATTAAGCCAACTTTTCCAGCTGATGCAAGTTGACCAGGACAGGGCAGAGAAGGCGCAAAAAAAATGGAAAGTCGGCCAAAAGCAGGCAGAAAAGGCGCGTGAAGTACTTAAGGAAGAGCTGAAAGCCGCACAAGAACTTGAGGAAGAACTGAAAGCGAGCCATGACGAGTTGGCAGAGAAGATCAGAGATATTCAGGAGGAAATGGAGAGAAAGGTAACTAGATTTCAAGGTGACGTACTGTAGCTGCAGGAACAAGTTACCAAATTACAAAGTGGCCAAGGCCAACCAACTCCCGCTGAATCTGCTGGCTTCGCTCCTCCTCTTGCGGCAAATCAGCCTACCTTATCGCGAGTTGTTACCCCTCAGGTTGCTCTTTCCCAAGATACTGCTCCAGTGAGGCCAGCACCATCCGGCTTGCATATGAAACTGCCCTCTTACGATGGGAAAACGCCATGGTTAACATACCTGAAGCAATTTGAAGCCGTAGCCGTCGCTAATGGTTGGGGAATGGCAGACAAAGCGAGCGCATTGATTCTGACATTGCGAGGGGATGCCCTGAATATTCTGCAAATGATTCCAGAAAATCAGGAGAAGGACTTCCAGCAATTGGTAAATCGTCTGGAACGGCGTTATGGCGATAGTCATCTTCAGCATGTGCATTGTGCCCAGTTGCAGAACCGAATTCAGAAGTCGGGGGAGACTCTGCAAGAACTTAAGGCCGACATTGCTCGATTGGTTCGGCTCGCTTACCCATCGGCGCCGGAGGACTTTCTCGAGCAGCTAGCCGTCCAAACATTCATAGATGGAATGAAAGACGCCAATACTCAGGAAGCGGTACGTCTGGGGCGCCATAGGATACTGGGAGAGGCCTTAGCCCATGCGTTGGAAGTCGAAGCGGCAAGGAGTGCATCCAGAGGACATGGTCGTGTCCGCGATGTCGCTACGACAGAAATGGCGCTTGAATCCATGGAGGACACGTTGCGACGACTCATAAAGCAGGAGATGAGGAAGAAAGGAGCCCGAGCGTCTGACGAGCCGTCGGAAAGGATACGGGTCGACAAGAAGGGACGAGAGTCGACTCGTGAAATAAATCATCGACCTGGCACAGCTCACCACAACGCCGATGCGTTATCCAGGAGGCGCTGCCCTGCGGACTGCGCCACTGTTTAAAGCTGGAGAGTCGTGCGGTACCCATCAATCGTATCACTGTAGTCGACGACTCGTGGGAGCCAGACGAGTTGCAGAACATCCAGGAGAACGACCCCGACTTAGGCACGGTTGTAGCCTGGAAGCGAGATGGCCGTCGCCCTACCTGGCAGGAGGTCTCCCTCACTAACTCAACGGTGAAGACCTATTGGGGGCAATGGGACTCATTGCAGCTGGACAACAATGTCCTGACCAGAATCTTGGAAGATGAGGACGGTAGGGGAACGAGATCACAATTGATGGTTCCAAGGAGTAGAGTGGCCAAGGTTCTGCGCCACCTGCATGATGGCTCCTCTGGGGGACACTTTGGATTGAAGAAGACGTTGCAGAAGGTCCGAGAAAGATTCTACTGGGCGATCTGCAAATATGACGTCCGAGAGTGGTGCCGGAGTGCGAAGCCTGTGCTACGGGAAACGGACCGGTTGGAAGACGTAGAGCTCCGATGCGGCAGTACAACGTTGGTAGTTCGTTCGAGATGATAGCCATTGACATCGCTGGACCATTCCCCGAAACCGAATCGGGAAATAAATACATCCTGGTGTGCATGGACTACTTCACCAAGTGGCCCGAAGCGTACGCCCTTCCGAATCAAGAGGCCGGTACTGTCGCTGATGTTCTGGCGAAGGAGTGCGTTAGCCGTTTTGGAGTCCCCCTGGAGTTAAATTCCGACCAGGGCCGGAATTTCGAGTCTCGACTGTTCCAGAACGTTTGCAAGCTACTGGGGATACACAAGACCCGGACCACTGCCCTCCATCCTCAATCGGACGGCATGGTGGAAAGGATGAACCGAACCATGGGGAAGCATCTGTCCAAGGTGGTTTCCGAGCATTAGCGTGACTGGGACCAGTACATTCACCTGTTTCTGATGGCCTACCGATCGGCAGTACAAGAGACAACCAATCACACCCCAGCCGCGGTACTCCTTGGGCTCGAGCTGGGATTGCCATGTGACCTCTAATTTGGAAGAAAGCCTGGCGAAGAAACGGCCGGCGAGGACTACGTGGGGAACCTGAAGAAGAGGATGGAAGAGATCCACGACGCCGTACGCCGAAACATTCAGGGTGCCAGCGACCGAATGAAGGACAGATATGATGCCCGCGCTGAGGCCCGTGGTTTCCAGCCTGGCGATTTGGTACGGCTTTATAACCCCCAGAGGCGTCGTGGTCTCTCCCCCAAGCTCCAAAAGAACTGGGAATTACACTGTAGCTGCTAGACTGAATGACGTGGTATACCGAATCCAGAAACCTCCTCGAGGAAAGTGCAGGGTGGTGCACTTCAATCGGTTGGACCCATATTTCGGAACCAATGAGGAGGTGGAGGCTGTCACGGAGCAACCCCTGAGACAACTAGAGACCGGAGGTACCTCCTTCCAGGAGTTTATGGCCGCTTATGGGGGTAGGAAAACCGCGCGATTTGGGTCACTACAGAGGTGCAGCGTGACCTGTTCGACACGCTGCGGCGGTATTCCCTGGCACATTGCGTCGCCCAACACCTCCGGATGTCTAGAGGGATCGCAGTTGCCTTCCGGGAGAAGTTTGGCCGGTTAGACCAGCTACGAGAGCAGGCACCTCAGCTTGACAGAACTTTGCGGCTGAAGGAAGGCAATAGCTCTATTTATTACCTGGTGACGAAAAGGTTGTCGTACGAATAACCTAGTTACCAGAAGCTCTGGTCTGCTCTTTTGGACCTTAAGGAGCAGATGGTGAAGAACAACGAAACCCGGCTAGCGGTGCCGAAATTAGGTTGCGGCCTGGATTCGTTGGACTAGAGGGTTGTACGCAGCATGCTGGAAGTAGTCTTCGACCGTACCGGCATCCAGATCGAGGTCTGCTACAGCCCGTTGCGAAGCATTGAGCCCACGATGGACTGCTACTTCTTCAGCCAGTCCGTGTGCAAGAAGGGCACTTCCTGCAAATACCGCCATCGAACTCCCACAAGAGCGAGAAGACAGGCACCCGGTGCAACTCGTTCTGAGACAGAACGACCTAAGGCGGGGGCAGTGTAAAGACCTTCGAATCGGGTCGCGTGCAGACAGATGAGTCAGCTTTGAGATCATTCGAGAACAACCTCGGTGACTAATGCGCTCGATACGTCAGCATTTGCTAGAAGAATCGAGTGAGACGTCGAAGTTTCCAGAAGAAATTATCCGGCAATATATAAGCAAGCACAGCGGGTAAAACAGGCAGTCAGAATCTAGCTTGAAGTGCGCGAAGCTTGCCATATAAATCATTCGTGTTTAAGTCGTGTGTAAATAAATAAAGTGTATTTGTTGTTAGAAATAGTTCCGGTTAGTGGATAAATAATAAATGTTCCGTATTAATAGTTCTTGTGTCTTTGTTAAATCGTTAAGTTAAATTGCTGTAAATAAATGCTTAAAACAAGAAGCGGCGTATAATTTTTAATAGCCCAGAAGATAAATGGTAACACTATGAACTTTTAAATGAAAGAGAAAATAAAATAGGGAGACGTTTTCATATAACAATGATATATCCGTACATAACAAAAATGAAATAAAAATTTTGAATGTTGTTACTTGATACTTTGAAAATATAAATAGTTTTATTTATTGTTAAATATAACAGAAAAAGTTTAAAAATAATTGTTTCTAAAATTGATAATGGCATACGTTCAGAATTATTGTTGCTTGTAATTTAACCAGAATTACAAAATTGTTTTAAAAAAAATAATTAGAAAATTAAAAATCAAAAAATTCTATAATTTTTAATTTCTAATTGTGGGGTAATATATAATATTTGCAGATTATGACTGCCAAGTTATTATTAATAAATTAATTACCAAACGCAAAAGTAGTTTGGAGAGAAAAACTATCAAATTAAAAAGTACAAGATAATGAATTTAAACAAGATAAAAGTCAGTATGAATTATGAAATAATATGAAATTTATGATCTGAAGTCATATTAGAATAAATTAATCGTAATTTGTAACATTAATTAATAAAACATACAGTATGTATCCCGAATCCGGGGCAAGTTGAGCATTGTACGGCCATATGCAAGCACATGAAGCACCAGCCTCTACACCGCAAGGTAAAATGAGGGTAATGATAATACATACATACATGTAGTTAAAAAAATCCAGAAAGTTAATTTTAAAAAAATTGATTAAAATTAGAAATTATTACAGTAAAAATATGATTATAAAATATAACGAAATTTTGTTCAAAAAGTATAACATGTTTTATAGTAAAAATGAAATTTGAAGAATAAAAACCTTTTAATTAAATGTTATTTATTAACTAGTTGGTATATTAAAGGGTATAATTAACTAAAATCATAAAAGGAAGAAATAAAATGAATGTTAAAACATACTGAAGAATAAGATGGTTAATAAACGACTTGGAGTAACCCATATAGGTCAATATTAGGTATCTGTTTGATTTGAAATTTCGTGAGAGTTGCTGTCTAGTTGATACATATGCAATTGTGCTGGAATTGGGTGTATACTACATCTGGTTGAATTTGACTCGGGTGGCATCAGTGTTCTTGTGTAACGTCTGAAATAATATGTAATAATTGAATTGGATTAAGAGGGAGAACAGTTTTTGGATAGCTAGTGGCTTAGTAGCTGTTACAAGTAGATTGGAATTGCTGGTTTGTCCATGCAAGGTACATTTAAAGCGAGGACATCTGGGTTGGAGTGTGAGACCTTAGCGGTGTTCGGCCTGTAGTTGCACCTTGGATTTTAATGAAAGTGGGATTTCTGTTGGGGATCCAAATGCAAGTGACAAGGTGGTTTGGAAACGTTTGTGCTGTTTCTGCAGGGAGGTTGCATTCAACATTAATTAATTTCTACAGTAGAATAATTAGTTCTACACATAAACTCTTACTTTCGTTTACATGTTAGAAATGATGTCTGTTGATTGAAAATGAGTTCAGTTTTTAAAATGTCATATTAATAATTTGACAGTGACAATCTGAAAAACAAAAATAATTCTGACGTAATTCGTAATTAATCGAATTATTTGATAATTTTTCTAATGCAAGATCTTACCTGAGATCATGATATTAATTGAGCTAGCCAAAGAAATAATTTATTTAATAAATTAAAATTGGAATTAGGGCAAATATTTTATTAGGAGTATTTTGACACTTAAGTAACTAATGTGTAGATATTGGCTTGCTAAGAAGAGTAAATAATTATAACAGTATATTAACTTTGACGAGACAAAATAAAACGGTAGAAAAAATATCGTGTGGTAAGTTCTAAATGTTAAAATATTTGCAAATTTTCATATATTTCAAATATTAATACTGTAAGTAATACCTAACACACAAGAATATGTATTTTTTTAAATGTACATTTACCCCCTTTAATGGATAATATAATTCACCAAAATTGATATCAAGCAGAAGATAAATAAGAAATATAGATTCAGTGGTGTGAAGGTGGCTCAGGGGCTAACATCTTAGATGTTAGTACGGGCTTTGCAACCCCGAGGTACCTGAGCAAATGACCCTCCGAAAAGGGGGTTGGGCTGGGGCTAACTCCCCCTGGAGGCACAATTAGCCTCTTTTCCCGTAAAAAAAGTCGAGTTACGAAAGTTCTATTAGGAAATGCCGGACGGATGAACGATGACAGACTCAAGAAACGGAACATGGACACGAGTATGGAACTAACAATAGGAACCTGGAATGTTCTAACTATGCTACAAGCCGGGAAAATGCAAACAATAGCCGAAGAACTGGCAAAATATAAAATGGATATAACAGCTCTACAAGAGACAAGATGGAGCGGAAAAGGCATAATAGAGGAAGACAGATATTCTTTCATGTATAGTGGAGGAGAAACACAAGGCCTACAAGGAACAGGTTTTATAGTAAACAAAAGGATAAGAAAGTCAATAATAAGCTTCCAGTCAATAAACAGTAGAATATGTAAATTACGACTAAAAGGTAGACTCCATAACGTTACCATCATCAATGCATATGCCCCTATTGAAGATGACGAAGAAGAAGTTAAAGATCAATTCTATGACGAACTACAAAGGGAATGTGACAAAACCCCAAAACATGATGCCTTAATACTGCTTGGGGATTTTAATGCAAAGATCGGAAAAGAGGAGCATAATAAAGGAATAGCGGGGAAACAGACGTTACATGAGCAAACTAACAACAACGGACAAAGACTCTGCCATTTAGCTACATTTAGCAACTTAATCATAAGCAGCACCTTTTTCGAACATAAGAAAGTACATAAAGGTACATGGAGAGTACCAGGCAGCAATCAGGCGAACCAAATAGACCACATTTTGGTCTCTAAAAGAAGAGCCACGTCTTTCAGAGACATAAGATCCTACAGGGGAGCTAACTGTGACTCCGATCACTACCTCGTGAAAGCATTCTGGAAACAAAGAATCGCAAACGTAAATAAAAGAAGAGGATATAAGAATAGGAAATGGGACATTGAAAACGTAAAAGTACAAGGGAAAGCAATGAACTACACACAAAGCATAAAGATCCATCTAGAACAACAAGAGCCAACGGAAGGCATAGAAGAAGAATGGGAAAGGATCAAAAACGTAATCATAAAGTCTGCAGAGGAAGTTATAGGAACAAAGAAAAATGAAAAGAGAAATGAATGGTTCGACAGCGAGTGCAGATAAGTAATATCTCTGAAAAACGAAGCAAGGAAAAGATGCCTACAAAGGAATACAAGAAACAACCAAGCAGTATATGAAGCCAGGAGAAATGAAGCACGAAGACTACTAAAAAGAAAGAAAAGAGAACAATTAAATCGGAAAATAGAAGAAATAGAGGCACATCGAAGAAGAAACCATACTAGAAAATTCTACCAAGATATTAAAACCCAATCTCATTCCTTCCACCCACGGATGATAACTTGTAAAGACAAAGAAGGCAATATACTATATGAAGAACAGGAAATTTTGAACAGATGGAAAGAACATTTTGAAGACCTCCTAAATGTGACTAAAGAGGAAGAAATTCAGCAAGTAGACTACCTCACAGCGGAACCGCAAATAGAAGAACCAACTATAGAAGAAATTGAGGAAGTAATTAGCAAAATAAAAAGCAATAAAGCCCCAGGTTGCGACGAAATAACGGGTGAACTAGTGAAATTAGGAGGAGAAGCACTATGGCAAAGGATACACGAACTTATCAAGCGAATATGGCGTGAAGAACAAATGCCAAAAGAATGGAAATTAGGGCAAATTGTGCCTATCCACAAAAAAGGAAGCAAAGAGGAGTGCAAAAATTACCGTGGTATAACACTCTTAAACGTAGTCTATAAAATATTATCGTGCCTACTATATAAAAGACTGGAGACATATGGTGAAGAAATAATTGGCGAATACCAAAGCGGTTTTAGAAGAAATCAATCAACAACCGATGCTATACATCAAATCAGGCAAATATATGAAAAGGCGATTGAATACAACATTGAAATACACAATTTATTTATAGATTTTAGACAGGCCTTTGATAAGATAAATAGAAAGAGAATGTATAATGGACTACGGGAACTAGGAACCCCACATAAGCTAATAAAATTAATTGAAATGACGCTAAATGACTCCCAGGCCAAAGTAATAATACATGGAAACGAGACAAATGCCTTTAATATAAATGGCGGAGTAAGGCAAGGAGATGCGTTGTCCGCCTTGCTTTTTAACCTAACATTAGAGAAAATAATTAGAAATATCGACGTCTCAAAAAGCATATGTAGCAAAATGACACAAATAAATAGTTACGCAGACGACATCGTAATAGTAAGTAGAAACAAGAACAAGCTTAAAAGTGTGTTTCTAGTCCTGGAAAACGACGCCAAGAAAATGGGTCTTGAGGTAAATGTGTAGAAGACAAAATACATGATAGTGTCAAAGCGGACAAACATACCGTTACAAGATCTGGAAATAAATGAATATAGTTTCCAACATGTCCGTGAATTTATATACTTAGGTTCGCAGGTGAATAGTAACAACGATGTGACGCAAGAGATCCAAAGAAGAATTAAAGCCGGTATGAGGAGCTACTATGCTAATAAAAGTATAATGACTTCAAAGTGTCTAAGCAAGAAGAGCAAACTAAGGATCTACCAAAGCATAATAAAGCCAGTCATCACATACGGTTGTGAAACATGGCCAACCACTGAGAAAAC
Organism: Agriotes lineatus; assembly: GCA_940337035.1. Taxonomy (NCBI): domain Eukaryota; kingdom Metazoa; phylum Arthropoda; class Insecta; order Coleoptera; family Elateridae; genus Agriotes; species Agriotes lineatus. The sequence goes on from OW679200.1 coordinate 8,818,426, forward strand.
AGAAGAACAGTTAAGAATGTGTGAAAGAAAAATATTGAGAAGAATATACGGGCCATCCAGAAACGAAGACGGAACATATAGAATCAAAATGAACCACGAATTGAATAATATTATAGAAGGTAAAGACATAGTAAGGCACATCAAGGCCCAAAGAATAGCATGGCTAGGACACATAAGACGAATGAATGAAGAAAGGAGAACGCGAGTAATAACACAGTGGAAACCGGCAGGGAAAAGGCTAGCTGGATGACCAAAAAAGAGGTGGTATGACTGTGTCCTAAACGATCTAAGGATAATGGGGGTAAGAAACTGGTGGAGAGTGACAGGGGAAAGAAAGGAATGGAAGAAAATAATAGAACAGGCCAAGACCCATCCAGGGTTGTAGAGCTGAAGGAAGAAGAAGAAGAAGGTGTGAAGGTGAGAAGTGAAACACTGATTGTAATTTTCTTTCTACACTTCTTGTGTCAAATTTATTTGTCAACATCTACATGCATTGTAAAACAAACACGCAATGCGAAGAGAATGAATAATTGCCGAAACCGTTTTTGCAGCTTGGTCACTTTTGGTATTTTTTGTTGGTGATAATATTGACTTTTTAATTTGAAGATAACATTTTACATACACTTTTTTCACACCATCTGGTAATTCCTGTGCAGTTAGAATTGTAAATTAAAGAAAAACATAACTTGAAATATAGAAGACTACCAAACTATACAAATACAGTAATGACAATATTAAAAATAACTTTACTTCACTTTGAAATATTGAAATTATTAATGTTATTTAAAAACTGCCAGATACGCTACTAAAATCAATTCGTATCATAGGTCTCTCGGAATTACATAATTTATTAGTTCCTATGATTTTGATTTGCAAGCAAATGTATCAACGTAACAAGCAACAATTACCTATTAAAATAATTCCATGAGCTATTGAAAAGCATGTTACGCAATAAAATCTTATACTGAACATAGTCTACACTCTACAGCTGTGTATAAGATGACACAACTACATCTAATTCAGCATAAGGTAAGCATATGTTAATCAATAACAGAACATCATTTGTTGTCATTGCCCTAGGTCCGTAAAGAATGCTTATATGCTCCCGGGGTCCATATACTCGTTACTCACCGCATGAAGCCTCTTCAGCGATTTTGAGATGGAATCACCTGAGCTCCCTCCCGAGCGTGAGAGGTGCAAATTGGAACAGCGACGCCATCGAAGGATCAACTTCACGGGGTCAGATCCAACCTGGATCTTTTCGCTGATAGGGGGAACCAGGTTAATTTATTTACGACCAATGTATTTGATAAAATCTACAATCCAGTGCTACGTTGAATTATACTTCAAATACAACATATGATTACATCGTGTTTTAACGCGGAATTGTAACGCCGACTTCTAGGCGTGGCTGCATAGTCAGTGTTGTGTGCTATGAATAATTCTCTTTATTCAATGCCCTACGATACATGTCAAATGAAATACTAGTATCTATCTAATTTACTATAACATTTTTCCTTTTATAATCACTATAGAATTCTTTACAAATAAGCAAAATATAAGCATTCTAATCTCAATATCGAGCCGGCCTCTTCACCACTCGTCCGCTTCTTGACGTCATCCTGGTTAAATCTATTTTGACTGTTCTTAAAGGGCCGGATTAATGGTATCTAGGACTTCTTTCTTCTTCCATGTCTTTTGTTTTTGTAATGTCTTCTTCGTTTTTCAATATTGTACGTTGTCGTCTTATTTGTGTATTTCGTATACTTACCATCCGGTTTTGAGCATTATCTCCATCTATTTTTTCTTTTAAATGTTCTCTATTCGGTCGATATGTTGCACCATTCCTTTTAACTTCATATGACCTCGAACTTAATTTGTTTTTTACTCTTTCTTCTTGCCATACTTCTGTTGGTAGGCGTTGCATATATACTTCTTTGCCAACCTCTAAGTCTGGTAGAGCTCGGGTTTTTTTTTTATCATATTTGTGTTTTTACTGTTCGTTTTTGTATTCGATTTTGTCTGTTACCTTTTGTTCAATTTTTGGTTTCAGTAATTTTGGTGTACTTGGAATAGAATTTCTTGTACTTCTGTGATGAAATGTTTCGCCAGTCTATAATGGCTAACCACATCGATTTCTTCTTTTTGTGTCTTTTTATTGATTTTCTTGGAAATCTTTACAGCTGCTCCTGTTTTCGCATTATATTTACTGTTATATGGCGATATAGTTGTATGATTTATTTCCTATTGTCTAGTAAACTTTCTGAATTCTTTACTAACAAATGACGTCTGATTATCTGTCATTGGGGTATTCCACGCCTACTAAAATTTTGCTTTAATTTGCTTATGGTTTCCGATGTTAGATTCTTTAATTCTCTAATCTGAATAGTAATCTGTTGTTACCACATACTGTTTGTTCTTTATTGTAAATATATATGCACAACCTTTTTGCCAAGGAAACTCTGGTGTCTTATGTGTTTGCATGGGGATTGCTTGTTGTGTTGTGGCGCATTGTTGGCAAATTTTACATTGCTGAACAGTATTTTTATTTCTTCTGACATATGTGGCCAATATAATATACCCTTAGCTTTATCTTTGCTTGCTTCATTCCCAGATGACTTCTGTGCGTTTTTTTTTTCAATAACTCTGCTCCCATAATTTTGGGAATCACTAAATTTTGTCCTTTGAGAATTGTTCCATTTTAAAGTGTCAGTTCATCTTTTACCTTTAAATATTCTCTGGTATTAAAGGAAGTTTGTTCTTTGTTGGCTGGCCATCCTTGATTTAGAATTGTTGCTTAAGCTTGTAGGTATAGATCGCTATTGGTTTCTTTTTATTTGTATCAATTACGTTTAAATTTGCTAGTTGGTTTATATTCTCAAATTCTTCTGAGATTTTATAGATTATAGTGTCCTTGTCTTCATTGCCCTTGTTCCACTTGGTTTTTTCTACAGTTCTTGACAAAAGATCAGCTATATTATTTTTTTTGCCTTTTTTATACGCTAACTTGACATGTTTGTAACCAAAGCATCATTCTTTGGAGTCTATTCGGAGCCTGAAGAATCGATTTACTAAATATTGATAATAGTGGCTGATGGTCGGTTTCTGCAGTAATTAGGTTTTTCTCACATACTTATATATTTTTCGAATTTTAAACAGGTGTAGGCAATAGAAAGACATTCCTTCTCAATTTGAGCATAATTTCGTTGTGTTGGTGTTAACGTCCTTGATGTGAATGCTACAGGTTGTCACTCTTCTTGTTATATCTTGATGTACAGTCGTGTTCAAATAAATCTGGGACAATGTTTTTTTTATATGTAGGGTGAGTTAAGAATTGAAGAATATCTCCATGAATTTCCTGCTATCAGAAAGAGTTACATTAAGCTTTGACAGGTAAATGAAATTTGTGACTCTTTCGATAGCAGGAAATCCATGGAGATATTCTTTAATTCTTAACTCAATCTACATATGAAAAAAACATTGTCTCAGATTTATTTGAACACGACTGTACATCATAGTATTTCTAAATTGGTGTTTTTGTTACTCTCTCTTCTAGAGTGTTAAAACTTGTGTCTTATTCATGTGTCCATCGCATATTAACTGTTGTCTCGGTAATTGTCTTAACAGTTCACGTATTGTAGCTAAGTCAGGCATAAATGTAATTAATGATTCGTTTATATTTGTAATATTATTATCAGTTATAGTCATTTCATTACACGCACTTGTTGAAGGAACTGTAATCATTGTACGGTAGACTCTTTCTTCATTGGAACGCCATGTTGGAGCTTTTTGGCATTTTTTCTTTTATTTTTCAATAATTCAGTTACATAGCATTCGGTCACACCAGCTGAACTCCACCCACCAAGTCTTTTGAGGCTGATGTCGTAAATTTAGAAAAGCCATTTTGTTGGACATTTTTCTAAATGTATGGATCCCCTACAGCCTGAATATGGCATTTACCTTGTCTATGTGACACAAATAAACGCCGATGTGGTGTATGAAAAGGGCGAAGAGCTAGATATTTTCTGTAGAGGGAAATGCTTACCGGTTCACTACCATCATCCAAAACTAAAAAAAACGTCTTGATTTGTGAGCCTTTGGATCAAAAATCTTTATGATAAGAGTATCACTTTTGTCTTCTATGTCCTATTATTAATACAACCTGAAATGGAAATGCTCATTTAGATAATTTTGTTGTTATTTATTAATTAAGAATACTTACTTTCATCAAACGGAAGTCAAAACCAGGGGCATTACTATACTACATTTCTTGAAAAGATTCAACTTTTACTTCCTTTTACGATAAAGGAAGTATTGGATTCACCCCAAAATTGAGTGTTAAACAGATCTTCAAGTATTAGAGTACCCTGAACCCAAAAAACATGTTTTTGTTCATTGGTCTGTCTGTCTGTTTGTGAACAGAATATCTCAAAAACTAAAAGCGGTATGACGTTGGAACTTCATATATAAGTTTTGTGTACTATGTAGATGAGACAGCAAGCTTTTGAAAAAAATCGCATAACCGAAAGTAGGTGTTTACTCTTGCGATTTTTCAGTTTTTTCGATTGTTTCAAAAAGGGCTCTAACGAGTTTTTTCAAACTCTACATTTTTATCACTTTATTAATGTGTATTGATGTGAGATAAGTGATATTCCAGTTGAATACTTTTAAAATTGGTTTTTTCTATTTTTTTATTAACTCCTATTTTAAATAGAACACCCGCTATATTATTACATTTTTGAATTCAGCTTAACATTTGAGAGAAAATTTGTTTCTTCAACTAACGCTCTATTTTGTACCGCTTTTGTAGAATTTCTAATTTTTGACAAATGCTTAAAAATTAAAAATAAAATTTTTGGCTAATTATAGGATGACTGTAAAAGGAAGTTGTGTGAGTGTATCACGCCAGATTTTTCTATTTTGCTCCCATTATTCCATTTTCAAATAAAATGCCGATGTGGCAATTAAAGATACAATAATTTTGAGATTGTATCATTTTTCTTTTGCACATTTCTATTAAATTTAAGTAAAAATTAGTGTAGAAGAAGATTTTTTTATATACCCCGGCTGAAATAAGAGAAACTGCTGAAAATAGCGTCAAAAATTTTATGTTTGGCATTATGAGATTTAAGAGCTTTCAACTTTGAAAATGTAGATAAATTGCACAAGGCTATTAAAGCACTCAACTTATAAACGCAAAATAGAAAATAGTATAGGTATTGTAATGCATGTTTAGAAAGAATGCCATTGCCTTTCCACACGTGTATTAAATACTACTTTCATTCTCCCCTCTGCGAAACTGCCACTTTCGATTTTGATAAGGCAATTGAAAGCGAAAGTAAAACATGCTAAGTGATGAGTTGCTAGGTATGAAAAACTTTCGTGCCCTGGACGACAAAAAGCAAAAATGTCAACTCGATTAATATTTATTTTGAAGGAAAATTAAATGTAAAATTACAATTATTGTATGTTCCAGAAAGATTTAAAGGTAAATGTTGATTGAACTCTTCGCCAAATGCAACGGCACTAGAAATATTTACTTCTTTGTCGATTTGAATGACATGAGTTTCTGTTTCTTGAACCGTTTCTTGATTTTCGTTTTGCTGAATCTGTATCGATTTTTCGGGCATGATTTTATTAGCAACTTCTATTTTATGGCTCATGGAGTCTGCTATATATCTTTAAGCCACAGCTGACGATTTCCACCTCCGTGTCTTTTCATATCTAAAATGTCCACATCGGAGTTTTTAAACAACCTCGGCTACGCTTACGCTTCGCCTCGGCCATTCATATTTTTACTACTCAGGCATGTAAACATTCTGTTTTCTTCACAATCCACATAATGGATAAGTAGACAATTGTAGTTAACTGAACGAATATGATTTCATATCCACACATGAGCGGATATGAAATACACCAATCACAAACCACGTTAGTCGTGGTTACCTAGACAACTTTCATTTATTGTTATAAGATATATCTTATTAATTAATTGAATATATTATTTTAAATTTTTAATTTTTTCCATTGATAGGTCGTAGAAAAAAAACACTGTACAACTCGAGTAGAATGGCCATATTCATTCTCGTTGCACAAACTACTATAACAGCCATAAATCTAAGTTAACTAATGAGTTCAGATCCATTCCCGTTCCGAGAGAATTCTCGGCTATTATTTTTCTTCATCTACCTGCCCATTAAAGAAATGCGGTCCTATAATATAATCTACAATACCGTACTAAACAAGAATGTATATTCTTTGAAAAGGTGTCTTTCCAATCCAGCGGGAATTTTCTTGAGTATAATAACGACGTTAGAAAAGGTTGTTTCACCGCAAAATAAAGTATTTAAAACCGATTATTTTCATTAAATTATTCAGTGTTGAATCCAAGGGGGTGGCCGGGGGGGAAGGGAGGTTGCCCCCCGCGCAGTATAAAATAATGGGTGGATTGCGTGAAAATAGAAAATACCCCCCAGACGTTTTATCCCCTCCCCCCCCCCGGCGTAATCAGTCTGAATTCAATACTGCAATTATTCAAGGAGAAAATGGCAAAATGCTAAACATGTCCATAATCTTCTTCGTTTCCGGGCTGCACAGTGACAATATGAGAGGGATGGACTTTATTAGCATTTAGGATATTACTATAAAACACACGTTTTGCTGATACCCAAATTTCTTCAAAGGGTTCTTTGGGTAATTTGGGGATTATCAGTTACCGGTTAAAGCACTGTCAGTTAATTTTCTTCGTTTGTAACTTACCGAGGTCCAGTTTTAGGTTTAAAAATCTGACCATATTTGCTTAAGTTATTGAAAACCTATTTAATTAATTTATCCGACAGGTATCTTCTATTCCGAAATTTAATAGCATAAAATGTGCGGCGTTGCCTGGGTTTTTTCTAGATTCCGCATATAAAAGAACTATATCCCATTTTTCCATATTTGAAAACATTAGAAATAAAGCGAAGATCACTTTGGCAGTCCTTCAGTCGAAATAACTAAACGCCTATTGAAGTACAACTTTGCGTGTTTGTTATGGACAAGGGATAGGCACGTGGAGCACCAGATACCTTAGAATCCGTATTCTATAGTCACGTGGTCAATGTCCTACTTACAATTTTGCCAAGACTAAGGAATTCCAATCCTAGCAAGAAACTTTTGTAAGTCACATGTCGTAGAAACACGTGGGTTTCCCACGGCTTTATATCACTTCCGAATGATGTCATTCTGTAGAGGCTTTTATCGGCATTTTTTATTTTTAAAAATCCCACCGGGACCGGTGATCCAACTCGGGACCTTTAAGATAAGTAGTTAGCATGTTTAACCACTGAGCAGCCGATTTTAATTGTTGTTTGTTAAATGATACACATACAGGGCCATCAAAAAGAAACTTGATCACTGGAGCCCCTGAAAAATTCTGTCTACACTGCACTTTATAAAACTAAGTACATTTGAACTACAATTAACTGAATTATATTAGTTCATGTGACTAACAGTTTAATCATTAGCTACACAAATATGCGAAAATATGCAATTTAAACCAAATTTATACGGGATAAGTTAAACAAGATGTCGAAAGTGAATTTCAAACTTAAAAAATGACAGTTCTATGTCAAAAAAGCGTGCTACAGATTAGGCAAGTTTGATTGTTTGTAATGGCTCCCGCAATCAAGTTTATTTTTGATCTCCTTGTATATATTGTAATGGTAATATGTGTTTCCTATATGGCAGTCAAGAGGTGCGAACATTTAAGATGATCGCTATGTATAAAAAGAAATGTCCTTACTGACTCATAAACGCTCAGCCCACACCCCTAGATCTACCGGGTGGTTGGTCATATCTCTGAACATAGGCAATTTACATGGCTTATCACGGTTATGCATATTCCTGCTCACCATTTTTATGGAGAAAAGTGGTAGAAGTACTAAATTAAAGAGAATAATTTTCCACGTCGTTCAGTATTATAAACTTATTGGATAATTTTAAGATTTAGATATTTCCCTCACTTATATTTGGGAATGTCTAAATTTGCTTGAGACATTGTCAGTGCAAAATTTTTCTGCAATAAAACAGCTTTGTTGTTCTTTTTGCTGCTCTCTATTGCAGGTACTATTGTTAAATGTTACCTATGACTACATATGTTTATTGTATTGAGTAAAACTGCAACATTTCTTCTAGCGTGTTGTCCTTTGACAATTTTTAAAAATTTCGTAGTTTATGTAAGCATAAATAGGTGGTTCTCAGCCAACGAATCTGAGTGCAACCCCATTCACTCTAAGGGCCATAAATATCTAGTGTCAACTTCACTGTGATTTCCCAATTTGGCTTTGGCAACCGAGCCATTTAAAAGCTCCTCAAAGAAAAGAGGCCCATGGACCTAAAGTGGGTATGTTTTCAACAAGACTGACAAGAAGAATACTTTGTACATATTTTCCGTCTGTGGTCTGAGCTCTAATTTCATACATTCATTAAATTTTTAAGAAGACTAAGGTGTGGCAGCTTATCATTACGTAAGAGATTATAGACATATTTAAGTGGTCTGTTATTAAAACTGCTATCACGTTTAACTTATCGATAACCCGATATGCTTGTTCCACCTAATATTGTCTGTATTTGGTGCATTATATAGCAAAGTAGATTAAGCAACTTTTCCATTACTGCGAATACCATATCCTGCAACAGTTGTGTATTAATAGTTTCGAGACTGGGGTGAGTTTTTATTTTTAGAATAAGATACATCAATGCATGTTGTAATAATTACAGCTTAAAAGAGAATAATTAAAATATGCCACGACCTCTGATAGTTAAAGTTGTGGATCACAAGCCAAGCCCTCAGAAAGTAGTTACAGGATCTATAGATATCGCTTTATTACAAGAAAGCAACAAAAACAATCTCTATGGAATGTACAATCACGAAACTGATTATGCATCCGTTGTTGATAGTGAAGCATTGATTAATTCCACCGAAGAAACAGAATCGGGAAGCCTCGTACGCAGCTTGATCAATAGATACGAGACCTCTCGTACTAAGTCGTCTTTAACGAAACATAAATCGAAGTCTCTTTCAGACCTATTAAAGCCTGAATCTTTTTCAGTCGCGAAGAAGACTAACCAAGAAGATTCAGCGATGAACCGGCGCAGCACTGGGGCTTTAGACCAACCGTTTGATTTTAGAAGAGTTTTGTCTAAATTTGAAACTTCTGGGAGTAAGACAACTTCAGCTACTAGTCAGCTTAATTATAAAACCAGAAGTTATAAAAATGTTGAAATTAATACCCACTTGCCGCATGACATAAAGCAGACTGCGAAGGTACTTTTACATACCTATGAGGAGCATCGTTATGACCCTAGTGCTTTAGCTTCGTGGCAGGAAAAAGTAGTCGGACTTTTACAACAAATTAATAGTGTATCAGATCAGATCAATGCGGAACAAAATTCCTATAAGGAAAATTTGAAGGAAGTGAACCAAATTACGCAAAATATAACAGAGGAAAATCGTGTTCAAAATGTTAAGAATTTGGAGAACGGAGAATTCGGTAGTAAAACCACCAAGGTAAAGGACATCAAAACCATATTTGAGTCAAAGGGGGGCGATAGAGGGCCTCTGTCGAGATCGGTCTCTGCGTTTTATTTTACTGGGAAGCCCGATAAGGACCCTAAACCAACATACTATACACAGAAATCTGAGTCGCTGCGTTCCGTATTTACTAATACTACCGAAGACAAGAAGTATGGTGACAATGATATTCTTCACGATATGGAGCAAGGACATCGTATTACAACAAATCCAGTTATGAGTTCTAGTAGGAAAATCAAAGAATTGAAATACTTTTTTGAATCAAATAATTGTAAGTTGTTAATAAATAATAGTCGATTTTCTTGTAAACGTCATCTTTATTATAGTGACAGATAACAAATATGAGCCGTACGAGGATTACATTAACCGGAATGGTCAAGACGGACATCTAGACGATTCATTTTCAAGAGGTAACCAAGAAATGCAAGAGACAATGCTGCCCCCGCCCAAAATAGTTACATTAGATGATAATGAAGATGTTGATAACGGTATCGAGATTTCTAAGCAGCAAATCGATGAATTGACCAAAGAGATTGAAGAGTACGATGATAGAATTGAGGATCTTTCCCAGGAAGATAAGGACGAAGGAAGTTATATAAATGAAGTGCTCATACGACTTCTCCTAAAACTGGATGACGTGAAAACGTATGGAGATGCAGTTATTTTGACGGAACGTAGAAAAGCTATTAAATTTGTCCAGAGCTGTATATCAAAGTTAAGAGAAAAAATCCTGGGGCATGAATAAGTACTTTTTTCCTTTACTGTTGTAAATAAACACTGATCGGATAGGGCAACGGTTGTATATTACTTTAATTACATTTATTGTTAACCTAAGACGACCATTTAATTATCTTAACAGACGGTAACCTTTGGATGATGTCATGTAAATGATGACTTATTCAATTTCTTTAATTTAGATTGACTCAAAAATATTTTAACATAATTGTGTTCTGCTAAATAAAAACGTATGCTTATCATGTCTTACGTTGATTTCATATAATCCTTATCGCGATATAAAGACTTCTTTAAGAAGTAAACAAGTACATCTAAGAAAGAAATAGATTGTTATCTAGCAAAATTACAAGTAAAATTGATAAATGGTTTATTTAATTCTATGGGCAATAATACAGAAGGATTAGTTTCCAATATCAAGGTGAGCTAGGTTCGTGAGATAACGATACTATTAATGCTTATCTTTTGTTATCTTTTATTTGGATAGCCTCATTATTAACACCTATGATGTAAATATTAGCGAGAAAACTATGCATAAATGTAAAAGCACCGAAGAATAATTGATATCCAATGAAACAAAGTCATTTTATCCATAGGAGAAATCCAAAATTAACAACAATGTCGTTAATCAACATCAATTAACGTTTTAGAACTTGAATGTGAAGTTGGCACGAAACCAGAAATTAGGTTAAGTTGAATTACACTTTGTTGTATATACAGTGTCCGTCAAAAAGTCGGCATAATATGGGAACATTTTGTATTTTTCATTTTTCAAAAAAACTTTGTAGGTCAAAAATTTGTGTTTGTCTAAAAACCTATTTAGTCCTTATCATATATACCGAGTGATTTTTATTTATTTAGAAAATGGAGTTTGTCGAAATTGTCAAAATCCAAAAAGTGCTATTTTCGCAAATTAACTAAGATTTCAATGATATTTTTAGCTAACTGAACAATCTCAAGGCCAGAAAACACCCTTTTTAACTTTAACTAAAAATTAATTTTTTAATTTTTTTAATATTTTTCAAACTTTCACATACCAAGACAATATTAAAATTCAAATTTTTTTAAGTGAAGACTTTAAAGATTTATAATTGGGAAAAATAATATAAAATGTTAATTACTTCTTTGGATTTTTTATTTTTTACCGACAAGTAGTATGTTTGCATAATTTTTACGTTTTTTATCCAAGGCTCTTTTCAGGAGAAATATTTTTCAATTCTGGTTAATACAAGGTCCGGCAGAATGAAGTATCCATTTTCAAAATTAATTTATTTCGTAATATAATGAGATATATATTCAAATCAAGTCGCCATGCTTTGGCGATAAATGGAAATTTAAGACAGCTGTCAAGGTGTTTGCGAGAGATGTCAGTTTAGCTGTGAATATGGAGCATTGGTCAAATATTCAACGTTCTTTTGCGGTTGAAGCTTATTTTAAAAATAACAATTCTGTTGTAACCACCCAGCGTTTATTTCATCGTCACTTTCATTTAAATCCACGATATCCAGTTCCTAGTCGAATAACAATTAAAAAGTGGGTAGGTACACAAGTTTCGCAGTACTGTCTTATGTGCCAAAGAAAAACCAAAACGAAGAACTCGTTCTGTACGCATACTTAAAAATGCTGAAAGGGTAAAAGCAGCTTCAAGAGTGCTAGCAGCGAGAAGGAGGTCGCTTGACTGATGTAATATTTACAAAATAAAATTTCCGTGTTTCCTTAAGAACCTCTTGTTTGGTTTTTGAATAAAAAGTTAGCCATTAACAAAAACAACTCAATTTAAAATGGATACTTCATTCTGCCGGACCTTGTATTTATTTAAATGGCTTCTAGAAACCCAAATCTAGCCCTGTTAACGAATTAAGATTTTTCTTTATCCAATTTACATGTTCTAAAAAATCTCCTCATTTAGGCAACTGTAAAAGGACATTTACAGGATTTTTGTAATAGTAATTTATTAAGAGGGCTAGATTAGAGTTTTCAGAAGCCATTTAAATAGATATTAATTAGAATTGAAAAATATTTCTCTTAAAAAACGCCTTGCTTAAAAAAACGTAAAAATTGTGCAAACATACTTCTTTTCGGTAAATAATAAAAAAATAGAAGTAATTAACATTTTATATTATTATTTCCAATTATAAATCTTTAAAGTGTTCACATAAAAAAATTTGAACTTTAATATTAAGTCTTAGTATGTGAAATTTTGAAAAATATTTAAAAAATTGAAAAATTTATTTTTAGCTAAAGTTTAAAAAAAGCAAGTTTGTTCTGGCCTTGAGATTGTTTAGATAGCTAAAGATAACACACACTAAAAAAATCTCATTAAAATCTTACTTAATTTTCGAAAAATAGCAATCTTTGGATTTTGACAATTTCGAAAAACTCCATTTTCTAAATAAGTAAAAATCACTAGGTATATAAGATAGGGGCTAAATATGTTTTTAGACAAGCACCAATTATCAACGTAAAAAGTTTTTTTGAAAAATCCAAGATAAAAATGTTTACCACATTACTCCGACTTTTTGGCGGACACTGTATATGTCAGCCCATAAGTTTGAAAATCAATACAAGTGACTATTCAACACTATAACATATAAGCCAATCAGATTGCAGACATTTGCTTTTTTCAACCAATACCAGCAGTATATCACTGAATATTGGGCACCATGCAAAATATTCACAAAACAATGTACGTACTCAAAAAATAAATAGCCTTGTTGCGAAGTATCGCTTAGCAACGATGTTCTGTCCTTAGTGATATCGCTAGGTCACGTAACACTAAACCCCAACAAACTGTGTGGCTTGTTTTAAAAATTTTAAAATGCTGTATTTTGGAAGTATTTTGCTGAATTTAATTGAGAATGGATAATTATATTAATTGTTGGATTATTTTTCAATAAAGTTAATCGTTATGTGTTAATATTGTTAAATAGTCGTCCCAAATACCACTCGAAGTGGATATATATTTTTTAAATATTTTGCCATTTCCACGAAATTATTGCAAAATTTCACTCAACAAAATCATATTTAAATGTCACTCGCCTTCGGCTCGTGACATTTTTGATGTGATTTTGTATCGTGAAATTTAAACGCAATAATTTACATGGAAACGACAAAATATTTGTTAAAAATATATCCACTGCTTGTGGTATTACCCTTGATTATTCAACACTACAATGAACTAACCAATGAAAATTGTTGAATTTGTCAGAAACGGCCAATCAAAATTGACTGTCATTGAAAACACCTAATGTCACAGTGTTTTCACGCGAGCCCGATTGGTTTCAATGATTTTAATTTAGTAAGTAGCCTTTGACTGACATTTCACCAAAACGTCAAAGTCAAAGTTTGCAAATCAGCAGCGTTCTAAAAACTTATATTGATGTTGGAAGCTATAGTATTGAACTATTAGTGGAAAACGTTACAAATGCGTGCTCTCGAATACGGTAAAAGTCATCTACTTATATTGTTGAATAATCTTTCCAAATACCACTCAAGGCAAAATTTTTTAAGAGAATTTTTTCGTCAACATGCAAATTATTGCAAATTTCTCTCAACAAAAACTGCTCAAATTCCACTTGACCTTCGGTCTCGCGGAATTTTTAACCCAGTTTTGGTTTCGAGAAATTTTAACGCAATAATTTGCATGTGAACGAAAAAAATTCTCAAAAAATTTTCACCTTTTGTGGTATTACCCTTGATAATCCGATAAAAATGACTTCTGAATAAACAGATTTTCTGGACGTTTAAAAGTAAAAAAGTATGAACAAGGAAGCATTTTTGCGTATGTTCGGGACACTTTATGATCAATGACTGTTGAAACTTGTGATCGTCAGAACATGTCTTTTGTCTACTCAGAACTGTAAAGTAGCTGTCTCATAACTGATGGGAATAAAGCACGCTAATAGTAGGTACATTATGCACTAAGGGAGAGAAACGTCTTATTTTTCCTGAGGTGTAATTTGAAGCCCGAGGGCTACAAATACATCGAGCGAAAAGTGGCGATCTCTCCCGAAGTATATATACTATTTCTTCCACGATCGGAAGTAGAAACACTTAATTTCATAAATAAGGAATTATAATAAATCGGAGCGAAATTACAGTATTTAGAAGCGTTTGTGATGTTTTCATGCAACAGACATTTATTTACAAAACATTTTCATGAAAAATCAAAAGAATACAAATCTTCTACGGTATGGGCCTAATACGTATTCTACATTAAAGCCGTGTATGATTGTGTACAATAACATAGATATGAGTAAATATGCAAAGCTGATGGCATGTTTGAAAAGAAATTCTGATGGTTATAAATCGAAAAAATCAAAAATTTTGACAAGAGACCAAATTGACTCTTTTTTATCGCAAGCAAATGCTGATGAATATTTAATGTAGTATGGCTGGTTTGAGTACGAGGTTAGCTTAAACGGCCATACGAGTTCGGTAAAACGACTTTTCTAACCTGTTGCGTATACTATTTTATCGCATTTCATGAGAAATGTAAAATATTAGATTTTTACATAAAAGTGACATTAAATGTACAGTCGTGTTCAAATAAATCTGGGACAATGTTTTTTTCATATGTAGGTTCAGTTAAGAATTGAAGAATAACTCCATGGATTTCCTGCTATCAGAAAGAGTTACATTAAACTTTAACAGGTAATGAAATCTGTAACTCTTTCTGATAAGAGGAAATCCATGGAGATATTCTTCAATTCTTAACTCAACATGCATGTGAAAAAAAACACTGTCTCAGATTTATTTGCACACGACTGTACGTACAAACATAACCAAGTTGAGCAGAACTCGTTTCTAAAGTACGTTTTTTTCTATAATAACTGTCAAAGTGTTACAATGTTGGTAGATATGTGATTAACGCTAGGAAATTTTTATACCCCATGTTGGTAGAACTTTTTCAAAATTATGGTTGTGTCAATTTTGAATGTCAAAATTTATCATTCTTTCAATTTGTCGTTTAATTACAACTACCTTTAATTTTGCAAACGTTCATTATTTTCAAATATTGTAAGTTTAATAATTAATAAATTTGCAATATTTTACTACGCTGTTCATTTTACCCACTATTATGACATATCTGTCAAAATGACAATCATCTTTTTAGTGGAAAAAAGAACTAAAAATCTATTTACCAACATTATTAAAACTAGGGACCCTGCAGGAATGCAACTCTAGAAAGTTGGCCTTCAAGATTATTTTAGAAAAAAAATACTTTATGTACTAAAGCACAATAAGCAGCTCCAGTTGATATTATGCATTTGGCAGTACTGAAGTGTATTGTTGGTGACACTGTAAGTCTATGTCAAATTCGAGGTCAAGTTTTGCGTCAGTCTGTGTCAAAACTGACGCAAAACCTCATACCAGTTATGGACCTCATACCAGTTATGGTCGATTTTTTGTATTATATAAGGCAGGAAAAGGTACTACACAGCCAGTAGGCAAAAACACTTTTGGAAAAGTCCCAAATATAATAGTCACCTACCTAGGATTATCAAATCCAACCTCATATACTGGCCATTATCTACATCAGGGATGAACAACCTTTTTTTTACAACGGACAGTTACAAATTTAAAAATGTTGTGCCGGCCGCATGTAAGAAACATGATAATACAGACTGAATGATGAATTCAAATTATCTCTTTATTAACAAAATAAACCTAGTATAAAAAATCTGATCTGATAAACTCACACAACTTCCTTTTACAGTGATCTTATAATTAGCCAAAAATTTGATTTTTAATTTTTAAGCATTTGTCAAAGATTTTCAAAAATTACAAATTCAACAGAAACCGTACAAAATAGAGTGTTAGTTCAAGAGACAATTTTTCTCTAAAATTTTAAGCTGAAGGCAGAAATGTTATAATATACCGAGTGTTCTACTTAAAAGAGGAGTTGATAAAAAAAAGGAAAAACTAAAGAAACCCATTTTAGAGGTATTCAACTGGAAAATCACCTATCTCACATCAATACACATTAAAAATGTGAAGTTAGAGCCGTTTTTGAAAAAAATCGAGTAAAAGCTTGTTGTCTCATTTAGATAGTATACAAAACTTATATCTGAAGTTTCAACGCCATACCTCTTTTCGTTTTTGAGATATTCTGTTCACACACACACACACACACACACACACACACACACACACACACACACACACCCACGCACACACACACCCACACACACACACACACACACGAACACACATACACACAGACTGACAGACTAACTGACAGACAGACCAATGAACAAAAACATGTTTTGTGGGTTCAGGGGACTCTAAAACGTGAAGATCTGGTGAAAACTCAATTTTAAATTTTTGGGGTAACTTCAGTACTTCCTTTCTTGTAAAAGGAAGTAAAAATTACAGAAATAAAACACTCATGAATAGAAATACTATTAAAAAAAAGGCGAAAGATATATGTGGAAAAAGGTTATTTAATGAGAAGTAGGGTTAAATGGAGGAATTTTTAAAAGTTATGCGCCCCACCCAAGAGATACAGCTGCAGGAGAAAGTAGTCTTCGAAGCGTTCTTTGCGGGTGCCATTATTTGCCTTGGCTTCTCTTTCATGTTCCACACCCTAAACTGCCACTCGCAATTCATAGGCAAGCTTTTATCCAAGCTCGACTACTGCGGCATCGCCCTGCTGATAATGGGCTCGTTCGTGCCGTAGCTCTACTACGGCTTCTACTACCACTTCAAGCCGAAGGTGGTGTATCTGTCGGGCGTCTGCTTGTTACATGCTAATTTAACTCAATCGACATGGGTCGTTCTAAAAGACAAATTCGGGAAAAGGTAAAGGGCTCGCCGGCTTTCACAATAACACATCTTAAAATGTGTCGGAACAGGTGGAGGTGTTCCTGTTATCGTCGGTCTAGCTTAATCAGGAAAAGGGGTGGTTCGCAAGCTCACTCAAAACCGACGGCACTTACCCTATACCTTTGCTCAAAATAATATTGCTCGAGGCGCCACTCGCTTTAGGGGGATAAAAAGCTCTCGTGACCAAAACGAGAAAGGTCAAGGAAGCTATGCCAGAAATTCACCAGGTTCGCCGCGATCCACCTCAGCGTCGTTCGCCAAGCTCCGCCGAGTCTGCAAGTACATACCCAGGGTGACCTTGAAATCAAATGGCTTACCTTAATGGCCACCCTCCTAGAAGGTTAAAAAAACACTGACACTAGCCCAAATCTTAGGGCTTGCTTAATTGAAGGGCATGCTTTAACTTTACACTCATTTACATTCGGCCTTTGGCGTAATTAGTTGGTGATCAAAGGTTTATAAAATACAACAAACAACTAGGCTGAAAGGGACAAAATTTACATTTAATATATCACACCAAGGTAAACTCAAAGTCAATACAGCATGTACATCCTAAATGAATAGGGGATCCCAAGCAAAAGTTACCTTAACCTATAAATTTACAATGCAGGAAAAACAAAATAACAGGAGTGAAGCTCCTGTATATGGTACTCAGGTTAAGCGAAACGAATACAAATAGTCATCAAGGTGTAAAATCTTTGAAGGGCCGCACGAGAAATTGTGGCGGGCCGCGGGCTGCTCATCCCTGATCTACATATATCTTCAGCAACTCTATTAGCGGATGCAGGAGTAGACATCACGACTATAAAACGTTACGGAGGTTGGAAGTCGACGACAGTTGCTGAGGGGTACATTGACAATTCAGTGGAAAACAAAACAAATATAGCTGCAACTACGGTTCAAAAAAACTATAAATCTGAGTAAAGAATATGTTTAATTTAGTAAAGTACTTTCGAATATTAATTTCAATAGTTGTGAGAATGTAACGTTTACTATCAATGTTAATAAATAAGAATTACATTTTGTTTAATTATTGAGCATGAAATAAAAACTCCCCTAAGGAAATTGTTATCTTATTTCGTCTCTAGGGAGTAAATGCTTTACTTCTGTCACAATTTTGATGCTATGGAAACCGACTTCTACTCCCGGTCGTGGAAAAACATTTGTATCTTCCATCTTTTTCTTTTCAGACCTCATTTATTTTTTTATTGTACGAATGCCTCTCTCATTTCTTTCCATTTTAAATAAAATTTTAGTGCATAAGCACCCATCCAAACGATTGCAATGAGGAAGGAAATTCGTCTTACTTCATTAGCCAGAGTGTATCACTCTTGCTTCCTTACCAAAGAACCATACCTAGACACAACACGTTTATCTTTTCGAGATTTAATTAGCAATTTTGACCCACAGGAAAGTTTTAATACGAATTTAATTTATCTTGAAATTTTTTAACTACTTCGCTCCAGATTAGGGATATTGAAATTTGAAGTGTAAATTACTCATAGTTATTTCGAGAAAAGCTCATTCGCTGTCTCTAAACATATTATCTTCAGCCAGTAAGCCGTCCTTACCGTTCTTAATATTCAGTATAAGATTTGCAATTACAATAGAAATAAGATGCAGATCAAAGTTCAGTTTCAGCTCAGAGAATTGTATTTTTGTATTCATAACACGTTTTCCAACTTAAACGAAATAATAAATTCATAGACTAGAATTTGAAAAGTTAATAGCTAGTGACTATGCGTAGGTGTTTGTCTTGGGATATTCATGATCACACTCAGCTAACAAATTAGAGAGTTATGATCCGCATGAAACTGAAACACCTTGCATTCCTCAAATACAATTCCAGGATTTCTACACTATTATATAGCAACAAATACTGAAACATAATCTGATTGAGCTTCAGAAAAGCGAGGTTGCAGAAAGTTGTAAGGACGGTACTCAGCCAAGTTACTAAGGCTTAGTAGTAGAAGAGCCGACAGCAAAAAATGACACATAACGAGAATCGAATAGAGACTTAAATTAAAGTTCATGATTTCCCATGAAATACACCTCACTATACTTTTTCTTATTTGTTTTGTTCTTAAGAATGAGATAATAATAATAATAATAATAATAATACTAGCAAACAACTCTTTAACGGCATGCTTATGACAAACCTGCCTCTCGATCGAGATCGATGTGTACTACAGAAGAATATCGGGTTGTCCCCCCACTGCTTTCTCATCCCGCGATCAACCCTATGTAAGGTAAGGTTCAGGATCATTTTAACTCCCCCAACTGAGGGTGGGCTGCCATAGGAACCCTGCGTCCTTCTTCAGCCAAGAACGGAGAAAGATGGAGAAGTACTTTCCCGGCATTCGCCTCAGAGAAGGTACTCTATTGACTCAGCAAAACTACCTAAAAGCCTGTATCAGAGCAGACGGCCGTGGGAATTGAACCTGCGACCTCCCGAATGCTAAGCAGACGTAGTAACCACTAGTCTACGGAGCTCGACCAACTCTATCAATCCGCGCGATTATAAAGAGATGATCTACTCAGGTAGTCAAATTGCGTTGTGATAATACTTCAACGAAATCTTGCAATATTTTTTACGAAAATGCAAGGTTGTCATTGTTTAAATATGAGCGTCAACAGCCAACCCTTTTTGCGCGCGGCCCATCGTATCTCGAGCAAACTAGGGAGGGTTGATGAAAATCAGCTGCATAAGCTTCTAAACTAACCTCTGCAATAATATCAAAAATATTTGCAAAATTACTGCTGTAAAGACTGACTCCTATACTCACAACAAATGATGTAATTCCTCATCATCAGTTCAGCTTTCAAAAAAACCACGGAACTATTGAACAAATACACAGAATTGTATCTGCTATAGATCAAGACATTCAAGAAGGCAGATACTGTTCAGCAGCGTTTTTGGATAATTCACAGGCGTTCGATAAGGTGTGGCACGTTGGCCTTAATTATAAAATCAAACAGTTTCTACCATATCCTTAAGTCCATTTTATGAAATGCTATCTTGCTAATCGAAAGTTCCAAGTAAAATTACGATATGGAAAATCAGAAGTTTTCTCTATAAAAGCTGGGCAATTTAGTATGCATTAACTGCTAAATTATTGGAAGCTCCGTCATGGTGTTCTCAGGGGTGCAAGCAGCCACAGGTGGAATTACAGCTGAAGGTAGCGCTGTATTCCATGTCCGAAAATGTTTGCGAAAGCAAACGTTGGACAGTTGGTTGCAGATTGCAGGTGCTGTGCCGAAGTCATCGATAACTCAAGTCCAGCAGATCTATAATTTTATTCACATACGTAGGCCAGTACGTAGGTTCATATGTAGACAAGTAGTTTAAGTGTAATTCCTGTAGGATTGTGCAATACACATACAAAACGCGAACCCCAAGGTGTATTTTTAGCATTGTAGTCTCTACCAGCCATGAACCTTTTTCCAAGTGATCGAAAATAATCACCGAATCCTTTTTTGTTGGTAGGGTCACTTGGCTGACAGTATGCTGCTGAGAGGGTGAGCGGACCATGCCACTCTTTTATTTCTACACCTGTAGTTTGCAGAAAATTTTTCTTGAAATTGGGTAACTCATGATGTTTAATACATCGCCTGATCAATATTGCCGTTCCACCCCTGCCTTGTCTTTCAGCATTAAGGTACTCTGAGAAGTAGATATCATAATTTTGCATTTTAAAGTGACTTGTGCTGTTGATATGAGTTTCTGAAACGACTAGAATATCTATATTGTGTTGTATTAGAAAAATGTCAACTTATTGCTTGTGTTTTGGCAGCCCATTGGCATTCCAGAGAGCGATTTTATATAATAGAGCCATTTCATTTTTTAATAGTTCTTCTCTCAGGTGCCTGATCTGTGTTGTTAACTTATTTATGTGTTGCTGTTGTGCTAGTATCGTTTGTTGGATAGAGTATTTTGCAGTAATGCAATTTATTAAAAGCAGTTTCTTTTTTGGTTAAACTTACAAAATGTTTGTAAATAGTAACTACTTGCCGTTAAAAATAAACTTATGTCGATTAAAACAATAGACACTTATATTTTCTTCAAAAATTTTGAAGACGAGTTACTACCCAAAACCTATATCCTAAGTTTCAGATGAACTGATATTTGAGTGCACAATTTAAATGTTGTAAGGTTTGTTATCTCCCCTCGGGGGAGCATGTAGCCCCTAGAGGACGTGTTCCCAGGTGGCGGATCGGCGAAAGCTAGGTAAATATACCAGGTACGAGGAAAATAAAATACCTCCCGCTGACCAGCAGGCAGTGTAGCGTCTGTACCCAAAATAAGCGGCTGCCAACGGCGTCTATCAAATTGGACGACTAAAATACAACTCACCAACCCGCACTTAGCAAGTGTTCCTTTAATGATTGTCCATGTACTTCTGTTCCCAGAGACTTCTTTATAGAGCCAATTAATCTTTCCCATGCCCCTCCCATATGTGGGCTTTCTGGTGGAATGAACCTAAATTCTATGGCTCTACTTGTCGCGACGTTCGATATTTTCGTTTCGTTCAATTCCTTCCTAGCTACTCGAAGTTTATTGGCTGTTCCTCTTAGGTTCGTTCCATTATCACAAAGTATTTTTGTGGGGTGTGCTCGTCTAGAGATGAACCTTCGAATGGCTAAAGTAGCAGAGTCAGTATTCATAGAAGCTATAATTTCTAAGTGAACAGCTCGCCCTGCCAAACAAGTAAATAAAACGCCCCAACTCTTTTCTCTTCTCCGTCCAATAGATACAAGGTATGGGCCGAAACAATCCATTCCTACATTGATGAATGGTCGTATACATGGTGTTACACGTACTAACGGCAATTGGCCCATAATTGGCAGTTTGGGTTGCGAATTATCATTTTTACATTTTTGACAAGTTTTCCTAATGGATTTCAGAGCAGCACGTCCATCAATTATCCAGAATTTCTGCCTAATTTCATTCAAAATGGTCTCCGTTCCAACATGTCCGTACTTGTCATGATATAATTTTAATAATAATTTAGTGTAGGGGCTTTTAGGGCATAAGATAATGGGGTTTCTCGTTTGAACATCCAAAAAAGTAGCTAAATTCAATCTTCCACCCAGTATCATTATTCCATCTCCATCTACTTCAGGACATAATCCTTTAAGTCTACTGTTTTTCCTTAATTTTTTGTTTTTGTCATATTTTCCATGTCGTTCTTAAAACTTTCCCTTTGTGATTGTCTTATCCATCGTCTCTCAGCATCTTCGAGTTCAATGATAGTCAAAGTTTGTTTTAGTGGATGTGAATTTCCTTTTAACGACTTCTTCAGATATTCAATGAATCGTAATTCCCAAGCCGTTGTTCTTATCAAACGTAACCAGTTCGAAAATCTTTTTATTTCTGGCAAACCTGAAGAAGGTATGGGGGGAATGGTTCCCGGAGTTGAAGAATATGGCCACCGTAGAGGTTCCATGATGCTATTCTTATCTTATACCAACTGCTGAGATGATAGAATTGCATATATTTTGCGACACCAGTGAAAAAGCGTTCTCAGCAGTGGCATATTTGAGAAAAGTTGGTCTTGAGAAAATTGAAACATTATTTGTGATGGCAAAGACAAGAGTTGCGCCACTGAAGCCATTATCTATACCCAGGATTGAACTTCAGGCTGCTGTATTGGCTACAAGACTGACAGATTAACTGGAGATCAACATTGGTAAGCTGAATTTTTGGTCAGATTCAAAATGTGTATTAGGATGGATAAGAAATGATAGTAGAAAATATAAACTATTTGTTGCACATAGCATTGGTGCACTAATATTGTTGATGGGCAGTGGATTCCAACACATCTGAATGTGGCAGATATAGCAACTCGACAACAGCCAGCCTGGCGTTTTGTATGCTAATATACCCTCTAACGTTGTAATGAACAATGGGGTCAATGAAAACTCAAATGCCCCAGGCAATAAAGGCCAAAAAACAATGATTAGAAAAAATAAATCGTTTAGTTTTGAAATTTGGCATAGTTGTTGGGAGGAGTGTCATGTACAACATACTAAAATTCCCCGAGTGTAGGGGGTGTGCTGAGAGGATAAGGGGGGTTTAAATGTCGTTTTTATCAGTTTTTCGTAAATATCTCGAAAACTATGAGTTTTAGAAAAAACACTTTCAGTACAAAATTAAACTACATAGAATTTCGTACAAAAATGATATTCATCATATTTATGTAATATTAATAGTGTGAAATTTAGAGGGGAATAAAGAATAACATACCTTTAAAAATTACTCTATAAGTTGGAACTTAAACAATAAAAAGTATACTTGGAAGTATGTAATAATTGTTCTGACATCAAGTAATCGAAAAAGAATGTAGTGTTGTCATTGGCCAGTATGACCTGTGCTATCAAAGTAAAAAATAAGTCAGTGGTTGTTGATCCTCTAATGATCTTCCAAAGAACCACTATTGCAAGAAAGAGTGACGAGGATGTTGCGGATATGTTATGTTACGAATTATCCCCATTCCCATTGACTTTCTTCAATGATGGAGGAATGAGGAAGTCAGCTCTTTATAATGCACTTCCAGTAGTAAGTAATACTTTAACAATACATCTCAAAATGGGTAGGTATTAATGTTGTAGATGGGGGCTTGGAATCTTGGAACAAGTTTCATTCAATTTATGCTCAGTATGTCGCTTAGGTTATCAAGCATTTGATGAAAGCTGCACTGTGGTTTTTGATGGCTATGGAGATGTCAACAGCACAAAGCGAGTAGAACAGAGGCGAAGAGGCGCCACGAAAACTTCTGTTGTTATTCATTTTGTATAACCGTTCAATAGGATCATTTACTGACAAATGAAAATAATAAAACCAGCCTTATTCACTTCATCACACAAAAAATGGCTGCAAGAGGAATTGAAACTAAGGTCGTTACAGGTGATGTTAAGTACTACTGTTGCTGTAATAAGGGAAGATGTGGATTTGGTCGTGCTACTGATTGCTTTGGCACCGCCAGAGAATACCATTTGCTTCTTGAAGCATGGCAGGGGAAAGGTAGAATCTAAATTAGTTTCAACAAAACAACAGCAAAAATTTTATTTTTCTCAATCCATCCTCCTTCTTCATGCCTTCAGCGAATGCGATACCACTTCAGCAATTTATAAAAAAAAGCAAAGCAATAATGGTGCTGTGTCATAAGCTGGTAAAAATATGTTCCTAGCTTTATATGCTGCCAATGCTAATCAGCATGATTTGAATAACCACCGGTATTCAGCATACATCAAATCATCAACCAAGGCCACAGCTGATCTCTTCTCACTTCTTCCAACCAGAGGTTCATCTTACAGGTTCAACAGTGGCTCGATAACAGTTTACCTCCTGACCAGTGGGGATGGGCCTGCAGAGAGCATCAATCCATTTCCCTAGTAACAATAAAGGACCCGGTGACTCCTGACACCATTCTGAACACCATATTTTGCTGCTGTACAATTGGGTGCGGTGGAAGATGTGGATGGCAAAAATCAAGCATTAAATGCTCATGTGTTGTGGAACCTGCCACTCTACGTGCACCAACAGTACACCAGAAGAAAAGGAGGGTATTCTATGTGTGTGCGTGTGTGCGCGTGCACGTGCGTGTGTGTAGTGAGGTTTAGATAAATAGAGAAATAAAGAAGTAAACCTTTATGTTAAAAATTATCAACAATAAGAATGAATAAATAAATATCGATTGTCTTAAAAATTTTGTATTGGTCAATGGTAACTAAAAAATATGTTTAAAAAATAACATTTGATTACATTTACTTCAGGTATTTCCATAATTATCAAATTATTCTTAAAATTTCAAGTTAAAAAATTGCATTGTGATAAAATTATACACATTAATCAACTTAAAACTTTTTAATTTTTTTCTTACAATATGTTTTCAGTTTTAATTTATAAAATATGTATAATTTCTTAGCATTGTATTGGAGATTATTATTTTAAAGTAATGTAGGTATTATTTTTGTCCAAAATGTCTAAATACCTATATGTAGTTCTTTACAACGCTTAATAAATTAAAATAATGTAATCGTTTAAGAAAAATATCACTGCTATTAGTTAATATTTTTTGTACGGTGCGGTCATACCATGTCATTTTTCTAAGTTCAACATTTATAATAACGAGTATTACGTATAGTACTTATATTTTTATAAAAACTTGTTTTTGTTTCATTGTAAAAGTTTAATTATCATCTACCGTGTTTTTATTATTATCTAAACATGTTTTTCTTCAAATAAAACCAACATTACGAAAATCTAAAACTATGTTATTCTTTATTCCCCTCTACTTTCTAAATTATCAATGTTACAGAAATATGAATCTGATGATTTTTGTAGTTCAATTTTGTTCATAAAATATTTTTTCTGAAACTCATAGTTTTCGAGATATTTACGAAAAACTGATAAAAACGACATTTGCAAGAAAGCAGTTGATATACCCTACACATAGATTCCCATTTCTTAACTCAACGAGGTGGAAAATATAAGTAACACGTGGAAACATGTTTGAAAATAATCCCATCAATAGCGATGCAAACATGGATGTAATTAGCTATAAATTTGTTATTAATTTGACACAGGTTGCAACTAATGCTTTAAAAGATGCACTTAAGATAAAAAATCTAAATTAACAGAGAAGATAAAAAAGTTAATAATAAGAAGAAATAAAGAAAAATGTAATATGACACAAAATGAATGAAAATAGGTTAATAAAAAATAGAAAGGTAAGAGTGGATTTGGCAGCATACAATGCATAAGTCACATAAGAAATAATAGAACAAAAAAGGTCTAAAAGTGTTCAGAAACAACACTAAAATGGGAAATGTAGATCTTCAAATTTTAAGAGATGAAGCAGGAAATGTTATACAGGATCGAAATCAAATTCAAAAATATCCAGAGAGATTCTATGAAGACCCATCTATACGCATTTAAGGTACAGCAACCACCTATAAGCCCTAGAGGCCGAAGAGCTGTTTTTACCAGTCATATCCAGCACATCAGTAATAACGAAATAAAAATGGTATAAAAGCAAATGAAACATAATAAATCACCAGGATCAGATAGTGTAATAACTGGGTTCATTAAATTTGGGAATAAACAATTTTGGACCACCCAGAAATATGGAAGAATGCCATGGTACTATTGATATTCAAGAGAGGAAACAATTCTTATCTTATAAGTCACCGCTCTATTTCCTGTTGTCACACGTATATAAGTTACTCACCAGAATAATAACAAACAGAATTACCGACAAACTAAACACGTTTTAATCAGTGGAGCAAGCAAGCTTTAAAAAGGGGTATAGCACAAAGGAACATATCCATACGATAAGGCAAGTGATAGAAAAGTCACACGAATATAACTTAGGTACCCCTTTTTATGCTCTTCATTGATTGTGAAAAGGTATGTGACATAGTGGATATATCAGCACTTGAAAGATGCCGAATTGACTATCGATACAT
Source organism: Agriotes lineatus (assembly GCA_940337035.1). Taxonomy (NCBI): domain Eukaryota; kingdom Metazoa; phylum Arthropoda; class Insecta; order Coleoptera; family Elateridae; genus Agriotes; species Agriotes lineatus. Next base: position 8,845,031 of record OW679200.1, read on the forward strand.
ATATTTAATCCAAAACTTGTATGAAAACTGCGACATTACCATACAAACGTTCGATAAGGTTAATAGAATTAAAGTGAAAGTTGCCATTAGGCAAGACGACACCATCTCTCTCAAATCATTTACTAATTTTCTAGAGGATGTTTTTAAAACCTAAATTGAAAGACACTAGGACTGAACATAAACGGGGAATATCTCACAAATCTGAGATTCGCCGATGATGCAATGTTATTAGCCAACACCATGCCCGAATGGGATAACTTAATTATAGACTTGCATGAGGCTACAGCGCTACACAGAAAGTGAGATTAAAAAATCTGGTGTGATACACTCACACAACTTCCTTTTACAGTGATCTTATAATTAGTCAAAAATTTCATTTTTAATTTTTAACCATTTGTTAAAAATTTTCAAAAATTACAAATTCTACAAAAACGGTTCAAAATCGAGTGTTAGTTGAAGAGACAAATTTTCTCTAGAAATTTAAGGTGAATTCAAAAATGTAACAATATACCGGGTGTTTTATTTAAAATAGGAGTTAATAAAAAAAAAAATAGAAAAAAAACAAAAGAAACCCACTTTAGAAGTATTCAACTGGAAAATTACCTATCTCACATCAATACACATTAAAAATGTAAGAAAAATGTAAAGTTTAAAAAAAATCGTTAGAGCCGTTTTTGAAAAAATCGAAAAAAACTGAAAAATCACAAGAGTAAACACCTACTTCCGGTTATGCGATTTTCTTCAAAAGCTTGCTGTCTCATCTACATAGTACACAAAACTTATATATAAAGTTTCAATGCCATACCTCTTTTCGTTTTTGAGATATTCTGTTCACAGACAGACAGACAGACAGACACACAGACAGACCAATGAAAAAAAAATATGTTTTTTGGGATCAGGGGACTCTAAAACGTGAAGATCCGTTGAAAACTCAATTTCGAATTTTTGGGGTGAATCCAATACTTCCTTTATAGTAAAAGGAAGTAAAAATTAAACATTTCCAAAACCAAGATCATGTCAAACGAAAATGATGTAACAACTATACAAATTGGTAACGATTGAGTCGAGGTGGTAGACGAATATACTTAGGCCTAAAATTAACCATGGCAGAAGAACACCAAAGTTCATAAGTTATCAGGAGAATAAGTATTGCTTGAGCGGCATACGAAAAACTAAGAGATATCTTTAGATCAACCGCAACCCTTAAATACAAGGATATTTGACCAATGCATACGTCGGATACTTACATATGCATCAGAAACTTGGTCTTTTACAGAAACCAATTTAAGAAAGCTTCGCATAGCGCAAAGACACATGTAAAGATCTATGCTTATCCTAAAACTACAAGATAAGAAAATAATTGGTAGGATCCGAAACAGGACAAAAGTAGTTGATGTAGTAGGACGAGTCGCAAGATTGAAAAGCCAATGGGCCGGACATGTGATGCGCATAAAAGACAATAGATGCAGGGCCGGCATCTTTATGTTTTCTCGTGTGTTGCTCTTACTTCTAAAGGCAATAAATAGCATAAATTCTAAAATGATTAGTAGAAAAATCGCTTGTGGTCATGTAAAATACTCTCACATTTTTAATTTAGATTTAATGCCAATTTTCTGAGCAACATGCGGTTTTTAGCAGATTAATCTTTAGTGAATGTATATTAACTTCAAAAGAATTTAATTAAAAGGATACACAATTTTAGATGCCAACTAGTATAGGTATTATACAGTGCTTTCGTAAAGTAGCGGATAAATTCATTAAAAATTCAAGGAATAACTTTTGGAAAAAACACTCGGACCCGTCGATTTTTATTTTTGAGCATTTTTTGAAATAAAATGCATACATACAGGGTGTCCCGCGTATGAGGTATGATGTTATCGATGTTTTTTTTAAATGGAAACTTCCTTTTTTATTACGAAATTTGAAAAAACGCATCTTTTTACTTACGTTAAGGTAATTTTTGCGTATAGGCCACATTACCAAAAATTAAGAAAAAAAAATAAATTTGCAAAATACTAAATTTTATTTTAAGAAATATGATTTTACGTTTTTATCAATGACAGCAATCAATAAAAAACATGCCGGTCATCTTAGTTACTATTAGGTAGACAACGATACACAATTTGTACATTTAATTTAGTTGTTTTTGAAATTATTATTGCAGCTAAATTTAGTATTTTGCATTTTTTAATTTTTTTTCTTAATAGCTTGATCATCTGATCTATATCCAAAAATCAGCTTAGCATAAGTAGAAAGATGCGATCTTTCAAATTCCGTAATAAAAAACGGGGTTGCCATTTAAACAAAGCATTCATAACGCCATACCTCATACGCAGGACACCCTGTATATGTATCGATTTTATTTAAAAAAATGCTCAAATAAAAATAAAAATCGAAGGATCCGAGCGTTTTTTCCAAAAGTTATTCCTTGAATTTTTAACGAATTTATCCGCTACTTTACGAAAGCACTGTATATATTTTTTACATTTAATCCCCAGGATGAAGTTTATTCCGAGACAAAATCGATTTTACCACAATAATCAAAGTATTGGTTCTAGAATTACTTACCTATAATTTTTGCTATTATTTCCTCACCATAATATTAACACCCAATAAAATGAACTAAATAGCTCTCTTCTGTAAAAAATGCAAAACCAGCTGCGACACAAAATTTCGTTTGTTATGCACATTGAAGATTATTTTTCGAAATGCCCAACTAATTCAGTGAATAAAATAAAATTAAATAAAACTAAATGTACCATCACATTATGTAGACACAACAAGCCCCCACAGCTGAAATTCTTGATTAAACTAATTGTTGTCTGAAGTCTTCTTAATTTTTTGCACTTCTTAGAAAGTACCCCAGAAAACGTAACTTGTAAATTGATAAAACCAGGTTATTATGGTGAAAGGTGTTGGAACTTTTGAAGGTATGAAAAGTTGGAGAGTGATTTGTGAACGGGATAGCCACGCCTAACTACCACTTAAAACATTTGCAGATGAAAACAGTGTTTGATTGTATTAAAAATTAAGTATCATACACTAGCTATAAAAACAAAATATTGGTGTCGTGTTTTGCTTATTTTAGGCTAATTGGCGACCTAGTAAATTATTTTCGACGTTCGTAAAATTATTGCTTCCACACCGACTAACTCCCTTAACAAAAATATCTATCTACAAACACTTGCACAAATATGGTATATAATTACACCACACTATATTTTCCTACTTTATTCACCGGCAAGTGTTTTGAAACCCTAGCAACTCGCCATTACGGTGATAATGTAATGACCTGTGACGGTAACTTAAGTGTTTATTTCTGCAAAACTAGTGGTAAATAACTTACACGCACAGCACTAAACACTAACAAAGGCACTAAGTCACTTGTCTATTACAAAAAGCTCAACTATAATCGATAATTGCAACCAACGTGCAGCTGTAATCTGTAAGCATGTTCACGTCGCGGGTATTAACTACCTGCTTTACTCCATATCACAAACCCGTGACGTCAGACAGCTGAGGCCTGGTTTTTTAGCGGGTAGTGAGTGTTGTCAGTTATTTATTTTGTCTGTTGTCGTCCGAGGTCCGGTGTGTTGCTCATATTGTTTCCTGTGTTGCTCGAGCTCGCAAGCAACACAACTGATGCCGGGCCTGAATAGATGGATAAAAAAGTGGACGTGACTACCTCCCTGGACTTTCCCATACTGGAAACTGTTCATATCGTCTTTATTCAACAGTCTTTACAACATATCAAAATTTCAACTCGATGACTCACGTCGTCACCGTGATAAGCGTTTACACTTTCACGTAAATTGCGGGTAAATATAAAAGAATGTGTAGTTCAAAACGTGACCACCGAGCTTCTGTAGATGGCGCCAAGTGGACAAGCCGCCACTGTGCTAGTTTATGTATTATTTTCCTCAAAACGGCTGTAGCACCGAGGTGAAATTTTCTAAGCACCTGGAAATTATATTTTTTCTAGGACATACAAAATCGATTTTTTTATTTTCGCGGAAAAAGATTCTTTGACGCAAAAATATAACAACCGTTAGAATAAAAAATATATTTTTCAAAAATAGAGGGGGGAGGGGGCCGGTGCGCTTACATATATCCACGAGTGTAATATTTTTTTGCATATTCATATGCTCCATTATGCACTGAGCAATTCAGTGAAAACCCCAGCTACCTATCTTGTTTTGTTTATTAATTAAAGGGGTTTAAATTTTCAAACTTCAAAGCTTTGTAGAGGGCGCCACAGATAATTCATGAGATTCTTTAAAAAACAGATCGATAGCCCTTTTCGGGGTCTATCAGTGTATGAAGTTTAAACAAATTCCTGTGGGCAGTTTTTGAGAAATGATTTTTAGAAAATTTCCAAAATTTTGAAAATTTGTAATTTAGGCCCCTTAATATTTTTCAAAACACTTTTTATATCACCTCAAGATAGCCTTCATATACTATTCAGAAAAAAAAATCAATTGAATCGATTCATCCGTTTTTGAGTAATAGGGCGTTAAACTCAAAATTTTCAAAAAATCATAGCGCCCTTCATTCTAAACCTAGCGAGTTCGGCAAAAAACCAACAGATTTGTCTTATGACCCTCTATCGTTATCCGCGATAAAATTTTCAAAATTTTAATCAAGAAAACAGTGATACCAAAAAAACATGCGTAACTTCCGCTTCCGGTTTCGAATTTTTTTGAAAAGCTTATTTTGTCGATGAATTTTCGATACACCCCCGCATTCCAAAGCGCATCAAAATCGGAGCAATACTTTCGGCTGTAGGAGCGTCACCCACCCACACACCCACACACCCACACACCCACACACAGACAGACATTTTTTAAAAACCACTTTTTTGGGTTCCTAGAGGCCCAAAACGGATATTTCTGTGAAAATCTCGATTTCCAAAATTTTCATAATTCCAAGACTTCCCTATACCTATGGGTATGGGAAAGTAAAAAGGTAACAGAGTGGAGACCGAGGACAGGAAGACAACTTCCTAAGAGACCACACACAAGATTGCGAGATAATATCAAGCAGAAAAGCAGGAGTATAGTGGATGGGAAATGCAATAGATGAAACAAATCGGCAAATAATAACGTTGACACATGATAATGATGATGAACATCCACTTCATTGTAAGTATCTCACTGTGTCGTACCTTTTCCTACATTAATAGACATGGCTTAACAAGCAGTGCAAACTTATATTTATCAAATGCAATAGTTTTATTCCATTTTATCTACTTCTGTTCTGTATATGGCCCATGTTTGCTTAACATCGATACAAAACGAATCTAGATAATTTAAAATCAAGATTTATATTTCGTCCCCACAAGTGCGATCGAATGCCTTACAAACTTTTAGAAGTTAAGAGGCTTAATATAGATAACCATCAGTTACTTTATTTTATTTGTAAGTTCCATAAATTAATAAATACCAGATCTCCGAGTTATCTTCAAGAGAAATTAAAGAACGTAGCATTTTGGAGACTTAAAATCAGTGATTGATCTACAATGACTAATTTGTATTGATTTTTTTCATTTTACTCCCCTCAGCTAAAAGGCGAAGAAAGTATTTTAATCGCGAAAAAACCACCTTCCGAATGTTTTTCATATTTTCACGTTTCAGGTCTGCCTGTCTGTCTGTCGACGATATGACTCAAAAAGAATTTATTGGAGGAAGACGATAATTTTCTTGCGAATTACATGTCTTCCTGGTATGAAACTGAGAAAATTTCGCTAAATATATGTATATACAGGGCGAGCACCTGCAAAAAATAAAATGTTGTTTATTTTTGCTTTACCTTAGAAATAGATAAAAGTAATAATTTTCACATAGGTCAGGCTTTATCCTTGACGAAAATTAGATTAATGGATACAGGGTAACTGTTGCAAAAGAGGAAAAAGGGGCAACTATGAGTGCTTTGAGTTTAATGCAGCCTAATCGCACACTTACTTACTTACTTACATGCGAGGGGTCCTGCATGCAACAAACGGGCGAGCTACTGTCAAGCGTTGAAATCGCATTCGCATTCGCTGAAGTTCGAACACCACCGCAGGTACTGTTTTTTAATTTGAAAAATATACGGTACCCCCCCACCCAAGAAAAGCGCCCTTCCGTGCTTTCCAAGAATACTTCGATACTCAGCATCACTCCGTTTCGCTAATACAATGAAATGCTATGAACCAGTTATTTATTAAAAAAAAAAACAAAAAAAAATACTTTTTTTGCCGACGACCATAGCTCAAAAGTTGATGTTGCCTTCATTTTCGGAGGACCTATCGTATGAAAACGATCCAAGACTTCAGGAAGGTTCCTGGCGACCGAAATCGTGTACACATACGAACATACATCCCCCGCACAGCACGTTTAGGCACCCCCCAATACGGGGGATTGATCTAGTGGGCTGGGATCTTCACCAAAAGATCCGCACCGCCGAGACGGATATTTGATATAGTGGGTTCATTAGTCGGTTGGCTCGAATTTTAGAGATATTTGACTCAGAGTGGTTTTCGATATGAGGGAATTTCAATACTTCGTACACTTCGTGTCGAAGTAATTGCTGAAATTCGTTTACCAAGTGTTTCCTTTTATTCTCTCAGTATTGACAGAGACGTTAAGATATTTTTACTCTAGTTTCCTTTGATTTTTAAAATTGTTTACGCCCACTTGCGACGGAAGTTCGAAGTTAAACCTTTTACAGGTTTTTCGTTTTGTTTTTGGAAGGACCTGTGTTAGTTGTACAACTTCACATCTGATTAGTAATCTAATTTATTTCACCGTCAAAGACTGAGAAGATCGGAGCCATTTTGCTTCTTAGGAACATCGCCTATTGCAAAAAAACTCAAGTTTTTTTGTTTTCTAACAGCGGAATTGTTATGTATATATTTTCTAGCAATAAGGACCGTTAATAATATTATTATTATAAAAACAAGCTCTATTAAATACGCACAACAAAAGTAAATCTTTTGTAGATTGCCTGCTGGTTGTACTTCCGCCTCACATATTTGTAGTAATTCATTATGTTTGAATAGAACTAAAAGCCTGTTCTTTGAATCACCTAGGGTTGTGTTGCTTAATTGTATCATTATATGCTTATAAAACAACTATAACGTAAAATATTACTTCCTTTGATGCTTTAGCTAATGGCCAGAGTGAAGTGTCTGAAATTTTATGTTCCTGATGAAGCCTGTCCATTTTATTGATCGTTTATTTATACTGCTCATTAGTTTTGTACTTTATTGTGAATATTTACAAGAACTCTATGCTACAGTTCTATTTGGATTAAAATCGCGAAATGCCTTAGCAGTGTTCTCGTAATTTCGCGCGAACTGCACTTTGTACTTATCAATAACAGTATCGACAATTCTAACAGGACTAGAGAGATATTTAGTGCACTGAGGCAATAAATGAATGGGGCAGGTTTGCCTGTAATGGTTCATTTGCACGAGCTGCAGCGGTAGAAAGTACGTTCTTCCAATTCCCGGCTTCAGCACGTCCAGAGAGTAATGGTTGAACACCGTTAGCGAGTTCCTGGTGGACACGAAGCTCTTTCCGGACGCGCCTTCTTCGCTGAAGTCGGTCCTGGCGTAGTGCTCGAAGAAGAAGGTGGACTCCTGGGGGCGCGCCGCGGCGAACTCCTCCAGGAAGAAGGCATTCCTGACGGAAAACGACGCGAACTCTTCGCGCAGTCGCGGAGCGGAAGCGAAGAGGCGACCCAGAGCATCTCCCCAAGTATAAAATCGCTTTGGGACAATTATCTCGTCTATGTCAACCGGGATAACAAAGTGTGACGAGCGCAGATTACGGTACAGGCAGTCGTTGTATGTTATTATCTCGTTTCTCCGTTTTTGCCATATTTTTCCTCCGGATGCTTCGGTGTAACTAACGGTGCCCCTGTCTCCGAACGGCGTTTGAGAAAGGTTTTGTCTTTCCTTTTTGACACTTCCGCTTATATCTAATTGCAGCTCGTTGGAAATGCCGCTCATTTTCTTATGGACTCCTTCTAGTTTCGTATGCTCCACAAATTCCTCGACATTCTCATAGCGATTCACAGAAAAAAAATCCCTGTTCTTCCAACTATAAAATTCCAACAGGTGGCGCACTTCCCTGGGCACTCTGCTTATGAAGATTTCAAATTTGGTTGCGCCCAAAATTTTGTTTATCTCGATCCATTGCATCAGTCGGTTTGATATGTCTTTGGAAAAGTTAAGTGGTTTAACACATACAGTCATGGAGAGTCGTTTGGGGCTGAAATTGGCTTTGGTTGCCTGGAGGTTCGGAGTGACTATTTTGAAAGTTCTAGGGTTAATCCTGCAGGCGCTCTTGCTAACTGTAAGTACTTTTGGTTGTGCGTTTGAAGGCAGGAGGCATGATACCAGGACGGGGTTGAAGGTGCCTTCGTCTCCTGCGTGCCATTCTTTCAACCAGATGTCGGTTT